>NDFZ01005387.1:95427-166519 GCA_002192655.3 Mamestra configurata
GGGGGGGGGGGGGGGGCGCTTATTTACTTAAATAATTTAACAAGCTATGTGTTTCACTGCAAATAACTTATTAAATTATTAATATGTATGAGTTTTATTTGTAAAATAATTAGCCTAAATAATTAAAAATGCTACCCAAAGACACTATTCCACGCGGACGAAGTCGCGGACGCAGCTGGTGTATAATAATATCAAATATAAAATGCTTAACGTGTGAAAAAAATAAAATAAAATAATCTGTAATTCGGATAAGCACCATCCATATGGGTTTATAAACAAAAAATAACTTATCCCTATGTTAGTAAACTTATAATTTATTTAGAAACTGGGCTGTTGTTGGAAATGCATCTCCGAACAACCCATCTAACAAAGGAGAATCATACCTCCCCGCTATGGTTTTGAGGATGGAGTTGGAGCTGACCCGCATTCTGCAGAGCAAAAAGCAGATTTATGTCTGACAATGGCTTGGAAGCCATCGACGTGTGCTTGTGCAAACATACCTGATGCACTGCAGAAACGGGGCAGCCCCATCAACATCCTGAACCCGTTATTATACTGGACCCGTAGGGCGCTGATACCCCGCTGAGCATAGCTGGTCCACAGGCTGCACGTGTAAAACACTTGGCAATAAGCTTCAAAAAGCGTTATTTTTACTGCCTTGCTACAGCGTGTAAACCTGCTCGCTAACATGTTACATCGGACTGCCAACGCCCTACGTTCCCTCCCTCTCAATATCCACTCGGTCATTAAGGTCGTATGTTACATAATGCCCCAAGTAATTAAACTGGTACACTCGCAATATGTCATTCCCATTTAGCACATAGGTACTCAGGACACTTAGCACCGTCAGCCTTAAAGTCCAAGAATTCGCTTTTCTTGACATTATAAACTAGGCATGCGATCGAGGATAGCCCTCACAACAACTTATTAGTTCTCGAAGCGCCCTAACCGTAGGAAACAGCAGCACCATATCGTCAGCGTAGCTGATGTTGTTTACACTGACGTCATCAATGCGACATCCGATTGTCTTGCTGCTGAGCTCAACGATCAGATCGTTTATTTAGAGGTTAAACAGTTTTGGTGATGCTATCCCTCCCTGTCTGACTCCGCACTCTAGCCAATACGACACAGACAGCCCATCGGCCCATATTACACTGTTCGTCTGGTTGTAAAACCAATACTGGAAGATACGCAACAGCTCCGCTGGCACTATTCTCTTTACATTTTCCAACACTTCATTTTGCATAGAGAAACACGTTTTTGATTCTCACGTTCTAGTTTCCATTAATAGAAATTGGGAAGAAAATTAACGTTTATTTTTTCTTCTAGGAGGGGGGTGCGACTGACCCCCTCTGCCCCTAGCTGGGTACGCCCTGCCATGTGTGTAAATACAAATACCTATAAAGAAAAAATCATGCAAGGTTATATAATTACATGGAGTTGCGCTATCATGTTTACCATATTGTCATGGTGTGCAAATATTGATATTGATAAGAGTTTAAATAAAAAAATATATAACAACATTCAGTAACATTGACAATGCTGGCATAAATAAATATATTAAATTAGATTGAATATTTGGTACGATCGCTAGCTTCTTCGGTAGCGTAGAAGCTAACTTCAGCACTATACTTATTCTACCAGACACAAAATCCAAACATTCAGGAAATAAGACGCTTCCTGATACAACGCAAAATATCCACAGTTTTAAGGACTATTGCATAATTGTCATGATCATTGCAAAACTCGCGTTGCTTCCACCCTTAAGTATTATGGGGCAATAAAGTCATGATACAAAAAACCTATCGTTTGAAAACTTACTACCTATCTAAAAAATAGAATGTTAAAAGCTTTTCAAAAACCTTCGTACCTAAGTCACTGTCTTGGATAAATATTATTCAAAGAAGCGCATTTTTAAGTCACGAACTGCTCATGAAAATTTAGTTGTAGTAATCAAAGAGTATTTAAGTTTGTAGTAATGAAACGATATACCTAATGTTTAATTGTCATAGGTATGTTGGATAATATAGACCACGTTTTTATAGGGATAAGGAATTTTAACAACTCCCATAACCGCTCCGATAGCCGTGATCGTCTAGTGGTTAGGACCCTACGTTGTGGCCGTAGTAACCCAGGTTCGAATCCTGGTCACGGCAGTGTCATACACTGTTACGGCGGAGTTATCTTTTTGTTTATTAGTATTGATTAGTTGGAAAGGAATAGCAAATGCGAATGTTTTTGTGAATTTTCAAAGAATAATAACGAAGAAATCCAAGATTCAGATAAAATATTATAGTTTTTTGTAATTAAGCCGAATCGCTATTCATTGAAAAATAATTTATAATTATTAATTTAAGTTTTGCAATTTACTAACAAATCATTTGACTTGTAATTAATATTTAAAATTAATTACATTCCATTTCTGAACTCACTAGAAATCTTTATAACAGCGCCATCTAGGTACCGTTACCGAATTGTAAGTTTACGAAAGTTCACCAGAGTCCATTGACACCAAGCCCCACATGTCTCTGTTGTGCATAAAGCGCCAACAGATAGCGCTACGGGTATTTGTTTTGGTACAATACACGCCGCAGCTGTTCGCTATCACAGAAATCCGTGAGAGAAAAGGAGTGGTGATTAGGTCTGTCTTTGCCTAAAAAATACGTTTTTTCTATGATTCATTAACATTTTGTGACTGGTGACCGTCATATGTGCAAGTTAAAGTGGTTCTACATATGATATATTGTTGGCAGCGACGAAAAACATCGCCAAATAGTGTAATTAACGATGTAAACGTTGGTTATGACGTTTACTACGGTGTATTTGTGTGTGTGTGTGCGTGAGTGACAGCATTGCCGACGACCGTTGAAGCGAATCTTGTAACGGCATAGGTACCTATTGGATGTGAATGCTGTTTTCGGTAAGTTATATTGTTTTGACGATGTTAGACCTAACCTATTTGGCTCATGCCTGCGTTGGGGCGCTCTGTATAAGTACGCATATATTGTTTGACCTCGATACGCGGCGCGATCTCGTTCGCTATTTCCCTTTGAAAGGCAATTTCTCGCGTTAGTAATTTTTTCTGCACCAACCGCGATGTTTCCGCACGAGTGTTCTGTTTGATTAGCTAATTTATAGTTACGGCTGTAACGATGTAAAATAAAAAATAAGTGGTAGGTAGGAAGTAGAAATCTGTGGGTCTTATCACCTCTATTTTGTTTGGAATAAGGTTGTGTATTGGTTTATCGACAGCTGATTTTATTTGTTGTGTGTCGATTAATGTTTAGTTTTAGGAAGTTTTCTTGTTTGTTGATTATTAGACAAAATGTAAACTATTAAATATTTCCTGTGCTGCAGGATATGCTGCATTGTGAAGTTTTAGCCGTGTTCACTTGCCTGTATAGAATCGACTCCACATGTTGAAAATTGATATTCCTACACTTGCCGGTCTGTCGAACTCGGCAGCCAGTGCGTCGACACCTGCACGCCGTACTACCTACTTAATTAAGAGTAACCATTGAGCAATTATAACAGAAACCTACTAATTAGTTCCAAATTAACATTCATTAGATACTCAGGTGCTTCGAAACACAGTTATAATGCAGTCCAAATATATCGATGCAAAACTATGCAAGCTAAAGAAATTAAGTCACCCACCGGTATACCAAGAAATTAACATTACGGGTCATAGAACCCATAAATTCACAGACGTGACCACAATCAGACAATCTTCATAGCTATAAACTGATTCTAATCGAAATTCGGTAGGTATATTTGGTTTTAGATTGACTGCATAAGATCTGTCTTATGCAGTCAATTCGCAAACTTAATTCGCGGCATAAATATGCTAGGTACCTACTTCTGGTAGGTAGCATATTTATGCCGCGAATTAAGTTCCTATCAGTTACTTATTGAGTGCCTAATGTAGGCAGAATTATTCATAATATCAATCTATACTCTATCCGTTTAGGTAGTTAACTAAAGGTAAACAATCTTGATGTGTCTTTTTACACAAATTCATATTAAACAAATAAACTACTTTTCAAACTTATGGTTCAATTGATTTAGTATTCGTTACTGTTGTATTTACTTTGGTTTTTACTTGCATTTTATTTTTAAACTGAGTTTTTAAGTAAAAAGTTACATCAAGATTGTTTACCTTTAGTTAACTACCTAAACGGATAGAGTATAGCCTTGTAAAACATGCACATACATGGACGCATTAATACTTACGTACTTACAAGCTAAATTTAACTCTAGTAACATAGATGTTTCAATTCACATTAGCGACGCAGTGCTCCTAAACGATGTACCTAGTTATAATAAGCAAAAAGTCCAAACTGGTTTTTGATGCACGCCGACGTTTGATGATGGCATGCTAAATATTTGATCATATCTCACTTTAGAATCTAACCAGTTTGATTTGCGTCACAATAAAAGCATAGGTTTTGTCTCACTGATGGAATACATATCCGCGTGTCAGCCGTTTAGCTTTTGCATCCTATTTGCAATAAAATTCATCCAAAATTTATTAAAATTTCAAGGTTGGCAATTTCACTTTTGGCATCTTACTGATTTCAAAGAAAAAGATAATCTGTACCAGTATTTGGATATGAACAAAAATCTAGGTAACTTATCTGCCCAAGATTTAAAATAAACTACCCTTAAGGCTGACTCTTTAATATCTGACGATAAAACCCTTTATATATACCCGATATTTAGGAACTAGATTTGAACCTAGATAAATTAAATGCTTTACTTTAAAACTGCGACTGAGGATTCGATATTAGAACCTACCAAAGACGCAATGGATGGAATTTGTGAAAGATTAAATGACTAAAAAGGAGGTGTATACAGAGACCAATAAAAGGACACACATGCTGAACCGACCACAGATAATTTGGAATAGGTACAGAAGACTGAGATTAGAGAAGAGACATTAAGAAACGTTTGTACAGTAGGCGAAGAAAACTATTGACCTACCTAGAACATTAGAATAAGCAGCTACTAATTGGTACTAGAATCACCTGTTTCCATAAACCGTCAATCCAGCAATAAGACTCATAATGACAGGTACTGAGTAAAACCCATCATACGTAACATGAGTGGCTCTTTTAAATCTGTAATTTACATTCAGTTTGACTTCATTCCCTTCAATTTGTACACTGTGTTGTGTCCACGTCTGGCTGGGTATTTTAGCCTTCATAGCCATAATGTTGAATACTTTAATATTATATGCATGTTTGCTGTTATTTCATGTTGTTTAGTCCTGCCTTGCCTTGTATTAAACTCTTCCTGATTTGATTGATTTATGAATGAATGAATGAGACTGAAGGCGTCCAACGGAATGTTGCGGAATTTGTTCGAAAAAGTCACCGCGGCCCTGGAACGCAAAGGCATTAGGAGGAACACGGATGGGTTTTAGTCAATAAGAGTCTGACACACCCTTTCACTCCGCCCAGAGCGGAAGGAGTCATTTGATGACTTCCCATCATTAAAAAAAAACTTCTAACGGATGACTCCACGACTCGCGATCCGTGTCCTGGGCAATTTGGCCAACGAGCTTAGTTTTCTCCACCTCGCTGACTTACTTATAATTTGACCAGATTATGGACTATTCCCATAACAATATATTTCTTGGCTTGCCGGTACCAGAGATGATGGAAACACAACAAATCTATTTTCAAAGGAAGATAGTAATGTAACCATGCAAGTGTTAATAAGCCACGTCTTCTCTGTTTTTCCATTACTAAAAGAATGCCAAGCATAACTTACTGCGTTAGATTGTAAATATGTATGAAGCCTGAGGTCGATGCTCTTGGACCAACTAAGGTCATTATTGTCTACATTCTATGTTTTACGCTAGAAAACGTGTATCCATAATTACAGGCAATTAAATAAATGTATAGATGAAGATTGAGTAAAATAGATTTGATAAAATAATTAGTCAGTCGACAGTGAAATTGGTGGCTAAGAGTTGCTAAATTATTCAAGTTAAATGACTACTGTAAAATGCAAAACCTCCAAATTATATGATCCATGACATATACACGCCCAACTACTATTTAAAACCATTTTAAAACCGATACCTATTTAATTTCACACATTCAAAAGGCGATGTCATGGCTGTTAAAATTGATCACTCCCATCGCATGGAAAATCATGGTTTTGGTCGCAACTTGCATTCAACGAAACTAGTTTATTGGAATTCCAACGTTTTGCATTTACGATCACTATTAACTGTTTCAAATAACTTCGATGCCGTCATTTATTTCCAGTTAGTTCGAAGTTTTTACTGCACCGCGCACCGCTGGATATAGTAATTATCTAAATTATGTAGGTTTACTTGCAACCTACGCACTAAGTCGTGTGGTGGGAAGACAAGTAGGCGGCAGTGTAGGCGAAATTATTGCTTGTAATAAGAATTATAATACTGATTTATGATACTTTACAACCAAAATCCAATAAGCCCTATTTTCGTTGCATATTAGACTCAAACAACTATAACCTCCATTCGAAATTCACCAGAAAAGAAACATTCACTGGCCGATACCTGCAGAAACTTCAAATAGTGACATTCAACAAAATTCAAAACAGGAAAAAAGACTCCAAAAATACATTTTGTCCAATCAATTTTTCTAAAAACGGCAAAATTTTACGTTTCCAGACTAAACGTGTTCGAAATATCTTCAGAAGTTTTTTCAAGAAACTGTCAGTGACGATGGCGACTAAAAGACCTCCTTTCAAAAAGACACGTGAACTAGTTGAAAAGACTGTAGACCTGCCAGAGGTGGCCCTAGCTGCTATCGCGTCCTATAAGAAGCAAAAGGAAGTAGCTGATTTCGTCAATTTTCTACTAGGAGCTCTGGAAAGGAACGCTAACTGGCTGAACACCATCGTTGGAAGGCAGAGCAACTTCAGATGTGCACTTATGGTCGGAGCCGGCCCAAATCGCTTCCAACTCCAAGAAACGATATACCCCTCGGGAGGCAGCGATATCAAACTAGAGGTAGAACTGAAAGAGTCTGAAGATCATGACAAAATCGCTATCGCTGCTTTGGTTAAACTTACTAATTTAGAATTGGAGCACCTAATGAGGTACATCAAGACTCGCTTGTGTGACAACACCCTGCTGCGCGAAGATCTAATGAAAGGCAAAGCGTTGGGCGTAAGTTTTGCCGTATTGAGACCCTTTTCCGATAAACAGTACCGTGTGATGGAGCGGATCGTTATTGGGAGTTCCATGAAATGTGTCGTGCCCTCCGTCAAGAAGCGGCGACGGGACGAGAAACTACTAACTGGACCTCCTTTCAAGAAGACTAGAAAAGTCACATAACAGACCAGAACTAAAGTTGCAGGATAAAAACATTTTGAACAAAATGGACAGTCGTTATGGTGTACCGCAGTGTCATGTAGCATGTAATGGCAGCAATTTGGGTCGACTGTAAAATGCGAAGCTCACAGTAAATTATACTCATTTTTGCAATGATCGTTTCCGATTACCTATGATGGATGAGGGCGCATTTGTGGCGAAATGGCTACTACATTTTGACGGATATTCATTTCTTTTTACCCTTGCAATATGCCTTGTTATTACAGAAATAAATTCAATGAAAACCTACGTTTTGTTTGTTATTTAACACCTTGATGATATTGTAGCAGATGGGTGATAAATTAATTGATCCATTAATTAATATGTTAAGCTAAATTGTTTACGAAGAACGTTGAAAGTAAAGAAGGTAACCGTAATTAGATTCTGGTGTTCCCTTTCGTTAAACTGTGATCGTTTTTCTTCCCTCGACGGAGCGCGTCCGACTTACAAAGATCAATATCTGTGGAATCAGGGCACCGTGCGCGGGCTAACTTATAGCCACAAATCCTTCCGCCAATAACTTATTACAATAGCACTCGGCGTTACGCAACTGAAGAGTGAAACAATAGTTTTCTCCACTCCGTGTGAGCGTCTGAAAATGTTGAGCTGGGAAAGTTTTCGATCTGCTTATCGGCGGACATAAATCAATTTGAATCATGGAGGCTGACGCTCAGTATAAGTTGGGTCGCTTCTGAGCCCTTTTTCTAACTTGGGACCGAGCATACGGATTAAGGGAAGCCTGACCGTTGCGTAATTGGCGTAATAGTTGCGTGATTTATCCTATTTCCGTATTTGTACGATATCTCATATTTCTAAGGTATAATGAACTGTGTAGTATTTTCATCTCCGGTGTTAAGTATCCTAATTGCGTTAGAGCCATCGAACGAAGATTATAGTAAAGCTATATATGACTCATTTATTACGTACTTTATTACTGTGTCGATAAGACCTATAAATTATTTAGTAGTATAAACTTTATTACAACTAATTAACCCTTCTCCTCACGGCTTAGAAAGAAAATCGTGTGCCAGCACAGCATGACCGGGAGTAATGTGCCTACATAATATATTGCCTTCATCCTGACAGCCAACAGCTTCGCCTAGGCTAACACGATCATTTCCTTCAATACAAGTGTGTTCAATGAAATAAAAAGATTTATAACTGCTGTTCTAGTTATCGCCACTAAGCTCCCCTCGCCAAGACTTATAACGGCAGTAACAGTAACCGGTGAAGAATGAAGAACAAAGACTAACCTAAAAGTTACTCACACATAAACATGGTTTATATCGTTTGAGCTAGGACCTGAGCGAAACGAACCGTTAAGGAAAGATCTTAAAAGCGTCCTTTGTTCTCAATATTTATGAAATTTTGTGCAGCTATGGAGAATCGAGTTTGGGGAACAAGAAAGAATTTTAACTTGGTATATCTTTTATTTGTACATCGGAATTTAGGGGGAACGGTGTCTTCGGAGAGATTTTATTGCATCCGTCAGTCCTTTTCTGTAAACAGCAGCATACATACATACATAGCAATATGTTCAGTGTGCTGTATTAGTCAAAGCTGATTCTGTACATATCCAACATTGGATTAGCTTGTTGAGTTGTTATGGAAATATCACTACAAAATTGAGACTTAATTTACCGAATTCAACAACATGCAGACATCAAATGTGTTGCTCGTTCCTTCTGGCCATAAGAAAATGTTTTTCCTTGCAATGGTTCAGTCAGCACACTCTTCAACCAGTCTCCAAAAATCCATGATAATTATTTACCTGACATTTCCGCCTAAGTACACAAAAATAAAAATGTCAAGAGAGTAAACACAAAAATATGTGCAATTGTTGAAAGCGTTTCTTCAGGCGGGTCCCGAGAGCGACATATTACATTTGGAGTGTCGTCACAAGTGTCGCGAACAAATGTCGAGTGTCGCCATGTCTGTTGGTAACATGATGCACTGTTTCAATGATATACGAATTTAGGAGAATATTTCTGTACTTATTTTTTGTTTTGAAGGGCGTTGAGTAATGGCCTTTTAAAAGGTTGCTGTCTTTTGCTTGGTTGCTTTCATAAGTTTCGTTAACTCAACAAAGTTTTTGGTACTTTGACCTTTTCATTGAGGAATACGGTAACTGGTCTGGGCAGTTGTTCCTTGGTTTAATAAAATTTAATAGAATGGATATCCAAGTTCTATAATGCTAGCCTAACATAATGCTACCTGAAAAATATAAGTCGCTCCTGTTCCGTAATTAGTAAACTTTTTTGCTCATTGTTTGCATGTGTTCTGGCTCCAAGGAACGAAGACGAGAAAAGAAACTAAAAGAACCTTAATAGTACAAAAATAATTTACAAGACCACTACCAATATTAACACAGTGAATGGGCGAACAATTTGATAAAGAAAAAATAAAACTAAAGCAAGACAAAGCACGGTAAATTCAGCGACGTATATTTTAAAAATGTAAGATCTCGTACAGTATTAAAAGGAACCCGCAAAGTTTAATACCGAGCATCCCACCGACTTAATATAAACCACCGGTGAAAAGAAAGTACGAAATTGTGGAACGAGGTAATAACAATTTTATAAGAACAAATAAATGCATCTACGATGCCGCAGGGCATAAAGAACCTTCATAAAATGAAACTGCTTTTAGGGTTAAATTTTTATTTTAAACATAGAAAGGGATTTTGATGGCCCTCCCACGTCGTTGGATCGCGTTATCTTTAGATTTAGGACTCACGCAATAATAATACGCAGTTGAAGTGGTGATTCAGGGCGCCATCTCGCACTGAGTGGATGTACTGATTTAGTGGTGACATTCTCATAAATTATTGTGATGAAGAAGTGTTATTAATGATTGCCTTTGATGCAAATGAGCAATTCGTTATGCGTCTGTTTTGGATTACTGGCACTTCAAACTTCACCTGACTCGAAGCCGAGTTTAACAAATAATTTTCTTGAAATGCTACTGCAAAAGTTTAACGACTCAATTTGCAAAAGTTTTTAAGAAAGTGTTCTATTTCTATCTACATTACTTCCTTCTAGATTACTTCTTCTCAAATCCTTGATAGTTTGGAAAATCAGAAACTAATTTTATCAGAACCCATACCAATGAAGAAAAATCAACCATCCTCATACAGACCCATTTAAAACCGATGATCCGTAACTCCCTCGCTTTATTTCTATTAGCCATCAATACGGAGTGTTGTTTAAACATCCAATTACGAGTATGTCACGTTAATGTCTCCGTAGTGACACCTTTGCATTTAATGGCGATACTAATTTAACAATAATGGGTATTAGTGTCGGCCTTCCGGCGTTTGAAGTAATTGCTGACTGATTTCCAAGCTATGTTTTTTGATGAGGTAAATATAGGCTAAAGGACAGTTTACGTGTCTAGTGGGCGTCGTTCAGGTGATGATGATAATATTGAAAAGGAAGTAGGCCATTTTGTTTTTCAAGACAAAGAAATCGTTTATAGCGTGCGATTTTTTTAAAGATATATTATGTGTTTTGCTTTGTAAATAGCGTCACCATTTTTTGTTTAAAATTTACGCTTTGACACTAGTTCGTCGCACTTTTTTGACGGTATCGCATGCCATATTATGTTCATTATAACTTCTGCAAGCGGTTTCGCCCGTATGATAGACATACATTATTCCAGCGAAACGTACGTACTCTCGGGATAGAAATATAACATTCTACCCGTGTGCCAATTTTCATCAAAATTCGTTTAGCCGTTGAGGCGTGATTGACAAACTTCCAAGCAGCCTGCCGGGCTATCACGTTTGCAATATTAGTAGGTAATGAGATGACAAAAGCGCTTTTTGACTCTCAACACGAGTGACGTCATTCTGGTTTTCTTTAAGCCACGAAAACTTCTTCTTTTCGAGTTGATGATTAACTCCTTTGATCGTTTGGGCCCAGTAGGTGGCTTTGTTAATCGCAGCATCGGTGACATTCACTCCCCAAAGTGCAGGTATATGCACTTGAGGCACTCAAACGTGTGGCATGTATATGTCACCGGAAAATTGCAAACGCCGTAAGATTGTAAAATATCGCGTGAAATCGTAAACAATTTTTTCTTGATAAGACACGGATATATTGGAAACTATTGAATTTGGACGTGATTTATTGTAAACAAAACAATGTTTTCATAATATATCAAGAAATTATAATGTAATAAACATACATACATGTATACTCGTAGTATTATATAAAGCTTATTTGTACCATCGATATCATTCCCACAGCCTATATTTTCCTCTCACTTTCAACTACATCCATTCTCGGCAATAAACAAGCACTTCACTGGATCCTTTCGGATGACGTATAAAACTCGTGTGGGTAGTTAAAAAGCCGGCGACACTCCACTCCACAGCTGTCCTCGAGTAATTCATCGACCCTTAGCCACCTGCTTCCCGCGTACCTTGCGTTATGGGATGGGCCATTGTTTGATGTTTCGCTCAACTTGCTATGGGTATGTGGTGATTGGCCACAGTTTTTGCAGGATATGACGGATTTGAATTTGTATAACTATATATAGTGTATACACGTAATTAAAATAGGCTATCTACAGGACACAACTATTGTTTCAAATGTCCGTTTAATTTTATTTTCTTTCATGATAACCTGATCATACAGGGTGTAAAAACCTTGGATTCAGTAGTTTGTGTGCCGATGTGTTTTGAATAAAAAGTAATTTTCAATTTAAAGTGTTCTTATTTCGTTACATTAAAAAGTTAATCACGATTTCGGGAAATTTCTGTAAAATAATTACATATTTCCCAAGTACTTCGTTTCAAATCCTAATTGACCCCGTCCTACATTTCGCTTTGTACTCATATCCACATTATCCGCAGCGACAAAGTATACACACATTACTTTTGTAGCATCTCGCCCGGAAGTGTAGCTGACACTTTTAGGTAGCATAATAAATTCATCGGAGGCCTTTAAAAGGCCCACCAATTTTATCCCGAGA
Organism: Mamestra configurata; assembly: GCA_002192655.3. Classification (NCBI taxonomy): domain Eukaryota; kingdom Metazoa; phylum Arthropoda; class Insecta; order Lepidoptera; family Noctuidae; genus Mamestra; species Mamestra configurata. The sequence continues at coordinate 107,777 of NDFZ01005387.1, forward strand.
CTGCCCTTCCCCATTTTTGGTAAACGAGTCGCTTGATCGAACCTCTGTCCGAAGAAGGGGTTCTTTTTGATAATATCTCGTCACAAGACAAATTTGTATGTGATGTAGGCCTAACTGGCCCCTTTGCACGATAAACCCTTGCAAAACTTTATCGTATCCTATGATAGACGTTTGGGAGACGAACGTTAAAGTTTAGACTAGCTTGAATGCCTTCCCAAAGCAACATAGCTGATATTGTTTTGGACAGGCGATTTGAGATAAGGATAGTCAATACGAAAACCAAAAAGCTGGTCCATAGACTAGCAACTGGGCTTCCCTCTCATAAAACGATGTCTCTTAAAATGATGTTTCAAAGACTTGTCATTTCTTGGAGACATTCTGAAAGACAATATTTCTCCTATAAACAAAGTTTCCTTCCCACTGCTTCCTAAAGCCCAATATATTCCGCGTCATCCGATCTATTTTCCATAACAATATGGTGTGCTAGTGTAAATTCATCGTCCACAATACCGTCACCCATAAAACATCTAAACTTTAAATAGGAAAATAGACGAGAAAATCGCAGCAGTTTTTCATGGCGGCCATAAATATTATTAGATAAATATGTATCATTGTCCCGTATCATGCGCTGTTTCGAATTTTCGATATGGAGAAAAGGGGGAAGAATTCAAATAGTTCCGAGCAAGAGCCAAGGGCTTGAGACTTGGCTTTGTACCTTCAAAAAAATGCTCGCCTTTTATGTTACGTGTCGATGTTTCGTTACGCGTTGTTTTGAAATAATATATCTTCTATTTGACATACGCTCACGCATGAGTTTGAGTGTCAAAATCGTGCCAAATATAGGTATTTCTTTACTCTAAATGTTACTCTTGAATTTCCATATATGTGCCAAAATGAAACGTTGGATAATGCAAACAACGGTGGCATTAAAATAAATGTAGATTAGTAGGTCTTTTTTGTACAGTCACGTTTTTAATTAAATGGAATTTATAGGCAGTGAACGTAACATTATGCAAGTCACATTTTCACATGTGACTTGGTCGACTTTATTGCTTTCACGTATTACTTGCAAATGGCGCCCAACGCGGGCTATGGAAATATTATTCAACATTTTAAAGACATTACTTTTGAATACGTAACATGTAAAATGCGTGTCACATATTCCAGTCAGCAGATGTTATACAAAATACATAGAATTTATAACTTGACAAAAACAGATAAATCGAGGCCCCCGGTATAATTTATGTGCGGAAAATAAATCTGTAAGCGGATACAAGTTTATCCGTCCTTTCAAAATAAGGGTACATGGCGCAGGTCCGCCTCGCTCGGAAGTCGGATGACGAATGTCCACATCTTTGCCCTGGGACGGGTTATATAATGCGTAAAATTACTGTCTTCAACTATCTTCATATGTTTCGCGTATAACGTTCTCTTCTGATATACGTTTATTTATTTAGGCGTTTATAAATCACTTTTGGGGTGCACATACATATATTTTTAGCGTGAGCTCGTTATGGCAAATGCCGTTTTATTTGAAATGGTATGAGCTGTTGGATTTATTTTTCTTCTCAAATTTCGTACCTTTATGAGACTTGTGAGGTCTTGAAATTGAATTTGTTAGTAAGCTTTGACAATGTTTCAGAACATACAACACAGCTTCTTACTATGTAAATAGAGTCGTAAAGTGTTCCAACTTAACGTCCCACTTGTAAGTGCTGTTGTGCATTCTTGAAGTTCCTGCTGAGACCTATCTTAAACATGCACACTACTGAGGGGCGGTCACGTTCCCTCTTTAAGTCTCTAGTTTAATTAAGCAGTGATTAAAGTTCTTCACCGGACTTGGCGGAATTCATTCGCAGACCACGCCTTTTTGGCGCCCTGCGTGGGACAACTTTATTACACGTTGCATTTAATTTTCAACAGTTTTTAGGTTCAAAACTGCTTATAAAGTCATAAAACAGCCTTAAATATTACCTGAAGGAACCGCCATAAATTAAACATGTTTCATATTATGAGGGTAGTACAACAAAATTGCCCACTTCTGATGTACAATCTTGAGTCTCCCGCTGAGACAGTTCTGGAGCATGTGGAGAGCTGAATACCGGTCACGTACGAGTTACTCGCCTTTAATTAAGCGGTGATTAAAGTTTAACACTGGACTGGTGGAGTAGACTCGCTAGCACGACTTGTGGCTCAACGCTCCTCCATTATTTCATTAATTGTTGTTTACGCGGTGCATTGAATACAAAGGCTTAGACAAGTGTTTGTTCTGTTTCATTAAATGCAATCTCTTTTCTTTGTGTCGATAGGGGAAGTAATTTATACGAAGACTTGTTCGTGAAGAAGTAGATCAAGTTCTAACTTTGAATAGGTTATACTACATCGCTGTAAGTACGATAGAGTGTATGGTAAAGAAAGGCAGGCTGTGAGAATCGTTTCTATTAGGCAATAACTCTAGAATGGTATAAATAAATTTATTACCAAGAAGTTATGGGCGTTTAGAAACACCTAATTACGTATGATGTATATTAATAAGAAGATATTATAACTCAAAAGGCACATTGCAAAGAAACTGGGAGGCTTCCTGTTCAAAATATATTTATCGTTTACCTAATTAGCCATTAGAAGGTCCCTTTTTCCTGAGAAAGCAATTAATTTACAATTATGTACGAAGGGCTGCACAAAGTCTTATTAAATAAAATGTTTCAAAGACCGCTCCCCCATTAATTTCGGGCAATTTTTTTCTCAGACGAATCTTTAATTATCAAAGATTTATAATTTCTGAAAAATTCTCTTTTACACCTCTTCGCGTTTATTCTCTTTGCTTTATAATTTTGATTTAAGTATTTAATTATCATCTTACTAAGATTTTACGAGACAGTACCTTGGATATTTACTGTCCATCTCATTTATTTTACTGTAAATACAATCACTTTAGATCCATACTTTCCATTTACCATCTCACAAGTACCCACACTTTCTCGTCACAAACTAATTCACACCATTTACCTCTCTATAAGACTAAACGTCCTAACTCATTAACTCAAACTCTCCATAATTACGTCGTCGGTATAATATTCAGCCGTTTCTAGAACCCTGTAGTGAATATAAAATGTTCAATCATGATCCTCAAGATCACTTACCGGCCCCATCTCGGAGGCCATAGAGCAAGAAAACTCCTTTGTGGCCACTGTTAAAACTTTTCATACAAACCAACGTGTCAGTGAGAGTTATCGTTTATCCAAAGGAACCGACAGCCTGTGACAATTCCATCAATTTTGCTGCCGAGTTTGTGGTGCCTCTTCTTCTTTCAAGTTAAAATACTAGGAAGTGGTGACAGGCCGAGCGTTTTGAGGGGGACCGTCTTCGTGAAACTTTGACATTGAAATAGTACTAGCTCTCAGTCTAATTTGAAATTTTTGATTTCTTTTAGTGACTGTGAAAATATAGTTGTCTCTAGTCGCGATCGGGTCAATCTGCAAGGTAAGCAACGCTAGCGCAGGATCGGCCTGTGGATTCATTACATACCAAGTCTTCTCCGTGACTCAGAAAGCATGTTAAGCCGTTGGCTTTGTTGCCGTCGAGGTCAAGTAGTCGCTCCATGTAAATACTGGTATTCAGCTGCATCCGGTTATACTGGTAGTCGATTCCAACGTTGTTAGGAAAATGCTAGGCAGATGGATTGATTTCTTTGCCACCTCTAGTCGCGATTCCCTGCTCTGTGTAGGAAGCCCACTTTATCTTAGTATTTGAATTTTTAATAAGAGTAAAGTCAACACAGCTTTTTATTCACGAAAAATGTTCGTCAAATATACGCCTAACGAGTTTCTCTGCTGGAGTGAAGGTAATAGCGTGATGATGAAGTAACTTTACATTTTTTCTATATAAAATATGGTAAGTTTGTGTTTGTTAGTTTTTGTTGAAGAGGATCAAAGGGTAGTTAGGCTCGGGTACCTAAGTATAGACTCACCATTTCATAATGAAGATGAAATATTTATAAAAGCTTTATAAATATCATCTAACGCTGCCATTTTCATGTTAATAGTGTAAGTGAGAGGACACTTCAGAGACTTGAACACCATTTTAGTAAAGCGACGTTTAATGGGTTATGGACTTATGGTTAAGAGGGTTAATGTTATAAGCACGTTGTCTAACTAAGCTATCTAGGTTGACAGATCCTTTTAAATAAATTCACTTTTTCAATGAGCTGCTATTACTAAAAAACAGTGCCTGATATCGTGCACCACCATTTCTTTGTCTACAATCCATTTTCTCCGCCGATATCTTCATCAATGAATCTCCTTAATTGAGAAACTCTATAATTACGTTGACTTACCAATTCATTCGTTCTCCCTCTTTCATTCACTCATTCACTGACGTTGCACTGAAGAGGAAAAAAGCTGAAGAAATATTGGATTTCTCAGGGCGAGAGGTTTCAATCGTGGCAGTATTTAATTAAGAGCCACCCATGGGGTTTTCCTCCGTTACGGGGTAACGTAGAGATTTTATTTTGCTTTGCAACCGTCTGGTAACGGTATTAAGTAAATAGTGGTTTTAACTGCTGTGGATTTGTATGTGCTGTTAGAATGAGATTCGAATTAAAGAACTCTTATGTTACGGTGATAAATTCAGGGTAATTTGTTGCGTGTATTAGAAAATTATTAAAAACTTTTTCTGTCAAAGCCTGTCCAATATACAATTAATTGGAGATGTGTGACATTAGATTGTTGATTTTACTTTATAATGTTCAATTCTATCATCTTGGCTGCTTTTTGAAGTTTCAAGTTCTAGGTGTAGTTAAAAAAAAGGTGTGGTTACCTAGAACTTGAAAGTGAACATCCAAAAACTTATCAGAATTGTACAAAAACTTACATGAACACCCCATTTTGCACCCTGTTTTCACAGAAAGTTCAAAATAAGTTTTAGAAGAATTTTTTCCACACAGTTACAATCATAAAAACTTATTAAACATTATGTAGTAAAAATATTGTTTAAAAGATTCTAAATTCAAATTCCCCACAGAATATTTTGAATAAAGAATCTGCTTATCAGTATTTTACCTATGTAATCATAAAAACGTTATAACCATTATAACGTTTTTATGAATAAGGCTGAAAAATATTGGATACTTACGCATTTTTTATTTTAAAATTACGAAGATAAAACGCATCAAAGATAAGGACCCACTCCTTATCTTTGCTTGTAACGTTACTTTCCAGTAAAAGTTGTACTGGTAAGTGACGTCACACGAGTTTTCAACGCACTGTATCGTCTTCATGTTTTGTTTGCGTGACAAAAAAAAAAGTGTCCAATATATTTTGGAAATCTGCCTGACGGACTAGTTAGATTTTTTGTCAAATACCCTATTAAAGTATGACAAACAAACAAACGCATTTTCTAGACTTTTCTTATAAATCAGTCGGTCAAGAAAAGTAATGTTCTTTATAAAACTAAACATGTACCTATTGTTATGAGAGTTTCACCAAAACAAATAAATATCAGGCATTTGTAAGGATGGGTGTTTGTCAATCTTTTTTTGCTCAAAAGCTAAAGTTATTATTATGAAACTTTATTTTATTATATTATTATTTTATCAATCAGAATAACACATAGGCTTATTATAAATGAAGGCAAAAGTGTTTACTAAGTACATGTAGGTGGAGCCGCGTGAGGCATTAAGTAGAAAATATTTAAAAACACCCTGTTTCGTTTCCTTTTCAAGTCTATCTTTGTCTATCTACACATGAAGAGAGACATCCCTCTTCATGTGTAGATAGACAAAGATAGACAAAGATAGAATATCAAGTAATTTATAAAGGAAGAATTAAAATAATCCGTTGTTGTTGATCGACTTCAACATAAAGACATCAATTCCAGGTTAACTAACATTTCATCTAGGTTCCTCTCTTCGAACAAAACCCTGGGGAACTCCAACTAAAAACACAAAAGCTTCGTTTTCAATAAAAATAGGACAACTTTCAGTCGGAACAACGCCTGAATGACTGTCTATTATAGCTGGTTTTTTCCTATTCAAATTGAATCGCCACGGATTCTACGTCTGTTGGTCTTTTGCCCAGGGGACCTCTGAGATTAATCCAGCCGGTTGCTTTGTGCCCAGATATGAATTATTGTTGCCCACTCGGTTTAGATGGGCAACCTGTTTCGCTAACTAACGCCCCTTTTGTTCTGATTGTGTGTTTGTTGAGGGACTACAAACAGGGATGTTTGTTAAATATGAGGCTTATTTCAGTTATAGTGATGAGTAGTGGAAGCCAGTATCCGCAGTAATATAGAAGATAAATGCTTTTTGGTTGCTTCAATTTTGGACCAATGTCTTGTTAGTACGACTGCAGGGGTGACAATAATAAAAAGACAAAACAAAACCAATCGGATTGAGAACCTCCTCCTTTTTGGACCAACCAACTATTATTAACCGACTGGTTAATAATAGTTGGAGTTAAAAGAACATAATAAATTATCTTGATGATCATTACCACTGCATTGAGGTACCCAAACAACGGTAAAAGGTTATCTACCGAAAAAAAAGATCGCTCTTGGAGCTAACAAACACATAAATACAGATGTTTTGATCCATCAAACCAGTCGGAAAATAATATTCAACAACCATATAGTTAAGAATAATGTATGAACTACAGCATTTTAGCATTTCATGACGGCTTGTATTACCCAAATCGAAATACAAGGAAAAGCGGATTTAGTAGCAGTAAACATAGACATAGACGGAAATGACTGTGCGATTATCCATATAGATGGTAAGTATAGTTGTAGAGATAGATTCTAGGAAAGGATCTGGAATCTTAGAATATTTTCCTAGAGAAAATAAGTAGTTCTAAGGAAAAGGAAGATTGAAATCCTTCGACACTGACGAAAGAAAATGTGTGAAAAATATTCAATAAACTGGAAGCTTGCAGAGTATTAGCGAGCGGACAAATTGATTGATAGTAATATCCTGGGGCTTTGTCGATTTTAATTAAGTGTCCTCTATGTCTCTTGCAGACTTATCGATGTTGAGAACATTAATGATTAATTTATTTGTCATAGATATTATTTGTGCAAAACCAGCTCATGTCAGCTTCGCCTGCTTGAGTGTCGAAAGCTAGCCCAAGCACATCGTAGTTCTAATCTAGGATGATCGTCTAAACATGTGCCGAGTTTCATACAATTCCGTTTAGCCGTTGAGTTGTGATAAATTAACATACACCTAAACGTCCAAACTTCCAGGTTTTCCATATCATAACCAAATCGGTGAATTGAGCATTTCATGAAGTATTAATAATAATACTACGACTGCCAATTTCACGAACAGGCTACGACATTGAGAAATCATGATTTCTATAGTCATTTTAGCCTACGTAATAATTTCTTGCTTATTGAAAGTGAAACGTCTCAGTATCCTACAAATGCTATCCACTACTTCACTACTTTATCCGTCATATTACAGATCGTCGATGTAATTCTATTCTAACTGTATTAGTTGTCCCTTTTGCCCCGCCGGGACCCAGGTGGCCATTGAATTGTTTCTGCACAAAACCATTTAGTTGCTTTGAACTGGACACTCCCTTAAGGTTCTATTGCTATTAACTATGTAGTTCCGTATTGTTTATTTGTTGGACTTACTTCTTACATTTGTCTTAATTTTTTCCTCTTTAAGGTAAACGTGAATTGTTTTTGTGTTATTCATGATGGCCATTTTGGGCATGTATTAGTTAGGTGAATCGTTACCTTTGTAGACAGAATAGATAAATTCAGGGTCAATTCTTGTCCTTACTACCGGTCCTTTTTTATTTTACTTGGAGAAATAAAGTCAACTTCGTAACATGGTACTTAAGAAAGAAGCTTGATTTGGGTCAGCTCCTTTTAACAGTTGAAAATTATTAATGGCACAAACCTATTCAATTCTACGTCCTGAAACTTTTAACAGCATATTTCCCTCACAATACAGAAATGGTCCATCATCCCGACCTCTCTTTGCCTCAATTTCCTCGTTCAAATGCTCTCAGGTACACATATATAAACTGCTTCAACTTCACGCCAGCCGAAATCACATCATTTCTGAGTACCGCCGCCGTACTAAACTTGAGATCCTATTCATCTTGCCCCACTTTAGCTTGAGAGGTCGAATGCTTTCTTCACGTTTTCTTGTGTGTATAAATTATGAGCTTATTTAAAAGTTTTGTTAGAGAATTGGATGTGTAAATCAATCATAATAGGTAAGTACTACTGCACAGTGCGTGCTCTTTTATTCGTGCGTATATTTATTCTTCTGTATGTGTGACATACACTCCTAAACGGCTAGACAGATTTTGATGAAACTTTTGTGTGTTTTTGAGCAAATACCTGGATGGTTTAGAAATAAGGTAGGTGGCACTGCAGTCGGGTTATTTGTTTTTTTGAAGGAGAACAACGTCTGTTGGGACCGCTGGTTACATATAAACACTTAATCGATTTGCAATAAACATGTGTTGGTTTTCCTATTTATCGCTTAGCCAAGTTTGGTCAAGTATAAGTTCCGCATTCCTCTTTAATCTAAATCGATATCACAATGAGATTACATTAAAATCCAATATTGATAAACGCTTCAGCATAACAGAAACCTAAATGCCATTTATTCCATACCGCATTCTGACTCCTGTTGGCTTTTGAATGCATTCCCCAATCTATTGTGCGATATGATTTAAACGACTCTCATAGAAACTTGTCAATGGATTTGAGGCCACATCCATTGTGGCTTCTATATGTTAAAGACTGCGATTTCAATGGATTTTTTGAACAATTTTAAATCCAATGGGATGAATTTTAAATTGAAATGCGATGTAGTGTGTGTCTGTGGTGAAGGGTGAATGTTTTTTGATCGTATCGATGTGATTTGGGTTGTTTGAAGCTGTGAATATAAGACAGCCGGTGTTGAATGTTTTTAAAGTAAAGATCCTCTGAATAAGAGGAAGAAAAATGGTTAAGGAAAAATACTTTGATAATTTTAGAAGTCTGAAAACAATGGTGGGAGTTGTTTATTAATTCGCAGACAATATGCTTATTGATAGCTGTGGGAAGAGTAGACCTACAAACAAGCTTGAGACTTCCTATCTTCCAATAGAAATGAATAATTAAGAGATTAGAAAGTCCCATTGTCTTGTAGCAGTTACTACCGTTAATAAACTCAAAGAATCTACTATGTAAAGAGTAGTTTCAATAGCACTAATCTAACTAACTCCAACTCCCATAAAACGGTTAGTAGCACCGATAATAATTGTTAAAGCTACTGAAACACCTCTGGTAGCTATAATTTGATCAAGTCGTGGACACGGTGTCTCAATTAGTTCACAGTTAACAATGGTGAAGTTTTACGTCGAAACTTGGACGGACGTAATTCGCAAAGTTTAATGGTAGGTACGGCTAATTATATCGGATTACCGGTGTCTGTGACTGTTTCAGTGGATATTATACCGTTCGAAGCTTGTGATTTGTTTGCCGTCTCTTTTTTTTCTGTGTGTTGTTACAATAACAAGTTTATTTGGTTCATTACTTTTACACACGATGTCTACATCTCTTTTATTCGACTCTCCTTTCGCAGGTATGCTGGAAGAGATTTCTTTAGAAATAAGCATCACCTTTGTACTTATTTTTATGTTCCCTTCTTCTTATCTATTTGTTAAATGTGTGTACATAAACTGTTAAATAAATAAATGACAATTTATCAATACTTAGTTTATAAATGCGAAAGAATTTATGTCTGACTATCGTTTGTTACCTCTTGCAGATTTGGATGAAACATGACATGGGTATACCATGACCTGACAGGACTAAGGACACTTTTCATTCCGGGAGTATGTTCCCGTGATGTAAAATATTTTTTATATGTTTCATGGATGATCTCTAGGGATACTTTTTGCACTTTCACGCAGGCCTCTGGAAAAAGCTACTACATTATTATGTATCTTCTGTTAATATTCTTTGATTTCATTCCTATCAGTCTGTTACATTCTATCTACAATGTGTTCGAAACCAGCGTCATATTTTCACGGAAAACTTCCAAAGATTTCCGGATCATTGGCAAGCCAGACATTATCTTACATCCCAGCTTTACGTTACAAGAACCCAAGAAAAATCTAGATTCAGATTTTAATATTTCCAATGCTCCGAGTATCTTTGCGGGCTTCAAACAACCTTTGTATAAATCCCTCGGACGAACGCTTTTATCTTTTGTCTCCAAAGTAAATAAGAAGATAGAGTCTTGGTTTCCCTTTAGATCTGATAACCATCTGCTTTTATTGGATTTTAAACTTTGGGCTTCTTATTTTAAAATCAATTTTGTATTAACGATTGGGGTGTGTTGGTTTGGACTTATTTTCTTCGTTGGAGAATTTTGTTCGGGCCATGAATTTGCTTTGTGTTTTGGAAGAATGCGACTAATGCTTTGATTATATACTTTACTACTGTCACTGTAGAAAGAATTTGTACTGGAAAGTCGAAAAAGAATATATAATGTATTGTTAATTAGTTTTAAAGATCTTATCGCAATAGACGCTAACTAGATTTAGATTAACAGAAACGTAATTAATTAATTAACAAGCTAGACATTATCTTGAACGAGATCTATAAGAAATAAAACTCATTGTTCAGCGTTTCATTACAATTGAGGTTCTAAATGAAGAAATGTTTTCAGTAATATTAGGCGAATCCGATGCCTAAGAAAAAGCACACTATTGGTCAAAGTCAAAGTCAAAAGTCAAAACGTTTATTTCAATTAGGCCATTAAACGGCACTTTTGAACGTCATGGTTTACAGTTCAGTAAAAATAATAATATAACATTAATAAAGTGACTCTACTGTCCATTCGGAAAGGTAGATTCTTATGGAGAAGAACGGACAAGAAACTCCATAGTTACTTGGACACGGTAGAACGTTAGAAGTTGAAAATCCAATGGTGCAATTGTTTAGGCCTTCATGTAGGTATCGCCTAGTGTTAGTGAAACTGGCACAAAGCTTTTAATAAATTACTGGAAATAAACAAAACGTCTTGTGGTTCACAATTAGAGACAAAACGATCTAATCACTAAGACAAAAGTGTAGTAAGAAGAAGATGAATAGAAATGGGTCCCCTGAGCCTAATGGCTGAGTAACTGCAACTGTATAGATAGCTGAAATAAAAATAACATGAGGTTCTAGTAGATAACAAAATGTTTGATGGTAATTAACATCTTATAAAATTAGCATCTTATCTTTTAAAGTTTGCACCCGTGTGTCGGGCAGTTAAAATTATTAATCGCATCTTTCAGCGGTTAGACATTTTTTCCTGCTCATTGTCGGAATTCCAGAGAGTGACAGTTAGTGTATTGTCCTCTATGTAACTTGTGCCGGCACACGGAGCCGTTACTTGGGACTGGTCAATAATGGACGCGAGTAGAAGTGTGATCAGTTTTTGAGGGGCGTCTTTGGGTGTCGTATTGTATGACTACTTTTATTACCTTCGGTTCTGCCTGTATAAATAATTGTTTGTGTAAATAAATAAATAAATAAATAAATCTTTTAGATATCAGTCGCGCTACTGTTAAGAGTCCCGGATTAGTTTCCTGGGTCGGGCGATCCGATGTTGGGTTTTTCCTTCAGGTATTTCTCAGTATTATTCCGTAGTCCGCATTTGTGTCTGGTAAATAGGCAATTGCGTCCCATTGCTGAGCAACAGCCTCCTCTGGCTCCTTCCAACCATCTCCGTCTTAGTCGAACTCTTGCCAAATTATTTGCCCCGCAAACACGATACTATGAAGTCTTGAAACGATCATGATTCCGCTCTAAGAGAGAGACGGAGCTATACATAGCCTATACCACTATCCCTTTTACATCATCGGAATTGGATGGCATTGGCACGTCATAGTAGGGCCACAGACCGTCTCACCACCTTCGCGGCTGTCGACCTCGTTACTTTTTCATTGGCTTGTTTTGTTAATCGTTTAAGCATTTTTTACTGTAGCGTTTAAGTGTAAAATCAAAACGCTAAAGCAAAAAGTGCTCAAAATTCTTTTACTTTAAAAGCTCCCTCACTTTATTTCTTTTAGCCACAATATAAAGTCCGTTAAAACATACTACACGGAATTAAACAAGTTTCTCATACGTTAAAAGGGGCAGTCAAATGAAAGGGTACGAGTGTACTTGGTCAAAGGGTTCTAGTTCATAATGGCTGACCCTTGAACTCAATACATTATTAGAGAACGGCGAGTAATCCGACGCTTGACGTGTACACGTGTAGGGTAGTGTCAATGTGCTGACAGCTGTACTCGTTAAATGGAGCAGGAATTTAAAGGTGTTTTACATAATAATTACTAGCCTTTTGTCGCGTATTTATCTGGGATAAAAGTAGTCTATGGCACACAGGATAGAGCACTGTCTCAGTGCATCGAATCAGTGGCAACTTAAACCCAATTTTATCCCCATGAAGTATTTAGCGTGAACATCGGTCTAAATTATTTATAATTAAATTAGTGATGTTCTCCTGTGGATTAGTGTCATTTTGTATTATGTCTTAGATTTGAACTTACTCTTGAACTTAATATATTATTAGAGAACGAGTAATCCGACGCTTGACGTAATGACAGCTGCAGCCCTACTATGACGTGCCATCCAATTTCGACGATGTAAACGGGATAGTGCTATTCGCTATGTCTAGCTCCGTCTCTTCTTCATAGTAGGCCCTCTGTACTCGTTAAATGGAGTGGGAATTTTTAAGGTGTTTTACATTGTAATTACTTGTTTTTTACCACGGCTTATATGGCTAAGGTATACAGGAACCGTGTGTGTAGTTTCGGGATGAGTAGTTTGTGCCACGCAAGATAGAGAAGCTTTATATCAATGAAAAAAGGTTGATATATGGCTCAAAACTTTCTGAGATTATGTATTCATTCAACACAAATGTAGAGAGGCGGACTTAGGCACTCCGTACCAGTCAAACTCAGAGATTACTTAAAACAAAAAAATAACCAAGCAATTTATGATAGATTTAAATTTAAACGTCAATTCTTCTTCTTAACGTGTCGCTGGCAAATACAATTATCAAATTTTATGCTTGGCCAGTACTCAGCAACGGCAACACCGTTCGCTGACGCAGTCATAAGGTCTTCACATGTACAGGTGATATGCGGCGCAAGACAAGAGGTTGGCCATACTGCGGAGCGACGCCACACAAATACTGAAGATCGGAGCCATCCGAGAACCTCCACTTGAGGATGTTATCGTTAGAGCGACCGACCTGGGTGCGGAGTCTATTTAGGGTCCAGGTCGGCGACGGCAGCGCATTCCCAGGTGGGAGGTTCTCCGAGGGCCCAATGAAATAATCAGGAGGTTAAAAATAATAACATCAATTAAATCAACGTCGTTTGCTTCTTGTAGATTATTAACTGTATTTTATTTTGCCTCAGATTTTTACCGTAGTAGAATGGTAATTTGTCAACATTTCTTTATTTATGCAATTGATTAATTGTTAATTCATTAACTTCACTCTTCTATCAACTATGTCCTTCTTTCTAATTTGTGCTAAAAGTAACATGTTTTTCCAATCAAAGTCCATAATTAATGTGAAACTAACCTGTTTTAACTATTTATGGAATGCAGTATAAAGTTCAGTCGATATAAACACAATTTAGGACTAAAGATCATTCCTCCACTTCTATTTGACTAGACGTCCATACGGGAACACTTAAAAGACTTCTGTACAATATAATCCTTGGTCTATAAATCTGCTGGTCAGACAACCGGTGCGGGTCAATTTTCTCAAACATCTGAGCCCTCGCAGAACAGACAGACAACTTTGTTCGCCTTTTATATTATTGGTTTTATATGTCAGTTATTGCTACCTTTTCTTTAATATATTTCCTTTATAATACAGTGCAGTAGGAGAAAAGAAACGAAAAGAAAAAGTATTTGTTTCGCTTGTGGTTAAGCCACTTTAGAGTTCTTTAGTACACTCTTCGAAATTGTGAGTTTGCGGATAGTTGGGAGCTCGTGAAAATGTATTTGTTGAAGCGGATTTAGTTTTTATTTTGTTTTTGGCAATACTTTATAGCAGTTTTCAATGTAGTCGTTCGTTTTCTACCTACTGTGTATGTGTCAATCAGCAGCGAATTGGGCCACTTCGGTATCTTTTTTATTTTTATTTTATTTAATATGGGTTTGATCTTGACTCTAATCTAAGTCATAGAAGACAGAGACAAAGTCGACGATGGAGCGAGCACCATTTTGTAGCGTTGTTGTTGTGTAAAAATAAAAAAAAACAGTCAGCCACATTCAATACGTATAATTTTGTTGCAAAACATCGAAAACGTATAAAAAAGATATAATTATTTAAAAAAAAAACTATCTGTAAATCATCTATGGGTCATCATAAACCTCCTGACCTACCACAACTTAAATGTCGCGATCGCGTCGTTTTCGGTTTTCGTTTGTCGTCTCTAGTTATTATTTCTATAATAACCAATACGTATTCATTATAATTATGAAACGAGAATATAAATATTCTTTATTGCGCACCATTCAAAAATACATAAGAAACAAAATGCAGCTAGCATTTTTAGGCGCACACTGACTTAGAAGATAATGTTCCAAAAAAGTCTGAAGATAAATGTAAAAAAGAGAAACAGAAAAACCGATTGAAAGGGCACTCAACTACTTTGTAAAGCAATAATACACAGTACCTTCATATAGCTATCTCATCGCTCGGAAGTCGATGGAACCCGTTTGTTTAAGTGGCCTATTACAACTGGCGCAGTACGGTTCAAGGCAAATAGCTACGGTGCTTTGTTCTAACATTGTCTGACTTTTCTCCATAACATGAGATAACGGAAAAAGTTTTATGTTAATTTACGTGTTCTGACAAGAATTGCTTTGCGTTCAATGGGCGTTAAATATGTAAAAAATATTATTCAATTTTAATCCCCACGTTTTTCATTATTTAAATAACTAGTTTGTATTATAAGATAAAATGAAATGAACTAGCTCTTTTTTGAGGTTTCGCTTACGTGGTCTAACACACAGACAAAAAAAAAAACTATAAAATCTTGAAGGCACGTGAGCACATTCGCAAGAAGTTGGTAGAATCATTTGGATTCGTTTTTTCTTAATAACTTTGTGTATGTGGATGTATGTATTTATAAATGTTTTTAATTTTTTTGTTCTCTCTATTTTTAGTTTTTCTTTAAGTTGCACCTGCCATGTTGTCTCTGCACCACCCTAAGGTCGACTGGTAGAAAATTCCTAAGGCATTAATACCGCCTTTGTACAGTGTTTTACTAGTGCATAAAGTTTTAATAAATAAATAAAATCTTCAGTCAACGATAGCGTAGCTTTCTTTCAGTGATATGATTTTCGTAAATAAATCACTACTTCAATAGATTATCTCCTACAAACAAACAATAAAATCTCTGAAAATAAAGCAATACAGTTTTCTGCAGTATTTTATTCTAAAGCTTAAAATTTTAAGTCATACCTAGATAACTTGAAGCTATGTGGAATAGCGGTCGAGGCTAGGGTTGCCAACTTTTTTTTTAAAGAAATAGAGTATTTATTCACATATATATCGTTTACTATACATCATTTATTTATATACCTGTATATTTAATACCCTTGTTGAAGTGTAAAAACATAAGGTTCAGTTGAAAACCAGCGTCAGGGAACTACTAGTTGCCTGGCATTTTTCTGAACTGGACCTATTTTGCGCAGTCGCGGGGCACACGATATAATTGTTTTAAAATTAAGTTTCCTTTTATTTGTATGTGCCAAATAAACTACTTTTTTTTTCTTTCTTTTGTTTCTGATATTAGGAAGTGCAAATGAAGAGTACAGGCGTAGATAAAAGAGTACTTATTATTACATTACTTATTGCGAAACCAATATGTTGTTATTTTTAAAGTTATTAGATAATTTGAATAAAGTCATGGATTTCTTTTATCACCAATTTGCAATTATAACCAAACACAAAAACTCCTACAGAGGAATACTGAAATGGCATGTTTTGCACTCAAAATTAAAAGAGTATTTTAGCGTACTCAATTGCTTTTGTAGATTATAGAGTACGTCTCCGCAAAATAGAGTACAATACTCTATTTTAGAGAACGGTTGACAACCCTAGTCAAGGCTAACCAAGCTTTTTTAGATGCTACACTTAAGAAGGCGTCTGCATATGAAGAAGTCACAAAAAAAAACAGGGTTTGTGGTCTAGTTTATGTGTTAGTTTTCTAAGGACGCAAATCAGAAAAGAAAATGTCTGTTCTAACTTTCAAGCATTTTATTTTTAATCCGCGACCAAAAGGAGGTGTGTTATTAGTTCGACGTGTTTTTCTGTGTGTATGTCATTGTATCCACTAAACGGAAGAACCAATTTGGATTTACTTTGTTTTTTGTCTGTTAACCTATTGAACGTCAGCCACGAATTCGTCGTACTTTTTGTCACATATTTGTGACGTTTGGCGTACAGGGTTTGCTCTTGCTTGTCATGTATACGTGAAAATGGCGTTCAAAATATTAAGTTACATCTTTGTTACAAGAGCTCCTACGACGTAGACCGATGACCTAGTGAAGGCTACACAAACTGTAGGGTGCAAGAGGCACAGAACTGGCTTTGTGGCGAAGCTTGAGAATGGCCCATGTTTAGCAGTGGATGGCTGTCCGCTGAAATGATGAAGGTGAACTTTTTTTAAACGTTGCTTCACAACCGGAATTTCTCTTGTATCGTGGGTGCGGTTACAAACAATCAAACTCACATACACAAACAACCAGTCCCGGAACAACTATCTTTAGACCATACATATATTTGTTCCGTATGGGAATCGAACCCGCGACACGCAGCGCAGCAGCCAATCGTTCAACCACTGCGCCAACCATGTCGTCGATTATTTTTGTTGATGTTTTTCTAAGTTGATATAATTCTAGCTGAATTACCATGGCGTCCAAGTTTGTTGCATCGTTTCTTCTCAGCGAACGCCAGCGCCATCTTACACACAAACCTGAAACACAATACAAATAATATTAACAGAAATGAAAAAAACACTTGCCCTATACAACTGCCCACTTCTA
Organism: Mamestra configurata; assembly: GCA_002192655.3. Classification (NCBI taxonomy): domain Eukaryota; kingdom Metazoa; phylum Arthropoda; class Insecta; order Lepidoptera; family Noctuidae; genus Mamestra; species Mamestra configurata. Next base: position 124,856 of record NDFZ01005387.1, read on the forward strand.
TTCCTGACAAATGCTCACCCAGTAACATCATTACATCACACTAAATCTCAGTTTATTACTCTTCTTCTAATAAAGCCTGCAACATTTTATGGACCCCGTGAATTCCCGTGACTTGGCTAAGTGCAGTAGGTGATTGGAGCCGGTAAATTTATCGGTTCTTACTTACGTACGATACAGAAGTAAAGAGTGCGATAAATCTCGGTGACGAAGTAGAGTGGTGACATCGTAGCGAGGGAAAAATTGGAAAGTACCTACTGGATTAATCCGGGAAAGGATTGGAACGGAGGTTTTTAGTTTGTGCCGCACGTGGTTTATACGAGGGTTTCTTTGTAAAGTCTAGCTCGGTAGGCAATGTGTAGGTTTCTGTGTACATTTGGTTTTTATAGGCTTTTTTGCTAATCTCAGCGTTGTGCAAAATTGGGTTGTCGTAAATAACTTAACGGTAGGCTCGAGAGTAAGAACTAGGTAATACTAATGTTGGGAAAAATCTAAAGTTACATGTAGAAAGAAAGAATGAAAAAGAATTTACTTGCGCCAAGCATTTTTGGCATTCAATAACAATCTCAGAAAGCATGCGAAACATGCGATTTCGTTCATGTGGTTCTTCAACAAAACGTCTACAGTATCTAATCGACCATAAAAGAACAAATTCAAAGACAAAAGATAGTCTTTTTGTTTTCTTTTCAAAACTATTAACCGCGAAGAAAACTACAGTCCGGATAAACAGGTCATTCCATTATGAGAATGGTCGGGACAGATGCGGGACTAAGACTGTTCCACGAGAAAATACTCCAATGAGCTACTAGCGAATGCTGAGCCAGTTCGCCCGCGGCTTGCTCACAGTTCTTTTGTCCTTTCAATATCAAATATTCCTTTCTTTTACTTCGCCAGATTTTTGAACAAGAAGAAAGCTATTCTAAATTCTTCGAAAATTGACGCTTCATTTCAGTTCATCTTTCCAAACAGTCAATACCAAGATATTCCAGTTGAGCGAATCCTTAGGCGTTCCTCGGTCGTTCAATGTCGTAAACCTTCGGCTAATTTCGCACTGCAGAATTTCCGCCACTAATAAGTCTTCGTGTTGTTCCAAGGCGGGGTGAATTTGCGTTAAATTATAAAGCTTATTAACCATTGTTCCCCAGTGTGTCGTAACCTGCCGCAATGAAACGCTCCACTGTAGGTACGTTACTTTATCCAAGTTTCTCGTTGACTTCACTTGAATTATGTATTTGGATACCTAAGTATAGCGTGAGATTTTGATTAATTAAATTCTGAATGCGACATTTTTCTTTGTCTTCGTCTGCTCGTCTAGACGAGAGTTATGAGTCTCATTTCATCTTATTTGTATTAAATTCTCAAGGAATCGCAAATTATTTTTTCCCCTGAAAGGTGTTGCATGCCAGGGGCTAATAGAACCTCTGAGTTTTTTGCATTTTGTTAGAAATGATTTCAATCTTATTTGTAACGACTCATTTCGTCCTAAAATAATACGAATGTAATGTCACGATGACAACTATTTCTTCAACACATTTATTTTATTTTTTATATTTTATTTAAATGCAAATTATTTAAATGGAAAAAACAAATAGGGAAGGTTCAGAAAAACAAGGTTCCGGAGGTGAAGGTGGCAACCTAAGAGATGAACAGCCTACAACGTCAAGAGCAGAAAATAGTGCCGAACGAAATTCTCACAACATGAATGATTTAAAATCATTGGATTTTAATTCTGCTGATGAAGTCAGGTGAGAAATAATTCAATTAATCCCTTGGCTTTGTTAGTTGGTTTTAGCCGTTGGTCCCGGCTGTTATTTGTAGATCTTTGGCAGTCGTTACGGATAGTCAGAAGCCAGAAAATCTGACACCAGTCTTACCAAGAAGTACCGTGTTACTCAGTTAATGGGTTGTGGAGGTCTGGTAGGCAGCCGCTCCACGTAAAATACTGGTATTCAGCTGAATCCGGTTTGACTGGAAGCCGACCCCAATATAATTGGGAAAAGGCTAGGCAGATGATGAATCCCCAGGCTTTATTTCTGTTGGGTCAGTCTTTCCTGATACCTTACCACCACACTTGGCGATTTTGAGTATTTTTTTTGACTTGAGCCCATCGTCAACATATCATTATGGACTTTTATGGTCCAGGCGTGCGTCCTCTGTCTTTTTTGCCTTCCTACTACGACGCACTACGTGACCGACCCATGAACGTTGTTGACAGATTGTAAACATTTCTTACTGCAGAAAATATAAATATAGTCATTGAAATTTCAGGCAAGCAATGAAGGCTGTTTTAAACGGTCACCTGCCACCGCAATCATTTACGGAAGAAGCTAATCAAGCTCGTATGAAACTCCGAAACAAATCAGAACCGGTCGTAATTACCGAATTGACAAATAAACCGCATGCCCATGACTTACGAAAAACTGTGCAACGTCAAGTCCAGCAAACATTATACCGCAAAATTAAGTCTACAGCTAAAACCTCCACGGGAAAAAGTTTGAAATCTCCAGGGTTGAAAAAACGTGGAAGACCTATGAAGGCAGGCCCTTCTAGATTGGTTAAAGTACCTTCAGCCAGAAAATCGGTATTGTATATCGGTAAATTATCTAATGTTGTCCAATTTAAGAGCCGATGGGCGTCCGAGAGCGGGTCTGACGCAGACTCTGTAGTGTTTTACTAAACGTTTTGGACTCTGTGTTCGTTTAAATTTTTTCGAAGTTAAATTAATAATTAACCTATTGGATTTAAGTGTTTTTTTTAATAAATTGAAGGATCAAAGATTTGTTTATTAGCTTAAGTGGAGATCGTTTATGTTGGTGTATCTGTGAGCGCTGTTATCGTATTTCAGCAATCTCTTAGCGGATCGTATCATATCGGAAATTGAATTTCCGATTGGCTCTCGACTGTACAGCAGACTGTCTGTAATGGATGGTCCCACAGTCCCTGTTTCGCGCAGTTCATGAGAATGATAGATAGAAATACTTGGAGGCGTATTCCAAACGTTCCGCTGTGGAAATTGAGGAATATTGATGTAGTCCCTTCCTCGTTTACGTTTATTTTGCTATTTTTTTCGAATAAATGGTGTTTATTTTGGCGAGTTCAAAGCGGTGGGTTTCGATTTGGACTGTTGATTGAATAAATATGAGGTCACGGTTGAAAGACCATTGATGGTCTTTCAACCGTGACCTCATATTTATGTGGAAACTGATCAGTTTCCACATAATTTGTTCCTTAAAATTGTATTTGTCCACTTTCTTGTCATGAAAACCGTACCCCACAATTTAAATGTAACCGCTAAAGTGGCAAAATAAGATACATAGTTGCGTTCAATTCACAGCACGTTACTGCACGGGACGCGTTGTTTGTACATGTTTTGACAGGTAATGTAATATGTAGTGAGAGAAATTGGGTTTGAGCCGAGCGGTATTGACGCGGGCGTCGATATTGATGTTGACATGTTCGAAATAAAACGTGCTGCGTCCTCCCGATAAGCCATTATTTGAAAATGTTTCACTGGAGCGTGGTTTAGAGAAAAGATAGATACTGGCTTGTCACTAGACTCAATAGCTTTTCATTCTACGAGTGTTTTGTATGGCAATACTTAGACTGAAGGTTTGTTTCTTTTGTAATTGTTGGATCGAGACAATGACGAAATTTATTTCTTTGTTTTTGTAAAGAATCTTGTTATCCAGGGCGATAATTGATGAGTATATTGTTTTCTGTAGGTATTCTTTGGGTTGGATTAGTAGAAAAATTTAGCGGAGAGAATTAAATATTGCTGAGGATTTTGGAGGATATTAATTGAAGGAATCCTGAAAATAATCTCTTAGTATCAAAGTTGTCCGTAGTCACAGAGAGCAGTTTATTCTAATTAGTTTTATTCGTCTTTGGGAATCAGTTGGAAAATGAGGTGGCTCAACTTCGGCAGTTGGTCCCGGATTGCAAAATGATTCAAGGTTTGTTTTTAATCTTGGATTTGGTTAGTTTTGATTTTTGATGCGCAGTTTATTCGATTGATATGAATTTAGAGATTTCATGTCTTGCTTTGTAAAAATAATCGTTCGTTCTATCTTCTTTCACAAAAGATGTATTTTTTTATGATTCAATTGTTGTGAAACAGGATGTTCTCTCAGCGTAATATTGAGTAATTGTTTTTATTATTAAACCTCAGTTTCTATTTGGTTTTCTTTTGGGAAGAGACAAACGTAGTTCCTTTTTGTAGCTTTATTTTTATATGTTAATTCCAGAGCAATTACTATAACACTTGTAGATTTTTGGCAGTCGTTACGGATTGTCAGAAGCCAATAAATCTGACACCAGTCTTGCCAAGAAATACCGTGTTACCCAGTTAATGGGTTGTGGAGGTCTGGTAGGCAGCCGCTCCACGTAAATTACTGGTATTCAGCAGAATCCGGTTTGACTGGAAGCCGACCCCAAGATAGTTGGGAACAAGCTAGGTGTTCACCTAGTGGTCGTAATTCGACCATATTTTTTTATTAATATAATGTACCTTTTTAAGCATTAGTGTAAAACATTTTTTAGCTTACTGCACTCCTCCATATAAACTTAAACTGTGCCTTATTTCATACTCCTCCGTCCGCGTAATTTTCATAAAAAGGGATTACAAAGTTTTTGCTTCACGTATTATTACTATAGGTAACATTATCAGCATATCTTTCGTGTTTTCATTACCCCTAAACTTCTCACTAAGTAAAATGTCGTTAGTTACCCTACTGCTTCAAATGCAATTTTACCAGAGTCCTTGAATGACCCTTTGTTTTACAGCCTAAGGACCTGCTCCCACAATCCCAACCCCAAACACTTCCGCTGACAAGAAGAACTTAAACACAGTTTCATAATAGCTAGCAAATGTCACCGGAAAATTGCAGAATCCGTAAGATTGTAATCAATCTTGACTAGATTATAATTTCTCGATATCTAATGAAAAACTCATTTCGTATACAATAAATCTCATCCTAAAACAAACGTTTCTAATATAACCGTGTCTTATTTAGAAAAATTAGTTTACAATTTCACGCGATATTTTACAATCTTACGGCGTTTGCCATTTTCCGGTGACACAAACATTACAAGAGTTAAGTTAGTAATTTATCGACCATCTTTCTGCCCCTTGGCACATTTTACTGACGATACTACATGCAACTGATGAACTTGGTCAATGCTGTGGAACCTTACCTCGGACCAGTGCAATGAAAAACCAACTTTAGCTTTTGCTTCCAAGGTTGAATTTTGAATTGAAAGGGCAGATTTTTAACAAGCACCTAGTTCTAGTGTTGTGGAACCTTACTTCGGAGCGTTGTGTAATGGAAAATCAACTTTGACTATTCGGTGCTAAGGTTAGTTCTGGAATTGAAAGGGCAGTTTTTTGACAGGTACCTTGTGAACATCTTTCCTAAAATTAAGTCCCGGTAGTGAAATGTCCTTTAATAATGAACTATGACCCTTGGTCCTAATCTACGTACTCTGGGTACAAGTTTAAATTGCATCGTCGACCTAATTTGGACATGTCACGAAATGGACAACGTGTGTTAATCGCTGCTTTTATTTATATCATCACGCTGTGGCCCTTAGGAGGGGTGGCAGAGTGCTTTGATTAGGTTAAATTGGAATTTAGGAGATTTTGTTGTTTCTTAGTTCAGGTGTGTTCGCCCTAATGTTTGTAAGTTTCTCCGGTTTTCATAATATATATTTGTTTATGTGGTAGGTAAATAACCATATTTATTTATTTAAACAATGTACAATAGTGTTAAATGGGCGGACTCAATGCATCAAGGCATTCTCTACCAGTCAACCTTAGGGTTAAAAAGACTACACTGTGGTAGGTTTACAACAAATAAAATAAAATTTAAAATAGAATATCCAGTCCATATCCAGTTTTTTTTAAGAATCTAATATTTTCCAGTTGTGTGGGCTTGTTTGCTTTGCTGTAAAAACTCATAAGTACGGCAGACATGTACATATCCAGAAAAAAATAATTTTATGAACCTACATTACATTTTTCTGCACAACATTTATTCTGTTATTTGACTAAAAGGCGGTATGACATTTTTCTTGTAAATTGATACAATACCGAAACTGAACCGAAGCTTTCTTTGACTCCACTTTCTTAACTCCTCTCTTACAGCCGGTCTCAATAAAGTATCTACCTTTAACCAACTGTCAAATTATCTACCAACAGTAGCCGAAACGTCATGTTTACCTTTGTAACATGACGTTGATCGTTATCGACGTCATGATATTATTGAGACCGGCCGTTAGTAAATGCAACTAACGTACCTACTGTACTGTATATAACAAAATACACACATAAAAAAACTTTCAAAACTCTCTATTTACCCTTAAGAGCTTGTATTAATAATGAATTAATTAATGCATCGCCTGGAAACTTGCTAGACGGGGCTGCAAACTTGCCTCCGCCGGGACCCGGGACCCCGCTGTTTGCACGGGACCCCCGTACATGTGTACTGTGTACTGTGTGTTGTGTAGTTGTGTGCTCACGGCTTGTGTGTGTGTTGTGTTACTTGTTTTTACTGTTCGCGATACATGTGCTTCATTATGTGTGTTGTGGAGTTTGGTTGCGAATCGCATAGGATAAATGATATTTATTTTATAAGTAGGTTAAACATAACACTTTTACACGTCAATATTTTTTGGTAATTTTTAAACAAGATGAGGCCGACGTAGGAATATTATATCATTGTCATTTTATCATCAAACTCAGTTAAGGTAAAGAGTAGTCAGAAGCCAGACAATCTGACATTAGTCTTGTCGAGGGATGTACAGGGTGAATTTGTAAAGTGTGCGTGGATGGCCAAATTTGAAACTATGAGGAATATCGAAAAACTTTGAAAGGAGTCTCGAGCGTGATTTTGATGAAGACTAAAACTGCATCATTATATTTTTGAAGAATCGGTATTCGTAGCCAGAAATCGAACCAGTAGTTTTTGAAAAAAAAAACATTGGTGTCGGACGTAAAAGAATACGGTGGTATTCTTTTCCCATCCCATCACTTCCCGTGGGTGTCGTAAGAAGCGACTAAGGGACTCACCAGAGAATGGGCAGCAGCATTATATGTGGTTCTTTGCAATGCAACAGCTACACTGCTACAGGCTTTTCTTTAAAAAAAAAAAAAAATCGTTACCCCACTCTAGGAATTTCTCCTGTATTGTGGGTGCGTTTACAAACATATAAACTCACATACACAAACAGCCAGACCCGGAACAATTATCTGTAGGCCATACAAATATTTGTTCCGTGCGGGGAACGAACCCGCTACACGGAGCGCAGTAGTCAATCGCACCAACCTTGTCGTCAAATCGTGTAAAGGCCATGTATAGGCCTGAAGCAAACGTTAGAAACTGCCAAGGCAAGACCAAGTAGTTGAGAGCGAATTTGCGAAGTTAAACCCTTTTTTTTTTTTTAAGGATGGGAAATCATCAAATGACTTCTTCCGCTCTGGGTTGAGCGGAAGGGCGTGTCAGACTTTTACTGACTAAAACCCATCCGTGTTCCTTCTACAGCCCTTTGCGTTCCAGGGCCGCGGTGACTCTTTCGAACAAATTCCGCAACCCTGGCAGGCTCAGGCCCTAGCGGGCCCCGTCTTCTATGCTGACATCTCTTTGAGGCGCGCGTGAAACACAACGCGCCATCGACCCGGGCCTGGTGGTGATCGGACAGCGAGCCACCCAATGCTCGCCGTCCGCAGGCCCGCGCCTACGGTGGCCGGGGATCGCCCTGCGACTCCCGACGCCCGGGGCGTCTTCTCCTGTTGCGGCGGTTGGGGCGAAGGCCTTGCCTTTCCCTCGCGCGGCCCGCCTCCTCCTTCGCTAGCATTACTAAGTTAAACCCTACAGCCCGATATTACTCAGTACATGTGTGTTCCGTTTGTCTTAGCTAATTAATTCAATACGAAATCATGAAAGTGCAGGTGCTAAATCCCATTTGGTTAAAGTTCTGGTTAATTGGCTGAACTATCCTTGCACAGAACTCATTTATGACGATAATGCAGCCTAGACGCATTTAGCGACTATATAACGAGAAATTGTCAAACAAATATATCATCGAGCTATTATTATGCACTGATAGGTACATATAATATCTAGAACGCTACGCTCCATCGCCCTTTGGCAAACCTTGAGTTTAGACTTTTGAGACTCGGTAAGGGACCAAGTTTACACACCGTAGGTTAAAATGGGCAGAATTCACATGTTGATGGAAAGTGTAGTATTATACTTCTTTAATAATTATAATTACTAGGAAATAAGTCCTCCTGAACATTTTCTTATCGAAAATCTCAAAAACACTGCTAGACACGGGGATCAAACTCTAAACCTCACTTTCAGCAGTCGAGCCGCAACAAGTCTCCTATTATAAATCATCGCTAGAAAAGCCTAGTTTACCACTAACCCCATTGCCCTATTTTCCTGTTACACAAAAAAAAAAACATTTTCCCTCCCTTCAAACTATTAAACGATCCGTCTTCACCAGGCTTTACGTCTGATTGTCTTCCTTATTACGAAAAAAATACATCCCCCGCCTTATGTCGGGTAATCAGTTACCATGGGGCACCATAAAAAATATTCCATCATGTCAAATAAGGCGTATTTACTCAATATACTAGCCTTTTTCACGGTATGAAAAATTGTTTACGGCGACGGCGACACGCTCGCGACTTAGGGTTCCGTTGTAAAAAACCCTAATTTCCGTGCACCCTTTCATTTATAACCCGGCAATCTGGAGGCCCCGTAGCTTATTTATAGGGGTCTTGGCCATTTGATGGGTGGGAGTCAGAATGTGTAATGATAAAGGTTGTAAAAAATTGGGTAGACGAGCGATTTTTGTGGGCGATTTTTTTTGCAAAGTAACGCTTTGGCAATTTTAATGGAAGCAACAAACACTAACTTAATCAAGAAATTAGTGCTGCTTAGTTGGATAAAACATCAATCACACAGTTTTTCGATGTTGTAAGTTTAATTACATTTTAATACAAAATTATGCCGCGGACTAGAATAAGGTTCGGTCGTCCGACGTCGAGATGAGCAGAACCTAGATGAGGCTGGCATAGAAACATGGGGATTGGCACAATAAATGCCCAGAAGTCTATGCTCAGCTGTGGGCGAAGTTGGGCTGTGGATGATGATGTTGACAAAACGTTAGAATCAAGCTCGTTCTATAAAATCTTAATGTCCTAGTCACAGTTCCTTTATGTATGTAAAACTACTACTATTTTTTCAAGATACTGCTTATTTTCTATTCTCCCAGACGACAACACCAAGCGACAAAACAGTTGCCCGTCTGCAGCCTGCTGCATCTTCATGTAGGAGCAACTTTACGAGTGTTAGTTTGGCTGTTTGGCCATCTGGATGATATGTTATCATCGTTCGCTATTTTTGATGCGTCGTGCCCCAAACCCGGCACCCTATCTAACCCGGTATTGTGTCGCGACTCATAGATAACCCTTGTAAGTGGTTCTTTTCGTCACGTCAGATTCTGACGAAGAATGGATTCGGTTTTATGATTTTGTGTTGAGAATAGTAAATTCGTAAATGGAAAAATGTGCTGAAGGTAGGTGTGGTACGGATTTTGTGAATCTACAATATACAACATGAACCGGAGTAAAAAAAAGAAAACAGCTGTTCAGTACATGTTATTGTTATGCACACATAAATGGGGCAGTCATTTTTTTTCGTTTTTTCGGTTTTGCGATTTGGTCATGTCACCGGAAAATTGCAGACTCCGTAAGATTGTAATAAATCTTTATTAGATTATAATTTCTCGATATATTATGAAAATATCGTTTTGTAAAATAACTTCCATCTCAATTCAATAGTTTCCAATAAATCCGTGTATTATTAAGAAAAAATAGTTTACAATTTCACGCGATATTTTACAATCTTACAGCGTTTGCAATTTTCAGGTGACAGTCACAAAGTCAAAGTTGTTCATTGATGAGTGCAATGACCCCTTTTCAGGTTTTGCGATAATTCTGTTACTCGTTGTTATGTGAACCCATTTTAACATCTCAAGATCAAATCAAGGCCATCGGGGTCCATGACAGTCTGCGTCAATAAACGAATGGAGGGGGAACCAACCTCGTCATGAATGGCTAGCCAATTGGGGACCCGTATCCATGTGGATATGACGCGTGAAATCTAACCTAATATAATAAAGAGGTAAAATTGTTTGTTTGTTCATATGTTTGTAAAATATAATCTCTGGAACTACTGATCTGGTTACAATTTTGATGATAGCGTGCTGATACGACTCCATAAACGCGATTGTCATATAGACCATTTTTGCCCGAAAAATGCACGGTTTTCTGTGGAATAAGCTACGTGCAAGTCAGTAGCCAATAAAATGATAAAGTATTTTGGTAAACATTAATTTCAAGTATCAACAAGACTTTTCAATTTTTTCGACTGTCTCCATTTAGCCCAAAAGTTCAAATCCTCGATGAATTCCAAAGCCATTCCTCACTATGGCTAAGCCGGAATTATTTAGTCAACTTTTTCCGTTTTTCCCAACAATATATTAAGTGGGACCTTCTCGCTAAATCCGTTCAAATTACTCGCACCCCGCACATCCGGGAGAGGGGGGTCACCCCACGTATTAAAGAAGGGATTTTAATTATATTTGGACTTTAAAAAAGTGGCCTCGTAAAGTGATTGCAGCGTGTTTTAAAGAACTTGCTGATTTTAAAATTAGGTCGTTCTTTATTGCGTTTTGGGGTCTGTCTGGTAAATAAGGTGTTGGAATTAATGTAAATTACAGTACTGTTTTGACATTTTAAATGCCATGATATTCTTGAACTGGGCAAATCATCATCAACTTGCTGCACTGTAATTTATACTTACATTATAAATTATAGCCTTTGTGTTATTCTGATGTATAAGCTATATTATTATTAAGTTTCATCAAAACCTTTCGTCTAATTATAGTATGTAGGATAGGATAGTAGGAAGAATAGTGGTCAATGCTCGCGTGTTCTGTCTATGGTGGCAGGCAGGGCATAAGCGTTTACGGTAAACCTTTTTCCAAAACGATTAGTTTCAAGAAATCACATCACATCACTTCATCACGCTAATATTATAAAAACGAAACTTTGTGAGTGTGTGTGTATGTTTGTTACTTCTTCACGCGCAAACGGCTGGACCAATTTCGATAAAATTTGGTATGCAGGAAGCTGACACCCTGGATTAACACTTTATATATAGGAGTAACACCGTGGGGCGCAGCTAGTAAATATTTTATAGTGAAAAAAATAAAGTAAAATTATTGCTACTATTTGTCTCTGAGTTTCTTAGAGTAACTATGGAGTTTCTTGTCCGTTCTTCTCCATAAGAATCTACCTTTCCGAATGGACAGTAGAGTCACTTTATTAAATGTAATATTATTATTTTACTGAACTGTAAATGATGACGTTCAAAAGTGCCGTTTAATGGCTTAATTGAAATAAATGTTTTGACTTTGACTTTGACTTTTAGCAAAATTAGATGACCGTTTTCTAAAAGTATTTCTCGGTTTATTTTCTGTATCATAAAAACCCCTGTTTTCTTCCCTATCCTACAATACTTACTATGACAAACCACACACAATTTATCCACATCAAAACGTCTGTACATTTCTGGGCATACAAAATGTCTTGTATAACGCGTCGCTGTCAGAGGGTAAGCAGATATGACAGGTCAGATAAGGCTCGGACAGGCGGGGTTCAAGATAATGTCAGTTTGGACCAGTTTTGTTGTTTGTTGATGTGTAGAGGACAAGTGGGACTTTTTTTCGGGGAATTTTGTTGTTACGTATTTTGGGAGAAGTTCATGATCATTTGTGAGAGCTTTATTTATTTATTTTATTTATTTTTACATGCTTTATTTTACACCAAATAAAACACACATCTGAAACTAAACTTTCAACATTTATGCAAGTTTTATCATAGAACATTTTTTATTTTCATCAACAGTCATCATTCATTTATCTTTGACAGTCCTTAAGTACGATAGTCAGAAGCCAGAAAGTCTGACAGCTTTCTGGCTATATCTCATGAAAAACTTAAAAACTGTTATTTCAAAATTATGAAAAAAAAACAGAATTAAAACCCTCACAATAAGCCGATTAATTTGATATATCACACAGTACAGTTTGAAAAACCTTTTTATTTTTCGTTTCTAGTTTGTCCCCCAAAAGTGATCCCCGTACTCAAAATTTATTTATTTACGTAACGCGTCCGTGTTTGGGTCACAGAAGTTCATAGGTGTACGAAATTTCAACAGAATCGGTTCAGTAGATTCGAAGAAAATGGGCTGTGTTAGACAGACAGACACCCGAATGATCCTATAATGGTTCCGTTTCTTACGGATGTTCGGAACCCTAAAATGCAAGACAGATTTTATTTGAACCATCTACCAATGTTGTTTAGGACAACGAACTACCTATGTATGTAATAATGTAATGAGTCAGCTGGTTTTTTTTTTAAGGATGGGAAATCATCAAATGACTTCTTCCGCTCTAGGTGGAGTGGAAGGGAGTGTCAGACTCTTACTGACTATAACCCATCCGTGTTCCTCCTAATGCTCTTTGCGTTTCAGGGTCTCGGTGACTCTTTCGAACAAATTCCGCAACTGTGAAATGCAAAATGTGTGCAAAATTGGCTGTGACAGACGGACAGACAGACAGACACCCGAGTGATCCTATGAAGGTTCCGTTTCTTACGGTTGTTCGGAACCCTAAAATGGAAGACAGATTTTATTTTAGAACCAATGTCGTTTAGGACAACGAACTACCTATGTATGTAATCATGAGTCAGCTGCCTGAGCAGCTCACATCAAGAAGATTAATTCTATAAACTAAGTTATGGAAATAATATTCTTGATGTGTGGTGGAATAGTGGGTGCCTGAACATTATTGTTTCAGGTTCGACTCACTGAAATGTATCTCTGTAATTGCGATACCGATTGTTAACAGGTTAAGGTACATAGAAGACGCCCGTGTGTATAGGAAATCTTTATTTAAAACATTTTCAGATATTTATTTACGAACACAACATATGTATATACGAAAAACAACATATAAAACTAAACTTCTTAATTAAGAGATGGCTGAATGGATGTTGTGTGGAGTGATATGACATGGAACAGAGTCAGTAAAAGCATGGCGGTGGACAGGGTAGAATGGGGGAAAAAACGAAGTGTATGTCCTTCTCCAAGGCCCTTTGGCTGATCGAAGAAAGAAGTAGAAACAGTCGATTGAAGTGGATTAATTAATTCTACCATGGATCGCCGATCGATCGATTGGTGTGGTAACACCCTAAACCCCTGATTGAAACCTGTGATTTAGTCGTGACAACGTAACAAATAGACAGAGATAGCATTTATAACATTAGAATGGATTTCGTACCTACGATTTCAAAGTCATTGACTGTCATCTACCAGTAGCGATTACTTACAACGTGTCGTGTACACACGACAAGCATTCTAGACGATAATTAATTGACGCTGGACACACAATCGTGCCTCGAGAGAATAGAACACTTTCATTGTGACGAACTTTCTTTTATACCTTCACTTTTGTGTCGTTAACATACCAGCCCGACGACTTAGCAAATATAACTGGACAATATAAGACATGCCACACACACACGGTAGGTATTTCTCCAATTCATATTTGGATAGTTAAAAGTGACATGTCTTTTGACCAGTAGCGTAGCTATGGGGTGGCGGGGAGTGTGGTCTGGCCCGGGTGACACCCGTTTAGGGGTGACACTAGACCGTCCGTTGTCACGGTCGGGCGTCACCCGACAACATAAGGTTCAGTTGAAAAGCAGCGTCAGGGAACTACTTAACTAGTTTTCTGGCTTTTTGCTGAACTGGACCTGTATGGCTCAGTCGCGCTGCACACAATATAACTGTTTTACAATTAAGTTTTCTTTTATTTTTACCTATATTGTGTGTGTGTAGCTGTGTGTGCCAAATAAACTACTTTTCTTTCTTTCTTTCACCCCTAAACGGTTGTCGCAATGTAACTTGTCCACCCAGAGCGGCAGAAGTCATTTGAAGATTTCACATCCTGAAAAAAAGAAAAGAAAGATATTTCGTTCGGGGGCTCATTGTGTGGGGTGACAGCAAATTATCCGTACCGGGTGTCACCCATACTAGCTACGCCACTGCTTTTGACTGGATCAACGCATAATCAGCTTAGCATTCTCCAAATAATATAAGTTGGTGTTCGCTTCCAGTCAAACCGGATGCAGCCGCATATCAGTATTTAACATGGCCCGACTTCCTTTCTGATTTTCACTACCAAGTCTCTCCTTTGCAAGGATGGTTAAAAGACTTTCGCCTATCAAAAACCATGAAAAAAAAAACTGTAATTGATTGCCATGCAGGTTGCCGACGCACCTAAGTAAATTAATTACGGTTAGTAATCAATACCAGCCAGAGAACAAATGCGTAAAGTTTAAATATCCTACCTGCAATTATCACACTGTTCAAATCGAAATAGGTAGGTACAGTGCTGCTGTTTGGCAGTTATTCGAGTAACGATTGATTTAAAAATCAAAACATTCAAACTGAAACACATTTCCTCTCGCCCCAAAGAACAAAATTGCAATTCCCATGCAAATACTCTGGATACTATTTAAAATGCATCCAAGAAAATACCTTCTCACTTGATCTTATTAAAAGGAATAGATTTAAATGTAATAGCAGCAATGAAGAGATTTCATTAACTTTATCTTTTCTCTTAAGCCATCTTTATATTCTGATATTCTCTTTGATAGTTCTTCCTATGCAGTAATGAGAGCTAGGTTAAGAAAATCCTCTGGTTTAAAAGTATTCTGTTGCAGCTCATTTTAATCTGGGGAAGGATATAAAGTAGATAGGAAAGGATATTAAAAAGCAAGTTAATTGGAAGTAATGAATTCTTTCTTGCAATTTTGCTAAATTAAATTGCAACTGTGTTAACGTTTTGATATTACCACAGTTGCATTATATTTTTTTGTGTTATTAAGGATTTAGACCACGATGCACACTGTTTGGGAAAAGGTTTTACCAATCAAAATTATAAATCATTCACGGGCTGGCAGACAGACTATTGGCACACCAGTCAATCCTAAACTAGCATATAACTCCTTAAAAACACACATAAATCTCAAAGAAAACAGTTTTCATAGCCGACGCAACAATTACCAACCGTACTTACCTAAGCAACGAACTTACAACTTAGTTTCCCTTCAAGTTATCGAGAATTAAATCGACTCGGCAGAAAGATACACAAGTGCCAGTAAACTTAGGCATTATAGTTTGTATTTGTGATTAAAGTTAGTGAAGAACACTGCCATAGTTTGTTGCTTTTGCGATAAAGTCATAAAATAAACTATGAATAATGATTTAGTAGTTAAAGGTAAAGTTGTTTGAGGCAAGGGTGGGCAAAGTTGCTGTAAATATGTCACAGGTGAGGTTGAAAAATGAATTGTTTTGGAAAATGCGCAATTGTGCATGTGATGTGGTAGAATGTAGTAAGGAAAGTTTGAGTTTGTTTGGTTGTAGATGGTTATGTCATCGGAAAATTGCAGACTCCGTAAGATTGTAATAAATCTTGATTAGATTATAATTTCTCGATATATTATGAAAAAATTGTTTTGTATACAATAAATCCCATTGAAAATTCCATAGTTGCTGGAAACTATGGAATTTTTAATGGGATTTATTTAGAAATAATAGTTTACAATTTCACGCGATATTTTACAATCTTACGGCGTTTGCCATTTTCCAGTGACAGTTATAATTACATATAAGAGATCATTTGGATCCAATACTGTAGATATGAGCCAGTTCTCGTTAGTCAAGGAGAGCGGGGCTTGTTCACCGCTACCATCCGCAATCACATCTCGATGCTAGGGGGAAGGGAATACTTACTAGAAGCTGATGTGGGTATCCACATCAGCTTCTAGTAAGTATTCCCTAAGAGCCGTTACGCACTGCATCCGATCCGAATCCGTGGAAATACGGGTTTCAAAAACTCGGACCGGATTCAAATGTTGCTTTTCGTACTACATCTGATTCGAATTCGTGAAAATAGGGATCGTGAGTCTAAAAAACTCGGGCCGAATTTGGATATTGCTTACGCACTAATTCAATCTCTGATCCAAATCCAACCCATTCAGGGTCCATCTTTGGATAAGTCCGATTTGAATACGAAGTTATGCGAAAGTCAAAATTTCTTCCGAATTGGAGACTCACGGATGACGGAGAGAAATCGGATGACGGGAGTCGGATCTAGTACGTAAACTACTATACAAATGGTTCTATGACTACTTCGGAACGTATTTTGACGGATTCGGATCGGATGCAGTGCGTAACCGCTCTAAGGCTGCAAACTTCGAGATTGTAAGATTGCATTTAAGAAGCCAAGTGTGAAAAATTGTCTATAAAGGGGCAGACCACTGAGTCGACGACCTATACAGAAGTACGGAAGAAGAAATGTTGGGCTGACCCCAAATAAATTGGGACTCACCACAAGACTTTTTTTTAGGATGGGAAATCATCAAATCGATATCAGAAATATCAATTGACGTAAGGGACATTTTGGCATTTTGCGTAAATGAACCTTACGTTAATTATCGTAGGGGCAATTTGGCATTTTGGGTAAGTGTCCCTTACGTCAATTGAAATTTCTGGTATCGAAATTATTTTGGTCATAGAGCATGTTTTGATTTGCTTGTGTACTTTCGTAAACAAATAATAATTATGGCGTAAATATTTTTTAAATGTAATTCCAATGACCAATTTATGTTCAGTCGAATATTTGAATGCCATTAGATGGCGGAACATGTAAGATTGTAATTATTATTATTATTCCTTAAAAGTACCATGTTTTAATGCAAATAAAATGATCTCATTTTGTACTCGTACTCGTAGATATGTCTTTTAAAACATGTCATTTGACGAAAAATCTATATTTTCGCACCGTCTCTATTGCCAAATGGGACTTGAGGAAAAATGCACCATAGATGTTCGAATTCGACAACCAATTTACAGGGCGATTACGCGGTTAACGGGTCGAATATCTGTGGTGGATTGTCGTGAACACATGATTGTCACGGTACTTTATTTAGAAAAATAAATCTGGAGCGAGTGTTGTGAGTTTCCATTAGGATATATTTATTAGCAGATAGGGGTCTGTTAGAATTGATGCCCGGTTAAGGATAAGAGGCTCCCGCAGTTAATGGGACTTCAACATAACCGGAGAAAAGTGGGGTACCTACTTTGGGGACACTTTCCCGGACCCATAATGCAGGCGTCATATTATAAGAAATCTCAAAAAGAATCCACATTTGTATCTCTACGTTTAGTTACCTCTTTCCGCTGTCTTGGAAGATATCAACTTATTAATGGTTAAGCAGACTGTAACATATTTCATTGAGCATCTTTCTATTGTGTTTCTAAAAGAACAAATTGCTCATCAGTACCTCATACATTAGCAGATATCTCATTTCTCAGAATCCCGGCCTGGCTGGCCACCGTATAGAGCAAGATAAGACAAATAAAGCTAATTGATGAGATTCAATAGAAAACAATAACGCTCCATATCTTGATTTACCGAGTATACTTACCGACCTAAGAGTATTAATGAGACAAGCTACTCTGCTTATTAAAACCTTGATTTAAAATGTTGGCACGGCTTCTCATGTTTTCATGTAAACTGGTGCTGGTGAATATGGATTGTACATGAATAAGCTTAATTGAATGGTCGGTCGACATAAAATCTAAACTATTTCTATATTTTTCTGTACTAATATTATAAATGCCAAAGTTTGGATGTTTGAATCGATGGATGGATGTTTGTTACTCAATCAGGTCAGAACGGCTGCACGGATATTGATGAAATTGGGCACAGCGGTAGATTATAGTCTGGAATAAGACATAGGATATTTTTTATCCTGGGAGTACGTTTCCTAGGTATAATTTTCGACATTCACTCGGGTGGAGCCGCGGGCGACAGCTAGTATGTCAATAATACCTACAACTATTGGGAACTTAGCGCATAGGTATTTAAACTACAATTTGCTTCTGCATCCGACATATCCTACTTCTATTATAAACGCGAAATTGTGAGAATAGATGGAGGGATTTGTTGCCACTGATTTTGATTTAACTACACAGAAATATAGCTTATACTTTTACCGACATATAGGCTATGTAAAGATGTTGGGGGAAGTGCTAGTTCTCTGCCACAAAATAAAATGTGTTTATATTTTTTAATGTACGACAGAATATGTATGATTATGGTTATAAGAGCTTGGGTGATGCCTACGTCCTGCAGTAGCTTGCAATGGCCTGCGTTTATTGATTTTTCGACTGAGAAAAGTATCACGCACAGCTACGATACAGGAGAAGGAAAATCATCATGTTTTTTTTTAATTAAAAAAATATGAAGAGAATACCTCCATAGACGCAATCCACAGCTTGTCTATTGATACTCAAAGCCACCAATAGTAAACCACGCGCAATCAATACTAGGCCGAGAGGTTATCTGTGCAGGAGCCCGCGATTATCTAAACGATTCCTCTGACTAATGTATCTGACGCTGTGTGCTTCCATCCCATCTGTTGTCAAATTACTTGATAAAACTTTAATGTATCTTAGTAATTTTATAGGCGAGTCTCTACGAAGGATGGACTCATCGATGCAAATTTTAAAATCTCCTATGTGACATTTTTGTCGAAAATGAGTTTTGCAGATATTTGAAAAGAAGCAATTTTGAATATCTATACTTCTATGTGACTGTGAGTAGGTACTTATTGTACCGATAAAGCACGTATTATTATTAAAATATCTCAAGTGTCAGCCTACATTTAATTGTAGGTAAATCAAAGGAAGTGTTTTTATTTTTTATCGATAAATTAATACACAAGAGATTTTAAATTTGCAATGACGGTCAGCGGTTTTGTGCTTATTGTGTAGCTTTGTATTATAAGGTACGTGTCCATATATAACGTGCATTTTTCGGCATAAAAAATAGCCATAGACACCCGGCTATCATAAACTAGCGGTCTTTTGATAGGGCTTTTTTTTTTTTTTTAAGGATGGGAAATCATCAAATGCCTTCTTACGCTCTGGGAAGCGGAAGGGCGTGTCAGACTCTTACTGACTAAAACCCATCCGTGTTCCTTCTAAAGCCCTTTGCGTTCCAGGGCCGCGGTGACTCTTTCGAACAAATTCCGCAACCCTGGCAGGCCCAGAGCCTAAGCCAAGACCCAAGCAGGACAGACCTCCATTGTATGCTCCACCGGGCGATCCTCACATTGATGACAACCGAGCGTGTCCTCACGCCGGATCCGAAACAGGTAGCTCCCGAAACAAGAAAAGGGGCTAGAAGTCCAGTTCCGTCAGATAATGTCTGTAACTGGATTTGGCAAAAACGAGAAGTTTCACCGGCTGGACTAAGCTTACTACAATTCTTGTGTACCTATCTTCAAGTTCCATTCAATTTACGACTCCCTCAATACTCTCTAACGCCTACAAAAGTGTCGCTACCTCGTCTAGATAATCTAGATTTTAGTGTTTCCATTTAAGTACGGGTTTATGTGCTGTAAAACTGTCGTAAATAGCGTAGTGTAGATAGCGCAGAGCACAGATTAACACCGTGACGGCAAAAACTTATATTTTTCACCGGAAAATAGCAAACTGCGTAAGACTATAAAATAACTTGAGCGTTTGTAAACTCTCGATAAATTGTCAACTGAACATTTGGAATACTTTTTTACGCATCAAATTATGATAGTCTATAATCTCTCGAAGTCATTCCGAGAAATTGTGGACTGATATAAACTGGCGACCAATCAACTGTCTGGTCTACAATTTATCTGTTGTTGGTGTGATAGTTTAATTGGAAAGTTGGCCCCTCATTGGTCTTTGTTTTCTCTAAAAAGACCAATGAGAGCCTTGCTTCCAGGTTTTCACCTCGGATTGACAGCTCACCTCGTGATCACTTCACCCATACCTTCACCTTCGACATGTTTACAGAATCGACTGGCAGGGCAGCTTTAGGTCTTTATTTCTGTTGAATGTGATTTTAATGTCGTTTTTCAGCATACCGTCTCCAGCAGTATCCACCAAGGCGTTTCGATTCTCTGTGGTAGATTCAAACTGCAAGAAGGTTTTATAAGGAGCCCCTTAACTTTAGTCTCTCGAAAACACTTAAGCGTGGTTTAGAGTGGGAGGAAGTTGGCTGTCTGCGCTTACGTGCTGAGATGAGTAGTTTTTGCAGATTTTTGATTCGTTTATAGCTAGATTGTGGTCTGAAAAAGATTTTTAAACTTTGTAACTGGGAGCTCTACATTCTTTTTAGATTTATTATATGCTTTTTTAGAGCTTCCAGAATTTCTCATGTATTGTGAAATCTCACCACATCAAGACCGTCGACTTTCCTTGGTCACGACCGTAATTTAAACGGAATTCACATTCGATGTTATAAACACCGAGGCTTATTTATTTATTTTTATTTATTTATTTAACATTTTATGTACACACATTTAACAAATAGATAAGAAGAAGGGAACAGAAAAATAGGTACAAAGGTGATGCTTATTTCTAAAGAAATCTCTTCCAGCATACCTGCGAAAGGAGAGTCGAATAAAAGAGATGTAGACATCGTGTGTATCTAAAAGTTATGCTAACATAAAAAGACAAAAAAAAACTTTAAATATAACATACTATACATAAAATATGTCTAAAATTAATATCATACTAATACATACTACTTAAATAATAATATAAGATAAATAATAATATATACTTTAAATATGCAACTATGATGGTACCGAAAGGTAGTGTTCTTTCACTCTTCTTTTAAAATCTGGAAGAGTTTTGCATTCCCTAATGTCAGGCGGCAGTGCATTCCACAACCGTTCCGCGTGAACAGTAAATGAATAGGAATAAAAATCGGTAGAGTGGAAAGGGGATTTAAGGAGTTTTCTAAGATGTGACCTGCAAGGCGCATCAGAAGGACGGGAATAGGAGAAGCGTTCACTCTGATAGGAAGACGTTTTAGGGTTGTGAAGGATGTTAAATATCAAACACAATATCCGAGAGTTCCTGCGAAGTCGAATAGGCTTATATGAAATGAAATTATATCTAATGGACGTATATCATAAGATGTTATAACAATAGATAATTATAAAAAAATAAAATTATAACAATCGCTATTATATTAGTATCATTCGTTTTATACGTATATTATAAAAAGGAAAGATTTGTATTTTTGTATGGAACGAATACATTTAAAAACTACTGGACCGATTTGAAAAATCCTTTCAGCCATGGATAGCTATATTATCAGCGAAAAAAATAGCCTATATTTTATCCCCGTACTCCCACGGGAACGAGAACTACGCGAGTGAAACCGCGTGACGTCCGCTAGTTAAAAATATTAATACCAAATAGATCACACCTCATTGATTGTTTTGTGCTGAAATCGACTTTCGCAGTGAAACTGTTAATAGGAACATACCCCTATATTGAAGTAAACCAGAAATGACCTTGCAATATAATTGGTTCCATTCTAATGATGAAGATGCCTTACTAAGCAGACCTTGAAAGGAATCATCTCCAATAGTACCAAAATACTGCACCTTCAATCTTGATAAAAAACCTGCATCACCAATACAAACAAACATACGTAGACGTACACACACTCTTTCACATAATGTAATGTATATCTAGCACGTGACCATTTGTAGACCACAATTGGCAAAGTTTTATTGAAATGTCCTCCCGTGAGTAACATGCGCACTTTGATACTCCGACAGTGGCCAATGTTCTAGTGAAATACAAGGAATACTTGTTTAGTGATTTTTTTAAAACAAGTTTCGGATTTGGAAGTATAAATTATTCAAGATCTGTTTAGTGTTTTTTCTGGAATATGTGGAATTGTTCAAAAAAGAAACGCCGGCGTCTAGACTCGTTCCTGAAGAATTGGCCGGAGAAGACAAAATACAAATCAGCGTTGGAAAGCTATGGCACCATTTGATTGCCCAGCAGAGGGACAATACAGGTTTACTAAAAAAATGTCCGATTGTGTATGTTATGATAATAAACATAAAAGTGTGTCACGAAAGTAATAAAAACACGTCATATTATAATAATGATGATCATGATTTGAGTGTGTAATACGTTAATACTGACCTGTAATGAGAGTAATAGAAGACTATATTCCTCGCGTTTTGTCAAAGTATATTCATTTATTTCAACTATGCCATTAAAAGGCACTTTTGAACGTCAATTACAGTTTGAAATTAAAATATTATAGTGACTCTAGTTTTGTGCAAGACACTTCAGTTGGTAGCTGGTTTTAGAAATTTGCAGATCGTTTCACTATAATGTTAAGTGACTGTACTGTTTGGTGAGACATTTTGGTATTTATTAAGTGATGAAAACTAACATACCAAGTCTTTAAGTCAAGAGTGAATAGGTTACTTCAAGGTAAGCGTGCTCCATCGTCGACCAAATGGACCCGGTCGATTCTGTAAACATGTCGGAGTGAAAAGGCTAGGGTGAAGTGATCCTGCCAGGGTTGCGGAATTTGTTTGAAAGAGTCACCGCGGCCCTGGAACGCAAATGGCATTAGAAGGAACACGGATGGGTTTTAGTCAGTAAGAGTCTGACACGCCCTTCCACTCCACCCAGAGCGGGAGAAGGCATTTGATGATTTCCCATCGTTAAAAAAAAAGGGTGAAGTGATCACGCTGTGAGCAGCCGGTTGATTCTGTAAACATGTCGAAGTGAAGGATATGGATTGACAGCTCACCTCGTGATCACTTCACCCAAGCCTTCACTTCGACATGTTTACAGAATCGACCGGCAGGAGAGATTGTGGTCAAACACAAACTTATCAATCTTAATAAATGAAGTTAGTATCGTATACGTATAAGTGGGAACTCAAAAGGTAATCATGATGCTTCGTTAAATTTTGTCTCTATCATTGTTATCTACTTTTGTGTTATTATTATAATATTGAACATTAGCAATAATGACGTAATTAGGTCGTTCATCTGTATTGTCATTTTGTTTCATGACTCATATTCCTATTGTGGTTCTAGTAATGAGATCATAGGTCAAGGGAGTTCACTGTCTGTACCTAGTATTGATAAGTTTTGGATTTTATTTTATCGTGTTTTTTGTAGTAGCGATTTGATATGCTTCCAATTTGTGGATGTTCATCATAGATTCATTGAACGTTTATTGGATGATGAACTTTATATACTGCTTTTAAAAATACAAAGATTTCTTGCTGTATAAAATAATAAAGAACTTCCTAAGAGCTCCAAATCAAGTAGATGCCTATTAAACAAAGAAGAAACACAATTACCTTGTGCTATCTCTCAGTGTAATATAAATAAATTATTTATGATTTTGGTTTTAAAATAATCTTTATTTAACACAACATTTTAAGGAAATATTAGACATAATACAACAGTAAAATATAATGAAAACAGCGAAGAAATTCTACTATACTAGGGTAAAAACTAATTTGCGTTAAACATTAACAAAATGTAACTGAAGTGGTAATTAGTAGTAGTAGCTCATTTCCCGCTGCTCTGATTGCTTTGTCCACTTGTGGTTCCGGTGGCTGAGTACCCTGCGCCCGCGCCGACACTGAAGCCTGCGCCTCCGCTTGCTCCACCGCCTGCCCCACCACTGGTACCTGCTGGCAATAGACCACCATTATAACTTACTCGTCGAAAAAAATATTATTTTGACAGACACAGTATATCAACTACGTAAATCATTTTTGTGAGGTGAAACAGGAAACGTGTAGGAACGAAGCATATAAGTGGCAGCATAGAAATGTAATTGTCAAGTATATTTTACCGATAAGTTTCGAAATTGCAACGCTAGATGGCACAGTCTACTTTGAGCACGTTCCTCAAACGGAGCGAGCTATAGATGGGAGCACAGAAGCGTTAATGTCAAGTATTCTTAACGTTAATGTTTCGAATATGCAGCACTATGGTAGGCGCCAGATAAATGTGCAATAACGGTCATTGACCCACATACATTTATTAACTTTCTTAATACCAAAAACAGAAATGAAGACTATTCTATGTAACTAATAATTTGTTGTTCCGTAATCTACAAAGGGATATTAGGGATAGGCCAATGTACTACAAGTGGTTAGTGACCCTGACTGCTAAATCGGAGGTCGTGAGTTCGATTCCCCAGAACAAATCTTGTGATGAGCATGATCATTTGATCTGTGTCTGGGTGTAATTTGTCTATAATATGTATGTATTTAGAAATATATAAGTATGTTTATCAGTTGTCTGGTTGCCATAGCACAGGATCTGCCTAGTTTGGGATCGGATGACCGTGTGTGAGTTGTCCCAAGATATTATTATATATTATATACTTTATTGCAAGTTTATCTGGCGCCTACCATAGTTGGCATAGTCAACGCAACGTGCACGACATTGACTATGCCAACTATGGTAGACCCTAGTTATATCTAAATATAAGTGTAAGTAAAGAAACATCATCATCATTCCCTTACCGTCATTCCCTTGCTAGTCATATCACTACACTAATATAACTTTCAAATAGTCTGTCCATCTTTTCTTTGGTCTTCCCCTTCTCTTACGTACATTTATACAAATCATCACCCCGAAGGATAGGCAGAAGTGCACCTTTAGTACATCCTACACCAGCCTTTTGCGACTGGAGATTTATTATATTTTATTGATTTTAGGAAAACTTACAGCTAAACAAAATACAGTAACTAAAATTTTAAATAAATAAGGCCTAGTTTCCACATGTATCACTTGAAACTGAAAATTGACAAAAAAAAAGAGATGTGATCATAGTGGCGAGCCTTTTTTTTTTAAGGGTGGTAAGTGTTCATATGACTCCTTCCACTCTGGTTGTAGCAGAAGGGAGTGTCAGACTCTTACTGACTAAACCCACCCGTGTACCTCCTTTGCGTTCCAGGGCCGCAGTGACTCTTTCGAAAATAATCTGCAACAGGGGGCGAGCCTGTTGCCATTGACTGGGTACAAATCTAGACATCGGTCTACTATTGAGAAATTCCAGATGTCAAAAAACAGTAGCCAACACTGTCCGACCCGGGAATCGAACTCAGGACCTCATGCTCAGTAGTTGCGCTTGCGAAAACTAGACCAACTTACATCGTACTTACATTCTCATCACTTTCTTATAAAAGCAGATTTAGATAGATATAATTTAGCTATTCTTCTTAGTTTTGAATCGATGATAAGAAACATTGTTGTTAATAACTGTTAACATACCTCCTGCATTAGCCCCCATTCCGAAATCTGAGAAGACAAGATAAGAGTTTGTTACAAATTATACATTCCTATTCATAATATAAATGAAGACGCTCATTTTCAACTATATCTTAAATTCTTACTTGCGCCACCGCCGACTGCGCCTTGCTGCATACTCTGTGAATTAAAATGATAAATACTATTAAACTTAGGCACTTTTTGTACTGAACTGTCATCAACTTTAGGATTAAGTCCGACGATAATATCGGTCCGGCAAAAATAGCCGATAGCTGATGATCGAACCATCCGTTTTCTATTGATGTTGTAATCGTAATATTCAATCCTTGCATCTTCTTGAGGCCCGAAGAAATTTTTGTATTCCCCAAGTTGGATAGTGGATTGAATAGGTGGAGCAAGTCAACCAACAAATATAGAATCGAGGTAGAGATGGTGTTATTTAAAATTACAATTAAAAACTGTTTCTTTTAGACTACCATGTCTGTGGTGTGTGGTCAAACGCGTGCCCATGAATAGTAAAATAAAACCAGCACATAAAAAACGGGGAAGGGAAAGAATTCATTGGGCATCCAAAAATTCGTCAATGTTGCTGCCAATGGGTAGTACCCAGAATACTGGCAGCATTCCCACGTTAAATGGCAATGCTGATTCTTTGGCCGAAGAAAAGGCTGGTCACGTCGAGAGTCTGCAGAGTCTACCAGTCGGTTACTGATGCCACGAAAAACTCGATGAGCACTCGGATCGTATGGGCCTAACGTTTAAATCCCAATCTTTTGGACTATTTGAACACAAATATTAAGTGGAACGACGATCTATAAAAGACTATAACAGAGGAATAAGTATTATGCTGATATTAATACAGAATATACTCACATTTCCAGCCATCATCACAACCACGAAAATAACGAACAAATTCTTGAACATCTTGATTTCAAATCTGTTAACCGTTTAGTACAAAGGGTCGCTACAAATTGACACAGTGCCAGGGTTGTACGCTTTTATACATATCTCGAGCACAGCCGGATATTTTTGTTAGTAAATTGTGATGGCAAAATGATTGTTGTGTTATATAAGAGTGGCTATAATATGTTGACGCAATGACAGTTTAATTTGGCACTTGGTTTTGCCCGCGACTTCACCGTTTTAAGTGTAGTGTTTTGCCTTCATCTCTATGACCGTCTTTATAAGGCGCTCAAAGTATTTAATGGAGAGATAGGGTACTGCAGAATTAGTCAGATCACAGATCTGTATGCTTTGGTGATTGAGACAATGTTGCTCCGCAAAGGAGGACCTCGTGTAGGATTCTATGTAAGGCAGACAAAAAAATCAAGTGCATGTCGGTAACTGTGTTTACAATTTAATCATGAGACGAACATACCGTCATGCATTAAATTTTCTGTGTAGTGGTTCTATTTATATTTAACAACTAAACGATTGTCGCTTCCTCGCCTATCATAAATACTTTTAGCGCTTTAAAATAGTTTACGCGCTATTTATGTATAAAAACAAATTATAGCTACTGCGTAGTATTTTTCCATTTGTATTGAAAACATCCATGAAAGCAAATTGTAGTATCAGCGACACAAATGTCTACATGTCGTATTCGTTAGTTAGAAGTCGCGTAGCTACGACATGGACAGCTTTAATCAAAAGTTGACACTCTTACACAAGGGTAGGTTATGCACCTGTAATACTTCTTTTTGTGGATGGGAAATCATCAAATTACTTCTCCCTCTCTGGGCGGAGCGAGAGGGATGTCCGTCTCTTAGTGACTAAGACGATCCGGTCGATTCTGTAAACATGTCGAAGTGGATTGGGTGTAGTGATCACGAGGTGAGCCGTCAATCCATATAATCAAGATGTCACGTGATCACGAAGTGAGCTGTCATTCCATCTTGATTACATTTACAGAATCGACCGGCCTTCCTGTTCCTTCAAATGCCAATTTGCGTTTCATGGCCAGGGGTATTTGTTCGAACAAGAGCGCAACCCACCCATGGTACCCCCACCTCCTCGTTTGCCACCATGCTATAGCATGAAAAAAATTGATGTATTTGCTTTACAGTAAGACAGTTCCAGGCTGATGCCGTGTCTATGTTCATGTATGTTCTAAATTGTGTATCTCCATTCTCCATACACATTTCTATAACAATATCAACTCCTGAATTGTAATCAAAATCATGCAATTTGAGTGGCGCCAATGTAAATTCCTTCTCTTCAAAGACGCTATCATGTAGATGAAAATAATATAGGTATCTACGAGAAAATTAGATGTCTCTACTTCAATCAAGACATGAATATGCTTGATTGAAGCTATTCATGAAGTCTTGTAAGTATTCGCTCAATTTTCTTCTTCTAAAAGACGATTCTTTGTGAATATGTTTTCACTATTGTCTGTTATTATTACGAGAGAGTTCAGTAGAGGTCTTCTGCCTTAAAGACCTTAGTTAGTTGCCCTTATATAACATAATTAATTGAACACCAAAATAGCTTCATAGATCTTTTATGAAATTCTTAACAGACTAAGCTCATCAGTTATCATCTATCAATTAACCTTTTGAACGCCACTGTTACGTATACATGACAAGCAAGCGCGTGCCCTGTACGCCAAATGTCATAAATATATGAAAAAAAGTACGGCGAATTTGTGGCTTGGCGTCGTTGGCACGCCGATGCATTTATGCTCTGGCGTTTAAATGGTTAATATAGCTATGCCGCATATCCGATCAGACCAGGGAAGCATAACACTACAAGGGTACGCAGCAGTGGGCAGATAATTAATTTTCAGATGACCGTGTTTCCTTTGCTATTAGCAATAGTACAGTCACATTACCTATAGTTTACCTAAAACTTCAGTCATTACGAATTTCCTAA
The DNA here is from genome assembly GCA_002192655.3 of Mamestra configurata. Lineage (NCBI taxonomy): Eukaryota > Metazoa > Arthropoda > Insecta > Lepidoptera > Noctuidae > Mamestra > Mamestra configurata. The sequence goes on from NDFZ01005387.1 coordinate 153,039, forward strand.
CATGGCCTAGCCGACCCCCCTAGCGACTCCATGATTGACAGTCACACAGACAAAATGGAAGTCACAAATGAACGCCATTTTAAATCCCTTCTGAAAGGCCCGCGTTACTTCGCCTTGCCACTCATGAGGCATGTTTATGTATGAATTCTCTACATATTTTATATTCTTACGAAAGTTTTTGGCTCTCCTACCCGTTTGTCCTTTCTCTGAGAGCTATTAACTCCCAGCAAAAGGCTGTATAATGGCCTTGGAGGGCATTAGTGAGCCCGCTGTGCTAAGGACCTTCGCCGTTTTGGCCCTCCCGGAGAGCTTCCGGCGGAGGCACTATGACGTCATATCCGGCCTCTTAAATTGCCATTAATAATTTATTTGTTTTTGATGAAAAGTTTTTGGGATATTGACGTTTGGTTATTGACTGGTTTTGGTGTCATAATGGGGAAGGAAGTCGTAGCTTTTCGCAGTGAAAAATAAGGAAAAGTAATTGAAGTAAATTGTTCTTCTAGTGATATAAATAAATATCTACTCAGTGGAATCATATTTTTTTCAAAAATATTAGAAGCGTTCTACCCTTTACCGTCGATTTACATAATAATTTCTCGCCCAAAAACTTTCAAAACATATTCTTCAGAACCCAAAACACGCAACAGACGTTCTAGAAACTTCCACCCAAAAACTAAACGCGAATCTTCTTCCCATAACAAACCGCAAAAGGTCAAACTATCGAACAACTTACCACCATTGTATAAAAGAAATAAAATATACCTACCATACTAGCTGCTGCCAGCGGGTTTGCCTGCGTGAAAGTCGAAGATTATTCCACGGGAACGTACTACTTCACAATTCACCAACACTCTCTCCCTCCTCTCCTCCTCTAATCCTTTTTAGGGTTCCGTACCCAAAGGGTAAAACGGGACCCTATACTAAGACTCCGCTGTCCGTCCGTCTGTCACCGGGCTGTATCTCATGAACCGTGATAGTTAGACAGTTGAAATTTTCACAGATGATGTATTTCTGTTACCGCTATAATAACAAATACTAAAAACAGAATAAAATAAATATTTAAGGGGGCTCCCATACAATAGACATGATTTTTTGCCGTTTTTATAGATAATGGTACGGAACCCTTCGTGCGCGAGTCTAACTCGCAGTTGGACGGTTTTTTTTTTTTTTAAGGGTGGGAAATCGTCAATTGACTCCTTCCACTCTTGGCGGAGCGGAAGGGAGTGTCAGACTCTTACTGACTTAAACCCATCCGTGTTCCTCCTAATGCCCTTTGTATTCCAGGGCCGCGGTGACTGTTTCGAACAAATTCCGCAACCCTGACAGGCACGTGACCTAACGGGAATCGTCTTACCGTAAACCTGCAATACTGTCTCTCCTTCTCTCTTTTAAATCTCTCCAAAGGGTCTTTAAGTTCGCTTTTAGTGAAAAGGCGGCCTATTGTGTCACCCTATGTAATGTTTTCTTCACCTGTCTTTTCTGTAACTTATCTGTCTGTCTAGCCTTTTCCCAACTATATTGGGGTCGGCTTCCAGTCAGACCGGATTCAGCTGAATACCAGTGTTTTACGTGGGCCGGCTGCCTACTAGACCTTCACAACCCATTAACGGCTTACCGTGCTTTCCGAGGCACAGAGGAGTCTCGGTATGTTAAGATGGTCACCCATCCACAGACCAACCTTAGCAAGCATTGCTTAACCTTGAAGATCGACTCGTGCGGCTGTTATTATTTAGCCACGAGCTCCTCGTGTTCTGTAAATTACATGGTGAACATAATAAAGAGTATTCTATTCTAGTCGAACGTAAATAAAAATACAACATAACCATTGATATTAAAAGGAGGTTTTTAATACATCAATGAACATAATGTACAATGATGATAAATTCTCAGATGATGAAGCAATGGGCTTCATTTTTGTTTGAAGTGATAATTTCTTATGGGAGGGTAAACCGCTTCGTAACGTAACGTGTTACGGCGTCAGTCTGTCTGGCTACCCTTTCTCTCACGCATACGGCAGCGGTAGGCAGGCTCTTCCTCTCTCAATCTAACCCACAGTGCTAGTCGTATTTAGGACAGACGCTTCCCATATTAAATAGTTCAACTTAGATTAGTTTAAGTTATCACTTCTGTCGGGCGTCCCGAGACGCACACTTTTTTTTTACATTCATTTGTTTGAAAAATTCGCTTGATCGACAACGTAACAAACTGTTCAACCGTTGAGATGAGATTGGTCATCAAACATGTAAAAACCCAGACAGACAGACATTCAAATCTCTAGTATTAGCAGGAGTCACATCGACAATTTCGATTCTCGCGCCATTTCTTCAAAATGCAATCCGATCCCGGTATAAAGTTTTTATTTCTCGCGTATCCCTTCGGTCCATCGTTCCAAGGAAATAAGCGTATACAGAACCTAATATACAATTTAAATTGTGTCCCAAACTCGTAAATGGGAGGTCGGGGGTTTACGTAAACCCTTTAGTTTTTACAACCCTCGATATTTTGGCCCTAAATAAGTTTCGCGATATGGTTTTGATGAGCGACTTACATTATTTTGTGTTTTGTGGGGCTACGTTATGTTTGCGATACTTTAGAGGGTTGACAATGTTGTTGTTAAAGAGATCAACGTGTATATTCATAGTTCATATCGTACTTGTGTTTTCTTAACGTGGTGGACAAAGCTGTTTTACAGCCATATTTCGCTAGTCTTGTGTAATAGAATGTCTTTTTAACGTAGTAACGCAGCTTAACCGTACTTTTTTTTATATATTCGTTGCTGTCCCACAACTGGGCAAAGATCTTTCTGGTCAGGCTTCGACGGCACCTTTCATTGTCAGCAACCCACTGCCTAACGGTCGGTGTCAATAACATATCTACCTTTGACCAACTGTCAAATTAGCTACCAGCAGTAGCTGAAACGTCATGTTTGTTTGAAAGGCTACTGTTGGTAGCTGATTTGACAGTTGGTTAAAGGTAGATACGTTATTGAAAATGGCCGTTAAAGAACATAATTATGAACTATTTTGGGGGTTGCACGATAGACAAAACGGGGAACAGCACACCCACATTTCAGTAGTTATAGAATGTTCTCAGTAATTTCCTTCACCCGATTCAACCTCCCGGAATCAAATTATGCATATTGGTATTCTTTTTATTTAATGACGAGTATTTCTTTCGTAGTCATGGCGACAGAGTCGAGTGGAGTTCAAAAGAACTTAAAATATAGGTATTAGATATTACCATTATGGAACTTACCTACGACGGTGCCCGTCGAACTAAAGAAACAGGAAAAATAATAGCTTAGTAACAATTCTGTTTGCATCGGTTGTGTTCCTGATTGATCTGCGTCTATGAAATATGTTGATGATTGATCAATTGGCAATAGACCTTGTGTGAACTCTGCTTCTTATGATTGCTTATAGATAGGGTTCAAGGTTTTATTACCAGATGTTATTATATGAATAGCAGGCGAAGCATTCCTTTTGTCTTTAATCGAGTACAATTATACTGTACTGATCATTACCTAGACTTAAGAATCATTGATGTTATTTGTGTCTTCTTTTATTAGTAACTAGTGGACGTCACGCGGTTTCACCCGCGTAGTACCCGTTCCCGTGGGAGTACGGGGATAAATATAGCCTACGTTACTCGCTGATAATGTAGCTATCCATTGCTGAAAGAATTTTTCAAATCGGTCCAGTAGTTTTTGAGTTTATTCATTACAAACATACACACACACAAAAATACAAATTTTTCCTCTTTATAATATTAGTGTAGATAGGCTCGCGTCTCACCACATTCTCACCTGATGGAAATCGATGATTAAGCATGCATGCTTAAAAGTAACCTATTCACTCTTGAGTTGAATTTCTCTCAGGATATAGCTATCAGGAAACACAGACCTTGGCCATCACACAGTGAAGCTATCTCCATCTTCTAAGATGCGTAATTTATGTGTGTTTACAAATTCAAAAGTTTCTCGCATCTACGTATGTAATTCTATTACTAAACCCTTTCCGTCTGTCTCGCAAATCCCAACTTTTGTAACACAATGAGAAACATGTTCTAACATTTACAAACCAGAAATAAATGTAAATACTGCAAATCCGCAAGGGCGCACGAGAACTTAATAATTACAGTAACAGCACAACTTCACCGATGTTAGTCTAGAATAATTAAAATATTGTACTTGTGTATGAAGGGAAACACCGGCTTCTTGCTCTGAATAATAGTGTGGTACAAGTTATAAGCGATAGCGTTATTATGGAACGTTATTCGCTTGTCACCGTTCTTTTCTCATACGTTGCACCTAAATATTATGAGACGTGTTACTACAGAGAATTGAAAATGTTGAATATTTCTCCCCATTATTTTTTAAAGTGAAAACATGGCTTCAAAAAAACTGGCCAAGTGCGAGTCGGACTCGCGTAAAGTGTTCCGAACGAATTTAATTTTTGTCTCATGTTATTTTAACACCATAACTTCTTATAGGTTTTCTTGTAAACTGCAGATAAAGATCGCCAACCCGCCTGCCAAGCGTGGCGATTATCGCAATTTCACATATTGTTTGGATTTTTTACTGTCAGGAGCTGAACATGTGGCTTATAATTTTTTTTAGGAACAGAAAATATCCACGCTCTCTTCTGTCCCTTACACCTCCACAGAAAGGGTAATCCTGGGCCCTTTCGCAAACTTTGTCAACTGCTTCCCAGGGAGCGATAGCTGGAGTTCAGTAATTTTAACTAATGACACTTCGCGAACGCTCGCCAGAGCCTGGTTTAGGCCGAAATTTGGTGGCACAGGATAAAGGATTCCGTCTCCAGTCCCAGATTTGAGAAATTGCTCTTCGTCGGGACTTGTGTGGCTGCAACTCTTAATGAAATGTGTTGCTTTAGCGTTCGGCTTAATGATGAATGTTGTGTGAATTGCATGTTTAGCGAGCTAGCTCAAAGCTTCGATTTAATTTTGGCGTGTTGTGTTTATTTTCTGAACGTGTTTCAATGCTGATGTAATGTATTGTTATTTGAATTTTCTCTTGAGTTGGCTTTAGTTCTTGCTCCGTTGAACGTTTGTAGTTGGTCTTCATATTTTGTTTGATGAATAAAAGCATTATTACAATCTGCTTATAATATTCCCATAACTAGGATACAGGCCTCTGCTCTGCATCGTCGTCCCTCTGCAGTTTGGTAAATACCACAAGTCTTAGATTTTTTTCTTTTAAGACATGCCACTTTTCTTACAATTTTTTTGCATGACCGATCTGATGACCTTATTTTGAAAATCAGAATGAACGCTTCTATCCAATTTAATTATTGAACTTAAATTCCCAGGTTGTTCATTTCCATCATTTCTAAAGCAATTAAAACATCGCTACCCAACTTTGTCGATCACAAGAGGTCTCGTTATTCATCGGCCGACATCGACAATATGATAAACTTGTCTAATTTGCATGTAAATAATTGTAACAGATTGAGTCGTCCGTTCCAAGGTAAATTGTATTCATTTGTATAATTCGTCCTCTGAAACTCTGCTTGTTATGTAAAATGGTTCTAATTTCGATATTGTTTAGTTTGTAATAATTTTCGCGTTCATCTGGCTCCAACCACCCGTTGCATGGGGTTCGATGATGGGCGATGGTCATGATTGATGAACTAATACGTTCCTACAGATTTGTGATGAACTTCAGTCAGTTATTTCTAGGCAAGCGTGCTCGGCTCCAAGCACCCCGTGCATGGGGTTCGATGATGGGTGATTTTTGATGAACTAATAAGTTCCCAGTGGGAACTGACTGAAGTTCATCACAAATCTGTGGGAACTTCCCACAGATTTGTGATGAACTTCAGTCAGTTATTTCTAGGCAAGCGTGCTCCATTGTCGATCACAGCACCTTTTTCCGACATGTGTGATTCTGGTTATACGCGGGTCTATCGATAAATGGAAAAACGTTTTACAAAAAATACAACCGACTTCCACATAAAAAACACTACATAGTATAAAATAACTTTAATTTCGGAAGTCGGTGTCATAAAACGAAAAAACAACCAAAACACCGACAGACTTTTTAGTGGTTCACATGTGCTTACCCCTTCACAGCGTACTGGCGTGATTTTATGTTATGAACTGGTGTAAACAATAGACAGACATGAGATTTCAGCAATCCCAGTCCATTTGCTATCATTTATTGAGGAGCTCCGTTGCCTAAGTATATCCGAAGTTCTTCATCAGATTTTCACCAAATTGCAATGGGACCATAGCTAGACAGTAGGTACTCTTCTAAAAACTACCAAATCGCTTCAAGTGTGCCTATAAAATTTGAAGAGTTCTCTCTATTTCTCCAGGATCCCATCATCAGATCCTGACTTGATGATCATGGGAAGTATACCCTTTCAAACAAAAAAAAAATCCAAATCGGTCCACCCATCTTCGAGTAATCGGGAACATACATAAAAAAAAAGTTTCCGACGAATTTAGAACCTCCTCCTTTTGGAAGTCGGTTAAAAATGCTATGCTATATTTGTACCGTGCATGTCTAAGGGTTAAACATTTTAAGAGTTATAAGAATACTTCTTTCTTGCGGTGACACGTGAGGTGTCGCATGAGGTGCTAGAAGCTGGCATAGAAGTGTTCTATTCTTGCATAGAGACCTCTCTGGTTGTTAGGAGTTTCTAGGTTGACCTTCAATTGTTATATTTATATTTTAATTGTCACGAAGAAAACTCTCGGAGAAGTCGAAATTGCCGCCTTGGTACAGTCAAGATACTGGAAAGGTTACGGGAAAGATCGTTGACGATGATGATAAGAATGATATCTACAACATTATCAGCACTATTTATAAAAACTTATTTACCATATGCTCTAAATTCATACTTTCCATGATTAAGGTTCTACTAATCAGTATTTAAAATAAGCATATGGTTTTTTTTAAGAACAAGCCTGAAATAATGTTTAGACCACATCCCATTTATTTCTTAGATCTGTGTAAAAGAGTCTGCAATGAAAACTAACTTGTATTTTATTTCATTTCCAGATGGATGGCGTCGGTGCTTTGTTTGTAAGTAATACATAGATTGCTTTAAGTACGAGAAACTTCTTCCACCACAGTTTCTTTGATGAACAACCTTTTCATTTTCAACCCTCATTTCCTATTTTTGTCTGTGCTCCGTGTTTCTACTCCGTTCGGTTTTTCAATTCTTCCGTTGTTTTTAATGTTTTCTAATAAATGTTCCATTGTTCGCGTTTTCTGATTTTCTTTCTTTCTTTTCGTTGTCTGTGCTTATTGTATCTAATTGGGTGGAATTGTACGGATTTGTTATTCCTCGGAGATTTTGTTTAGTTTAATTTTCTATTTCTTGCGAGTATGATTAGGAAAAGGGTATAAGTTTTGTTTGTATCAGAAGAAATTGCTATTCTTAAGCGTCGCGTCTGATATCAATGAATGAAACTTACATTTCTACAAATTGAAACATGATTTCTCTAGAATAGCGGAATGAGGTGATAAGTTTTGGCGTTATTGGAAAATGAAAACTTTTGATTAATGATTTTCATTAGTAGTTTTCGAACAAAGAGAAATTGCTTTCAATAAATCATAAGACGTCTAGTTCCAAGACACGAAATACACGAGTATATCACAAAACACACGGGTGAAAGTATCAAAGACACTACTAAATAATAAATAAAACAAAAGCAACGAGAAAGCAATTAGCACAACCGGACACATCTTATAATTGTTTACAGAAGAGAATTGGCGAGAAATTTCAACTGGTGTAATGAAAAATGTTTCCGGGACTTTGTCCTCAGTTCTTTATGGCCCAACTTTTGCGGGTAGGACTTAAATTATTTTAAGTGCGGCCATTTCTGCACGCCTTGCGGTTATCGTCTGCCCGCGGTGATTAATGCAGCCAACTTGGCTTTTGAGGGATTTACACTTGGATTCTTGTCTCACTCGCTTCAATCAAGAATGTTGGATGTTTCAAGTTTGGACAGTTTTGGATTGTCTTAATTGGTGGCTGTTTTTCATTTAGGGATTTTGAGACAGGGTTTTGTGTTATTGGGTGTCTGGCAGGCTTTGATGTTTCGTTGTTTGTGTCAAGTAAGGAAGTCATTCCTCCTTTTATACCATCTGGCTCCTGTTTCATGCATTGCGTATTATACAAAAGAGATCGAAGTAGTCCTTACGATCTTTAAAGACAGAAAGAGTAACAACAACGTTATATTTTACTTATTTGTCTGCAAGTACGATTGTCCTATTAGTTGATTCAGCGATAAATGTTTTACAAAGGATAGCTCCTTGTTTATTATTCTTGCCGATGCCTAGAGAATTCATAATAGGTAAAGTTATGAGTCAGCACGTGATGGAATGGATTATAGTTAAAACAAGCAAAACATTCACAGGAGATACGGTTTACAGTCGTACATCATCGTTATAAACCTTCTCACTGAACTTCAAATGTAAAGTAAGTTTGTTGTTAAAAATCACTCTTATAATATTCATGATAGCATTATTATCCCACGTTGTTTAAATTACTCGCTTTAGTGAATTCTAATTAATGACAAAACAATCCGTTGTGTTGAGAACTTTAATTGTTTACGAGTCCATTTCGACTGTACGAACATTTCGTTGTCTACTACAGTAAAGACTTTATCGTCGAAATAAACTTCGGATCGTAATTCTCTTTATTAAAAGCACAAAATTAAAGGTCCTACAAAATATTCGTATCAAAAGATCTACTTAGCAAAGGGTGCGTCATTAGAACGGTCGTAAATCTCGTAGATATAAAACTGCAAACAAGTAATTACTTTGACCCAAAGATCTGGTACAAAAGGATCCCAGATTAAAAACAGTTTCAGCGGTGTCCATAGAAGAGGAAGTAAATCTGGCGAAAACAGATAAGCGGACGCCCGGAGAACTTAATTCGAAACGCTTTTAAAGCCGACCATAATATTTTTCTCCCGAATCTGAGATTCGTTACGTTATCTAAAAACAGGTTTTAATTAAATTTTTCAACTATCAGATGGGACAAGGGCTTACGGCGAAAAATACGACTAATAAACTCCGCTGTTTCGTTTATTTCAGTCGGAACGCTCGAGCGTTGATTGGCGATTCGATAAAAATAGTCAATTTAATGAAAAATCGTAAAAATCCCTGTTCCCGAATGTAAAACGGATAGAATTAAAATTTTATTTTACGTTCCGCTGTGAACCATATAATGCTTGTATATTTTAATAAAACGGGATTGCTAAGGACGGTTGTAAAATTTGAAGACCTCTGAATTAATCGGGGGATTGTAATTGAGTCAGGATTTGCATTACTAAGCATCATTTTATGTTTACTTCATTTGGGGAATTTTGAGTGTTCCTTGAGTCGGAATACCAGTTCGAGCGGAAATAGTTGAAACCGTTTGTTGGAGAGGTTCTCTAACATTCCTTTATTTAGATAGGTTTCCGTCTGTGGAGTTCCTGCTTCAGTTTGTGATTCTCTTTTGTTTCGTTCGTCAGTTTATGCAATCATTTTTGTATTCGATAATATGAATACGAATTTATTAAAATCCGAAAGCCTTTTTGTTTTTTCAGTCTGTGTGCTTTATTGAGTCAAATATTTATTTTTGATGTTTGTAGTTATCGCTACTAGGCTCATTTTTATTATGTTTGAGTAACTTTGTTTTCCCATAATTTCATTTGCTACTGGATTTTTAACATCATCTTCTGGCAGCTATGTGAGCACCATTTCGGGCCACATACATATGTACAGTATGCCTTGGTGCGTTCTTTCTAATGGGTTATTATCATAGAGTTAATAAGTTACGATTTTGACTTCGTAACTTGTGGACCAAAAAGAGGAGCTCGTGACTAAATAATAACAGCCGCACGGATCAATCTTCAAGGTTAAGCAACGCTTGCCAAGGTTCGTCTGTAGATTGGTGACCATCTTAACATACTGAGACTTCTCCATGCCTCGAAAAGCACGTTTAGCCGTTGGTCCCATAGTCAGAAGCCAAAAAATCTGACACCAGTCTTGCCAAGGAGTACCGTGTTACCCTGTTAATGGGTTGTGGAGGTCTGGTAGGCAGCCGCTCCACGTAAAATACTGGTATTCAGCTGAATCCAGTTTGACTGGTAGCAGACCCCAATATAGTTGGGAAAAGGCTAGGCAGATGATGAACTTGTGGACCAAATTGGGAGTTTTCGAGTGACCAATCTTTTTAATTTGGATGTTTTCTACCTCATGACTGCCAGTTATGAGAAATCCCTTCCACTCTGGATAGTAAACACCCAAGACAGTCATACGAAAGCCTATCGAAAAACAAAAGAACTACCAGCACTAAATCTCTCGAACACTTGAACATTATTTACCGCCGCCGAAACTGGTGCGAAATAACAACAATTATTAGTTTTCTTGTTTTGTTTAGCGCAAAACTTTCATACATTGGATGTTTGTGGTAGTTCTTCTGATTTATAGAGTCGGCTTTTACCCCCAGTCGGTGTGGGACGTGACGTGGTAATGTTAGTGGGTGTTTTAGTGATGTTACACGATTGCTGCACTTTCGGTTTTGTTCGGATGTTCCTCGTTTAAGAGGGAATTGAATTTTAGAATGATAGGAGGATTTATCAATCCCTGGATTTATCAGTTTCAATACAAAATCGGCTGGGAAAGCTGCTGAGTATCTCTGAGGGTATAAGCCCTGGCTGGAGGCTTTAATATTATATTAAAGCCACCACAGGCGAGCCCGGTTAAGCAGTCGAAAACCTCATAGGTTGAACTGCGAGACGCCACTAACAAAAAACAAAAAAATAAATCTCTAAGGGTGTTTTTGTGACTATTTATAGCTTAGTTTGCTACATGTAAACACAATTGTATATGGAAATGAAAAATAAATATCATATAATTAGTAAAAGTGTCTTGGGTAAAAGATATCGATTAAGTCTACATAAGCAGCATCGTCATCCCGATAAAGTTACAGCTTTACAATTCAAGAAACCTTTTTATTCTATGTATTACATTATTTCTTAAATGCCCACTTTTAAGCTGTAAAACATTAACTCCAGGAAAATGTTATGCTGCATTCATGCCCAGAAGTGCGTGTTTATTTATAATTGCAGCACTATTCATATTCCCTTCCTCTGTAAGTGTTCCCTTGCCAACGATAACACTTCTAGTATTTTCCATACATGTTTTTACACCAGCCAAGTATTTATCATATTCTGCAACTTCTTCAGAACTTTAACTATACGTCTGCCCGCAACTTCGCTTGTGTTTTGTTTTTTTTATATATTTAAAGTTCCGCGTTTGTTTCCCGGGACTTTTTATGGGTTTTTTTCATTTGAATATTAATAAAGGAGTGTAAGATGGAAAGGAAAGCTTTGTTTTGTTTTCGTTTGGCAGATCCTGATGAATTGAGGAAGTTTTTTTAGTGTTTTTATATGACAGTGGTTTAGCATATTGCAGTCCTCTGTTGCATAGGTATTTTGTGATTAGAGTGGTTATATTTTCAGTAAGCGGTTTCGCTATAAAAAAACTCGAAATAAATTGCGTGGCTTAGAATTTGGTTGCCTATATTTAACTATTGTTTTGTTTTTAAATATGTATTTTTTTCGAGAGATTTTGTTAATAATCTCAAACCTTTTTCGGGTGGGCAGAAGCTGCACAAAGCTATGATTTTTTGTATTATTAAAAATACTGCTTTTTAATCACTACCATTACCAACCCTTCATTTCGTTAACAAAATTGCTTTCAAATTGAAAGTTTAACAACACACGACACAACACACAATGAGGACTGGGAGTCCTCATTAAATTAAACTTAATTCAACAACGGCCAATAAAATGAAGCCAAATTCAAATTGAACGACAATATTCGACCAAAAGCGGTCAAATAATATAAACAACGGGTTATTTTATCCGACTCATGCGTAATGGGGGTCATTAAGACCCCACTCGGATGCAAAGATAACACCGACCAAAAATAATCGGTACGTTTGTTAGATATGTTCGCTATTTTATGGGATTGGCTATGGTTTTTGTGTATTTTTACAAGCTTTATATTTACTTGCTTCCGAATGTGTGTCCGGGTGGATTTTAGTCATACATTTTTTTTGGCGTTGTCTTTATGATATGGTTGATTGTTTTTGAAGTGAAAACTTCTTTGAAACTCGCGTCATCGTCACCGAACGCTTTCCATGAGCTATATGTATACTGTGTATATATGTGTACTTTTGGGTGAACAAAAATCATGGATCTTGCGTCATCGTCACCGAACGCTTTGGGTGAACAAAAAAAGCTGATGGTGTGCGACCTGCTAAGACTGCTATAACCCTAAGAATGCCAAAATCTGCAATTAACCACATTGACATAAAATTTAAATTTGAGAGGATCAAAATGACATTTCATACTGTCGACATTCACATTTATCATTTATCAAAGTACTATCCACAGGTACCTCTGCCTAGCCGTCTATTTTGGGGCACGTCTCCAGTCTAACCGGATGCAGTTGAAAAAAAAAGGATTTTACACGGAGCGATTGCCTATCTGGCAAAACTCGACATGTATGGTGATGGTCATCCATCCCATCCACGGTCCGACCACGGCAAGAGTTGCTTTATAACTTTGAAGTGAGACCCGTGAGGCTATTAGTAGTCAGGTTCCATAGTCTAGATTACGTTTCCTAATCTATTTACTACACTGTGCCTAGGTGCCTACATCTCTTGTCCAACTCTCCTGTGGCATGTATGCTGGAAGGAGTTTCTTTTGAAATAAGCAGCACCTTTGTGCTCTTCTCTCTAAATTTGTTCTTTTAATTTTTAAGTGTTTTTTGGGGATCAACAAAACTACATGTGTAGGTAACTAGGCCAAGGATACCATGGCGATATGGAAACGGCGACTATCGCAACCCAGCGCTTAGCACGGCACAATTGCGGCGATAAGACCCCTCTTTGGGAAGTGGCTGGAGAGGCGCCACGGTGTCTTCACCTTCAAAAAAAAAAAAATAGGTGACTAGGCCAAGTGTTACAAACCTTATTACAAAGCAACAAAATATTTCACAGAGTGAATACCCCAAATACCGTCCCACGTTCCCACCATAAAAATGTAATTAAACAAAATATTCCACTAGCCCTCAGATAGCGGGGGATCGCCGTGATAACGCGTCTGCAGCGACCATCCATCTTTGTCTCCCAAATCCTTATCGCTGACGACGACGGGACTTGCACCTTTCTTTTTTTATTTTATAACAGACTGATAACATTTTTATGTACTTTTTGTGACGAAGATACGGTAACTGTACCCTTATATGGTTAAGCGTGACTAGGTTAAGATTAAACTGGGTAGGCAGTTCTGTGGGTCTGCCAGGGTTGCGGAATTTGTTCGAAAGAGTCACCGCGGCCCTGGAACGCAAAGGGCTTTAGAAGGAACACGGATGGGTTTTAGTCAGTAAGAGTCTGACACGCCCTTCCGCTCCACCCAGAGCGGAAGAAGTCATTTGATGATTT
>NDFZ01005387.1:167968-193781 GCA_002192655.3 Mamestra configurata
GGCCTGTTGGTCGAGTGGTTAGTGACCCTGACTGCTAAACCGGAGGTCGTGGGTTCGATTCCCACCCAGGACAAATCTTTGTGTGATGAGCATGATCATTTGTTCTGTGTCTGGGTGTAATTTGTCTATAATATGTATGTATTTAGAAATATATAAGTAGGTATGTTTATCAGTTGTCTGGTTGCCATAGTACAGGCTCTGCCTAGTTTGGGATCGGATGACCGTGTGTGAGTTGTCCCAAGATAAAACAAACAAACAAATAATGGTACATGGGCAGACTTAATGCATCAAAGCATTCTCTACCAGTCAGCCTTTGGGTATCTTGCCTGTAGCTACGTGAGTAAGCTAGTCGTATAATAATAGCTCAGTACTTCGAACTTTGGGGCTTAATTCGCTCAACTTTCTCACTCAATTCCTTGCAGTGTCAACATTACCATTAACAGCTTGGAGATTATCTCACTAAAACAAACAAACAAACATACGTGATTCTAGTTCAAATTACCGTCTTATAGTACATCTTAATAAATGCATATCAAACAATGTCTTAAACTAAACAACTCAAAAGTTCTCCGCACTTCAGTAAAACCCATTAAAATGTTAAATCTCTTACAAATGTTGCATATAATGTTGAACTTGGGATAACAGGTGTTAAGACTAATTGCATTTGTGGTTAGATTATAAATAAGATGCTGAAAACACTCTTGAATGTGAAGAAGTGAATGTGTGCACGTTATCGGAAAATTGCAGACTCCGTAAGATTGTAGTAAATCTTGATTAGATTATAATTTTGTCGATATATTATGAAAAAATCTTTATGTATACAATAAATCCCATCCAAATTCAATATATCCGTGTCTTATTTAGAAAAAGTAGTTTACAATTTCACGCGATATTTTACAATCTTAAGCCGTTTGCCGATTTTCTGTGACATGCACATACAGGGTTACTTTTCAATGATCATCCAATTTTGTTCCAGGCATCACTCACACACGTACTAATAAAAAACACGATTTATGAAAAAATCGATTCCCTAAAAAAAAAATGCTGTTCCTAAATTTTGACGAGTTATGCGAGGAAATAATATTTGAACAGCTGATTTTTATTCATTTGCTGGGAATAAATTTCTGGTCATTAAAAAGTAAATAGGTACCTACCTGTAAGTGTAGTATTTATCTCTATAGATGCGGTAAAGTGGGCTGTCCGTGGCGCCTATGTTAAAGAGATGTTTGTGTGTTTTAGTGTGACCCTTATTTGTAGGCCTATTTTCATTCAGACAGTTCGATCGCCTCTGTAATTCCGCCATCAAACAATATAATAATAAAAAAACAATGTAATATAGTCAGTATGGATAGTCAAAAAATATATGAAGACACAAACAATATCGATATGATTGCAAAACTTCACAAAAGTCCAGTATCTATCCTTCCAACAAAAGATAAAAAGGTGACTGCTTCAACCCTTTGTTTGAAAACTAAACTTTTCCGTTTTATCTTTCCGAAATAATTGTATCCGTGTTAAAAGAATAAAATTCTAACAGAAAGAAATCTGCATGGAGCTCTTTTGCTATTCAATTAGATAATCCTTTTTGTTGAATATTTAAATGCAATTTTGAATTAAAGTCTGCGTTTTATAGGGAACTTTACAACTTTGTGCTAAGTATGAAAAAGCGAGTTTTAAGTAAATAATACTCTTAAGTTGGATTAAATTTTGCGAGATTTTGTTCGCGAAAACTCACCAAATGTTTAGTATTAACAATAGTGAATGAAAAGCTTTTGTTTAGGGTTTCAAAAGTAATGCTTGGTATATGCAGCTTTATTAAGATTATTAAATAAATAAAGCTTACTAATAATCTACACTAATATATAAAACTGAAGAGTTTGTTTGAACGCGCTAATCTCTGGAACTACGAGACCGATTTGGAAAATTCTTGTTGTATATGATAGCCACATTCATGAGGAAGGCTATACGGACTTTGGGAGGATATACTACGGGATATGCGCGTACGAAGTCGCGGGCGAAAGCTAGAATTATTTTTAAAGCCTTGGATTGCTTCGTTGGTCTGGTGGTAGTGAGCACTTCTTCTGTCCATGAGGTCCTGGGATCTATTGACTCTGGATTTGTGCCCATTTGATGGCAAAATAACACGTGGCACCCTATTATGTTGGTCTTAAATAAGCTGTCGTTTGGGTATACTATTGCTTTCTGGTGAATACATGCCTGATGTGATGTCATACTTCGGGAAAGGAAAAGGGTCTAATCTAACACAGAGACGGACCAAGCATTGATCGATTGTTGGAAAGCTCAACTACCCCATTGCTCCTCGGACTTCTAATAGTGGAATAGTTTCAGCCGAGACTAGTGCTACGATACTACTAAAACTTGAGACTTAAGGCTTTGTGAATAGCCACACTTCTGTCAATATGGCTCGCTTATTGACCAGACCTACCTAACTTGCTAAGAGTTGGTACTTCGTTCGACTGTTTGTTTATAGTAGGGCCAGAGCCTGCCAGGGTTGCGGAATTTGTTCGAAAGAGTCACCGCGGCCCTGGAACGCAAAGGTTTTTGGTGCAAAAGGCTTAAGGAACACGGATGGGTTTTAGTCAGTAAGAGTCTACACGCCCTTCCGCTCCACCCAGAGGAGAAAAAGTCATTTGATGATTTCCCATCCTAAAAAAAGGGTATCATCTATCTCTTTATCAAAATTCAAAGCGTAACAAACTGACTCTCGCATTTATAATATTAGTTAGGATGCACTACATACATAAATGGGTACGTATGTATGTACAGTCAACAAAGCTATTTGGTATGCAGGCAGCTAACTTGCAACTACTTTTAAACAATGTTGTGAGTGTGTTGTGTAGACAATTATTGTACACCACACTCGTAAGTATGTCATTAGCTTAAAAAGTGAAAAATAAAAAATAAATAAAAAATGCACACGTTACAAATAAATATTGGCAGTGCAATGGAATTTCCAACATTAATATTTTTGCCTGTATATATGTAATTGTTGACTGTACATAAAGAAACTCATTAATTTGGTTACCCCTACTGCTAAAGACTGTAATTTATTAAAGGTAATGCGATGATGGACACCGATCTTTTTTTTTTTAACGATAGGAAATCATCAAATGACTTCTTCTGCTCTGGGTGGAGCAGAAGGGTGTGTCAGACTGTTACTGACTAAAACCCATCCGTGTTCTTTCTAAAGCTATTTGCGTTCTAGGGCCGCGGTGACTCTTTCTAACAAATTCCGTAACCCTGGCGGATGATGGACACCGATGATGCGACTTGCGTTTTTCATTAAAAAATATTACTAGAGCCATTCACATGAAGAATGATTGGATTGCCATATAGCGCGATTCTCTAGGAGTCTTAATTAAGCCTGTATGTAATATAATAAACCAAAACTTTTAAATACACCATTTTAAACTTCTAAACGGTGCAACCGAATCGCACAAACAAGTTTAACTGCACGCAACACTTAGAATTTCCAACTTTTTACACATTACAAAAGCAATATAGTCCTTGAAAGTTCAAACATGCATAAATCTCCAAGTCTACAGCAGTTCTAACATCTCACAAGTCCATAGTTTTCGAGTTTCACAGTTCCAGTCGAGTTTGCGGGCCACAATGAAAGTCTTGCGACCGCTGCGCGACTTACTGTGAATGGCCCGCCTTGCAACTTGCGGCTTAATATTCTATGATTAAATAGCGCAGTTTAAAGTTTGAGTGAAAAGTTATGACTTATGTATGGATTATGGCTTTCCTCATGAGTGAATTATTTAGCCGAAAATGTTCTAAATTATAATAAAAGC
This sequence comes from Mamestra configurata, assembly GCA_002192655.3. NCBI lineage: Eukaryota > Metazoa > Arthropoda > Insecta > Lepidoptera > Noctuidae > Mamestra > Mamestra configurata. Next base: position 171,787 of record NDFZ01005387.1, read on the forward strand.
GAAACAAAAAAGCTTTGTATAGAGAACCGTTGCATACCTGAAAAAGATGTACCTACTTTGAAACTGTTTTAGTTTTAGAACAGTGCCAAGTTCCAAGGATATAATATCTAATAATAATAATATAATATCTTGGGACAACTCTCACACAGTCATCCGATCCCAAACTAGGCAGAGCCTGTGCTATGGCAACCAGACAACTGATAAACATACTTATATATTTCTAAATACATACATATTATAGATAAATTACACCCAGACACAGAACAAATGATCATGCTCATCACACAAAGATTTGTCCTGGGTGGGAATCGAACCCACGACCTCCGGTTTGGCAGTCAGGGTCACTAACCACTCGACCAACAGGCCAGTCAAAATTCGATGTTAAGTGATCCGCAAGGCAATTAAAACTGATCGGATTATTTATAAGTTACGCGTTCTTCCCCGCGACTTCGTTCCTACAGAAAAAGTTTGTTTTTTTGGATAAAAAGTAGCATATTAAGCGTAGTGGGCTTATTTTTTGAAATAATTTTTATTTATTAATACAATTAGTTTCATTATTGGATCAGTAGTTTCAAAGACCACCTCGGACGATCTTAAAAAAAAAACCAACAATTTTACCTTTATTATTCGTATTATTAGTTAGATTAGGTACTATAGATGATAGTTGATACTCTACTCCCTTGGTAATTATTGCAACCGTATACCATATAAACTATATTAGAGCCACTAGGTCAATTAACCAACCTAGTAGTTGGTTGGCCAATAATAGTCCCTATCCTCTAAAACTACAGTACCACTAAGATAATATTCCCTTAAGACACAATTATAATATAACCGCAGTACGATATGCAAGCTACGGCTGGCCACGCGAGCCAAGACACAGATTGTAACGAGAACGGAGATTATATGCAGTGCACCAGTGCGGGGAACATCACTGTTTATTGCGTTCGGTAATCCTAGGGTAGGCTATGCGCAGCGTGTTAATATGGTGCTCTACGAGTGCTAGCACGCTGTATAGAGACATTGCTAGAGATATTTTTGAAGAAAGTAATTTAGTTCACACTTTGATATGACAAAATGAATAATTATTGTTAAAAGTACTACAAAAAATAAAATCTTTTAAATGTGTACTGTGTAATGTGACTAAGTATCATAAATAATAAATAAAAAAACCTTATATTTTTCACAAAAAATGTAATGTAATAGGTAAACTGAGAATAATAAAAAATTTTTACTTGAGAACCTCCTTCGGAGAATGCCAGCTTTCTCTATCTTTCGCGACGACCATCCAGCGCAGTCCAGCTATAAGCAGGATCTCGTCCTCCCAGCGAATGTGTGTGGTCTTCCTCGTTTACGTTTACCGAACGAAACGTAAATGAAATCGTGATAGCATTGGCACATCGATAGTAGAGGGCAGTTGCCTGCCAGGGTTGCGGAATTTGTTTAAAAGAGTCACCGCGGCCCTGGAACGCGAAAAGCATTAGGAGGAACTCGGATGGGTTTTAGTTAGTAAGAGTCTGACACTCCCTTCCGCTCCGCCCAGAGCGGAAGTTTAATTAGCGGTCTTAACATAAATGAGATGTATGGAGACCACAGACCCTATAGCTATATTTCACCGTCGAAAAATCTCTTATCTCGTATTCTTGTCGTCTTATGTAAGCGACAAATTACAGGCCAGTTATCTCAAGTGCAATGAAAACACTAGCGATCGCGCGCAGAATAACTATAAGTTTAATCACGTTGTACACACAAGTTAAGACGTGTGCATTGTTTCGAGCAACAGTGTTCATTTCACTAAACTATAACCAGCGCGCAGCGTGATAACATATCGCTTCTATCTTTTAGAAACCAATATTGATGTTATTAATGGCCATTGTCCATAGGTTCTTGTGTGGTGTATATAGGTGGTAGGTAAGTCTAGATCCTTAAAACACGTGTGTTACTGTGGACTTCCCTGCTACGTCAGCATTAAAGAGACATCTCTTTAAAGATGTCAATTATTCTTATTCTTCCTTCTTTTCTAGACAGTGACTTGCGTGTTACCATATACTTATTTATTGGCAAGTGCTTTAGACAGCACCAATAAGAGCTTAAAAGTATACATTACAAATGTTTCATGATTATTTTACAAGCACCATGTTAGTATTGTTAGTTATTCTGCAAGCACGCTCTTAATAACTGTTAAGTTTATCACGCAGTCCAATTGTACATACAAGAGTTAAGACGTGGACTGGGTAATCTACAAGACTGCGAAGCATTTTTAGCTTTTAATTGTCAGAGAATTTAAATTAAAACATAACCTTTAGGCATTTTTCCCAATATTTTTAAGCTCACTTCACTGCTTTTAATAAAGCTGTTTATTGTACCGGGTCATCTACGGGACTTCGCCAAGCGTGTTTAATTTTGAATTTTTTCAACTGGAATTTTAAGCGTATCAGTAAGATATTAAATAAAAACATATCTTTAACGCATTTTCCTCAATATTAAGCACCATACAAGTTATTTTGCAAACACGCTTTAAATAACTTTAAAGTTTATCACGCTGTTCAAATGTACATACTAGTTGACATGCACTGTTCTTAACATCGCTGTTTATTGCACCGGGTATTCTACGGCTCTCTGCGAAGCGTGCTTTTTTATTTTTGTGTTAACTGTCTTAATCAGAGAATTTAAATAGAATCTATCCTTACCGAATTTTTCCAATATTTTCAAGCACCATATAAGTTATTCTGCAAGCACGCTCTAAATAACTGTAAAGTTTATCACGCCGTTCAATTGTGCAATTGTACATACAAGTTAAGACATGCACGGTTCTTAACATCCCTGTTTATTGCACTGGGTATTCTACGGCACTCTGCGAAGCGTGCTTTTTAATATTGTTTTAATTGTCTAAATCAGAGAATTTAAATAAAATCCATCCATACCAATTTTTTCCAATATTTTCAAGCACCATATAAGTTATTCTGCAAGCACGCTCCAAATAACTGTAAAGTTTATCACGCTGTGCAAGTCTACAATTGTTAAGTTAAGACGTGTACTGTTCTTAACATCGCCGTTTATTGCACTGGGTAATCTATGGGACTCTGTGAAGCGTTTTTATCTTTTAATTGCAGGTTTAGTGTTGTTGCATTAAAGGAATTTGTCATTGATTATGTACGGCTGTTAATTTAACAAAAATAATTGTTGACTATTAGTTAGTACCGTATTTGGTGAAATCGTGCAAATTCCCTAAGCTAGCTTCTGCCACCGGATTCGCTCGTATGAAAGTCGCAAATAACACATAAATTATAATTCAAAGTATTGTATTTTCTTCTTCAATTTTCAATTTATTGCCGCACCAAAATACTGCAAACAATTATTCGGCAGATTGGGCATGAAAACGTAGATAACAAAGGCATGAAAATCTACACAGAATTGGATAAGTACAATTAAATTGAATCGCCTATTTCAATTATTCAGAAACTAGATTTTCTTTTATAATTTCACAAAGAACAAAAGCATTCCAATTAAAATAATGTATGCAGCTACGATCTACGGAGCGAGTTCATGTTAACAATATAGTCAGTACAAGCAGAGTTCAGGACCATTTAATACACATTGACATACAAATTGTTTTGTTTGAGAAAACTTTTAATTTCGAGATATCTGCCTGTCCACTACTAACTGTTTTCGATTACACGGAATATAATTATACTATGAAGTCTTAAAACGATCATGATTCCGCTCTAAGAGAGAGACGGAGCTATACATGGCGAATAGCACTACCTTTTTACATCATCGGAATTGGATGGGCTTAGCATGTCATAGCACTGGACCCAAATTAAGTGACATTCCTTCATCAATAATGATCGTAAAAGCCAAAATGTATAGGTTTCAGTTTCAGATACGCTATCAAAAAGCCACTTGCTTCACATGTGGGTAAGCAGAAACTACAGAATCGTCACCTGCTACGAACCTTACATACACTTTTTATGGATTGGAAATCATCAAATGACTCCTTCCGCTCTGGGCGGAGCGGAAGAGAGTGTCAGACTCTCACTGAATAAAACTCATCTGTGTTCCTCCTAACGCCCTTTACGTTCCAGGGCCGCGGTGACTCTTTCGAACAAATTCCGCAACCCTGGCAGGGCCTAGTGGGCCCCGTCTCCTATGCTGACATCTCTTTGAGGCGCGCGTGGATCACAACGCGCCATCGACCCGGGTTTGCCGACCTACAATGACGTGCTATTGCCATCCACGATGATGTAAAAGGGATAGTGGTATTGCTATGTATAGCTCCGTCTCTCTCTTAGAGCGGAATCATGATCGTTTTAAGACTACATATTAGGGCCTGTGGTTCTGATCAGACGGCGAGCCATCCAACGCTCAACGTCAGCAGGCCCGCGCACCTTACATACAAAAATGAAAAAATAAAACGAAAACGAAACAAAAGGTTTCGTTCTCATTTTTCATTATCAATTCCAGATAATCTTGAAAATTTTGTATCTAGTCGTTATCGCTTGAATGTCACTTTTGTCCCAAGTTTAAGATCTAGAGGTTTGAAAAAATGTAGAATGTTGAGGTTTTAAAACAATTTACGTTCGTAACTTTTAGACTTATCTTATTTAAAGTTTTTAAGTTCTGATTTATGTTTGTTCGCAAAGTGAAAATCTTAAGTTTTAAGATTTTTTGTTGATCACTTCAGATTGATTAAAACATCTTAGTTTTGAAAAAAATATTAACTTTAACCTAATCGATGGTTTTCTCACTATACATACTTATTAAATTTGAAAGAAAATACATTTTCTAATTCTTGATTCAACTTCGAGAGCTGTTGTGACTTGCGTGACATGTCCGGAATGAAATGAATTGTTGTCTACATATATTTCACTTCCTCAGACGCCTGAAATATTTATTATAGCCGTTGCTTTAAGTTTTCACAAAACTTAAGTTATTCTGATAGTTATACAAAGTGTACTGTGGTTTCAAATTCTTTGAGTTATGTTCGAATTCTCTGCATAAGGTTTGATTTGTAGATTTAATTAAAATTAAAAAGTAGTTAAAGACTTCTTGAACTGGTTTAATTGTTATTAATCGAATTGATTAATCGTACTAACATTTTCGAAACTAATATAAAGGCCTTAGGCGTCGTCCTAATTGGCTAACCATCGTACGAGTTAACGATGCGATTTCGTTGCACTACGAGATTAAACACGCACATTTCTATAGAGTGTCATAGTTGAAGCTCGCAAATCATCACGCGAGCACAGGATCACGCTCATTTTCAGCGAAAGTCAAGACATTCTTTGATATTCGTTGAAATTCTGTCAGCGAATAATGCGATTGTCGCTGATACCTAATGAATACCTAATGGCATTTTGTCTAGAGCCTGTCTCGGGTCACACAGAATTTCACAGAATCAAATTTCTTGTCATTAAACATGGTATTGAAAGTAGCTAAATCTAAATAAATTCTCCTATTTTTTAATTTTTTTCACAAGTTTTATCTTCAAGCCCTTTCGTTTGATACCAAATTAAGGGGGTTGAAAAAAATATGTAATCCTCCATCTTAGAGCGGCGGCCATATTGAATTTAGTGTGATGTTACTAACTTTATCGTTTTACACTCTTCAAGCTCTTTCATTTGATACCCATATTAAGTGGGTTGAGAAAAAAATATATAATCCGCCATCTGGGAGGTGCGGCCATATTGAAATTATTAAAATGTTGTGCATTGCACATTGTTTTGTCACCAGAACTTAATTTGTATACAAAATTTTAGCTCTATCGGGTACCAAAAAATGATCGAAAAATGGTTTGCAGATTTTGACGGACAACTTACATACTTACAAACGAACGGTGCAAGTTAAATAAAAGCTTCTAAAAATTGTTACCAAAACAAAACGCATCACAACCCATCCAATTCAAACTCCATTAACACTATCAATTTCCTTATTTATCTACGAAAATAGTCCAACAATAAATATTAAGTGGTTTCATGAACTATTAGGCGCACGCCACACCAAAAAAAAATTGTTTAATTATTTCAATGTTCCGGCGGTATCACCGATAAACTTCGGGTTATATCTAGATGTGGCCCGCAAATGACTGTAATAGTTTTTGTGCTAATAACCCTGTGACATGCTAGGGTCTGGAGAGGCCTGAATTTATGTTTTCTGGCTTTTTGAGGGCTCCGTCTTGATTGGATATTGGGGGCGGTTTTTGTGTTAGTTGATAGGGGCAAATAATTATGCTGTTCTAATTTTGTCGTATTTACAGCCTCCGGGCTAAGATAACCAATTTTTTTTTTCGTTTTACGGCGCAAGGAAATCAGGGCTCAAAAGTAGTTAGCAGTTATATTTGTTAACTACACACTACTTTTATCTGTTACTAGCTGTGCCCCGCGGTGTTACCCGCGCAGCTAGTACCTATGCGCCTATGTGTTAATCCAGGGCGTCAGCTTCCTGCATACCAACTTTTATCATATTGGTCCAGCCGTTTGCGCGAGAAGAAGTAACAAACATTGACACACACTCACAAACTTTCGCCTTTATAAAATTAGTCTGATATATAGTGTGATGTCATCTGATTACTATTTTGGTGAAGTTATTATTTTATTTTGGAATCAATTATCGTATTGTTTGTCTGATTGCTTTCTTTCTTTTTTAGTGTTGTTTTTTAAGTAAAATAATTTAACAATGACTATCTACTAGACCGAATGCTGTATTATTTACAGATTAATATTGCAAGTTTGGTGTTATAAAAAAAACCTCATTATAGTTATAACATGTTTGTTATTTATAGGGGCTGTGACCGCATCTGCTCGAAGTGCTCGGTATATTATTATTTATCTGATAATTTTATTTTACTTCTATTCATATGATTTTACGATGTGTTTAATGTTAGAGAGTTATTCGCGAGCTTTAATATCGGAGATTCCATATATGGCGATGTTATCCTTTGAATATTAAAAAGATACTAACATTTTAATAACAAAATAAATATGCGTTCTTACTTATCATATTAATATTAGTAAAGCAATCTAGTTGATAAAACGAGGTTCAGTGGAGCTTGTATAAGATTGTGCTGTGTGTTTGAGCTACATAAATTATTTTTTTTCATTTGTCCTTTGTGAATATTTTTATCTGCAAGATTGGGAACACTATCCTGATGTATTTAGTATGGTTAAAATATGCAGCCAAGCAAAATCTACAATATTTACTTTTTTTTTTTTCAGTATCACTTACATTTCCTGCATTACAATAGCCACGCGCTAATGGAACTGCGCAAATGCACGACACTACCCTTCAGCCTAGCCCCTTTGCGACCAGAGTCGTGACGCTTACAATAAGCGAGGACTTAAATTAAAACAACTTTAATAACTTAGTCCAGTGTTCCACTAAAATAAATAATACGGAGGATAGTTCTCAAAGAATTTATTTTCTCAGTTATTTGTTCTAACAATTCTCTCGAGATTTCTTAGATTTATTATGAGATCAAATACCAGGCGACTCGGAGAGAATCTCACAGAGAGATGGTGTGAAAAGTTTACTTGAAAAATATGAGAATAAAACATTAGCTGTTGTCTTTGGTCCCTTGCTACCTATTTTCAGGAAGAACTCCTTTCTTCAGTCGTAAATTAATCAATGTTACTACCACATACGGTAAAAACTAGCGTATATTTATTGACACGACTGGGGATTTGAAGCCAATCTAGCCTAAAGCCACGTTTCCACCTGAAACCAGCTCGTATGCAAGTTGCTTTACCTTGCGGGCTATCGGGGTACAATGAGATCAATCGCTCGATCGTACCCCGCAATGTAATTCTACTTTCATGCTTGTCGCTTGCAGGTGGACACGTGGTCTTTGGTGGTGGGCTTGTTCACTGTGTTAACCATAATTCTACCTAGTATTTTTGCTGGTGCTGGCTTCCAGTCTAATCGGACGAAGCAGGATGCATAAATGAAATAACTGGAGCTCCATGGAGCGACTGCCTCGCTGTCCTCTACAACCCAGTAACTGGGTTACTTGATATCCCTTGGTAAGACCGGGCGTCAGACTTTTGAGCTTCTCATTACGTACCCTGTCAAAGAATGCAAATAATATGCGACCGTTTTAGTTCACACAAGCTGATATAAAATTGTAAAAGTCCCTCCTTTTGATATAAATCGCATAAATTGCCCTGAAAACCTCAACAAGACGAGCATAGTCAAACCAAAATATGAAGCACACAAAGACAGCCCAGATTCATAAGCACCGCCATTTCGACTTAATACATTTTACATTACCACATTTAAATAATTCTCTTAACCCTCTCAATGCGGCTGCTACTCGAGCGTAGACTTCTCGGCGAAAATCTCAAAATCGCAGCTGGTATTGTGCGTTGATATTTCAATTCGTTCGAGTCCCTAGAGCGAGGATGAATGCTCCTTTTGTTTCTTTTAAAAGGATGAAATGGATGAAATGGATGGATGTGGTATTGTGGGGCTAATTAAGTGTTGGATGTTGGAAGATTGTTGTTAGTTTCTGGAGTTAAGTTTTCTATTATTGTCTGTTTTATTTTTAGATTAAGCCGTAAAAATAAATCCCTGCTTTAAAGTTACTTTAATTTAGTATCATGGTTATCATGGCACATACTAACAGTGCAATGGAATAAAACAAAAGTGCGTGTTTCAGCTTCGCACGACTAGAGTTTACTCCTTAAGAACTATTATTGTCTAGATTGTGTAAAAAGAGGGTAAATGAAAGCATCTTAAATAAGCTGAGTATACTTTGTATATACACACTGACACACATACATAATCTCGAAGTGAAAGGTGCGCAAAGTACGTTGCGCAAAGGAACGTAACGCCTCACTTTTAGTTAACGCTCGATTTTACTCCTCATAAAATTTTCATACCGCGGGCTAAATATGAAAATCATTTCTTAAGGAGTAAACTCCAAAACATAATCTTTATTTTTTTATCTTGGTTCACATACGCAATAGGATTATAAAAATATACAAATTGGGACAGTTGAAAACCAGCATTTCTTAGTCATTTTCGCTCATAATATTAGTGATCGTCTATCACAGTACAAGCAGTACGCCCATGACTATGTTTCATGAAAACTTTGATCACTTTAGTCATTACTTTCGTAACTTTGAGCTTTCCTTGCTTCAAGAGACAGCTATTTAAGCAATGCGTTATCTGTCAGTGAGTTTTATTAAATAGATTGTAAATATTTAAACAATTCCCACTTGCCACATCCATTCCTTCACAACTGAAAGTATTTTCTATTAGGAAGCGCAGCCTGCGTCTGACTGGTGATTAGATACGCGACCATATTAATGAATCTCTGATGTTCTGTTGTTTAAAACACTCCTCTTCTCATTCAACTGCCTAAATTGGATTCACCGCACATTCTTCCTTTGAGTTATGGCCTATTTTAATGTCGCAGCCGATGAACTTTTTGTTTTTTGCATAATGTTCTTTTGTCTGTAATAGTAATAGTAATTAGATATTGAGCACACTTGTCTAGAAGTAATCCATACTTCTAGGCAAGTGTGCTCAATATCTAATAGGTGTATCCTTGCTGTCCCTACGACAAACATGTTTATTTAAGTTGTCAAAATAAAACGACCACCTACGTGTTCATGTTTTAAATAAACCATTTAAAATTGCTTCTGGTTTAGTACTTAGGGCTTCAAATTAATCCCTAAGGTATAAGGTATGTAATAATTTCCCGCGCAGACTCTTAGGAAATTGCCTGCAATTCACATTGCACCTGCCACCGTCCATTGTTCATGGCACACAAACAATTGCGTTAGAAATGTTTTCTTTTTAAATTGTTTATGTTATTATAAAACGTGACCAGGCCATGTTTTTCTTGTGACACCTGAAGCTTGTGTGATGTATTAAAAGATAATTCTTCAGTTTCAAACGTGAAGGTTCGTTCAAAAAGACTGAACGATTTATATCTCTTGACATCTACTTAAGCACGCACCGACCTGTCAAATGTAACTTTTATAAACATTATCTTTAAAATCGTCTCTCCGTAAGGTACCCACTCAGTATGTAAAAACAAATTCCCATACCTATTAGATATTCAAACAAGAAAATCGTTCACTTTTACCAACAGTTTATCCGTAGTTTCTAGCTTCCAAGTCGTGTTAAAAAATATACATAATTTAAACATTAAAATACCTCGTTACGGCTCAACAATTAAATTTTATTGGCACTATAAACAAGCCTAAAGCTTATCTGAACAAAAATATCCACACACTGGGGGTCGGAATGACCAATTTAATAGAGTTGATCGCGCAAGCCGTAATGTAGGTAATTCCATGCGCGGTGGCGGGTTAACAATCGCGGATGGAACAAATGTCGTGCATTCGTCAGACGCGAGCTCATTTGCTAGCCGACCTCGCCGGCAGTGTAGTGTTAGAATGTAGGTGAGTTTGCAAACCACAGAGATTGAATAGTGCATAATTTTACTATCAGTCGGACTTTAGAAATTGATGATTCGGTCCGGCTATTTGTTGTACCTTTGCAAATTTTGTTGTTTGTAGACTGAGTATTGTTAACGTTGATTTGTTTCTAGCATTGTTACGGATGGCAATGTTGTAATTTTGTTTTCGTGATATAGCTTTTCAGGCTCTTCATATCTACTATTGGAATGGTAACGGAACCTTGAGACCTACTTGTGAGTTAGGTATACCTAACCAATAACTTCCAGTTTCTGTACTAACGATTCCGAACTACCAACTTCCGATTCCAATGTATGGGTAAACATTTGTCCTGACGATGCTTATTTTTCTAAAACTGCATCCGGTTCTAAACATCCGTGCACACTCATTATTGACACACATCAGTCCATGTCCAACACACATTCTCTGTCTCTGCCCTACTCTGTGGCCGGCATAATAAGCGTCCGCTATTATTTATCATTACCTGTGTCCCGTACTTCCATCGGCCAGCGTCATTTTAAATAAATTAATTTTTAAACATATCCCAAGAATAAGGCTTTCAAATGCAAAAGATATTTTGAAATCCGATAGTTTCAGAGATTAGCATGCTCACCCAAAAAAGCAAACAATTCCTTCAGCTTTATTAAATAATAAGCTTCTGCCCGCGACTTCGTCTGCATGGACTTCATAATTAGATTCAGAAAGAAAAGAAATACATTGTAATAGTTGTTAGCCAAGGAAATACTTCATAATTCTGGTCTGATTTATTGACACTCATTTACACGTCCGTCACACATTCTCTGCCTCTGCCCTACTCTGTGGCCGGGCATAATAAGCGACCGCCCCGCGATGTATGACCGCTCATGGCGCTATTATTTTTCATATTGTTCGACCCGTCACCGTTGACGGGTTACCTTGCTTTTATTTTGCGATTTCCATGGATCGTTTCAATAAAGTTTATTCCGTTATTTTACGAGTTAATGCACCGTCGACATAATATTTTGTACGGTGATTTTATCTTGGTTTTAAATTAAAATAAAATTGGTTATGTTTTTTTATTTACTTCGGTAATATCATTTTCATGAGGTTTTGACCCAACCCATGTGAGTGTATGAAGTAGCTATAGATAAGGCATATTGGTTATTTTGTTACGTTTTTAATTTGACACATATAATCATGCCTTTATTGCCCGAACAGTAAAGCAGAGATATGCTCTTAGTTTCACCCGCAGTTCGCCATTAAGTAAGTAAGTTTGATGTAACAGGAGGCGATCCTATTTAGCCATCAACCATGCTCAAGTTCAGACTCAGAGCTGCTGCTGAGAAATTGCCCGACTCAATAATCAAACCAAGCCTTTAGTGATGTAGAACACAGTGTGAACTAACGTATCACATAGTAATCACAATACCCCTAAGGGATGTTACAAAGAACGTACGCAAAATAATGAGCATCTAATAGATTAACACCCTTCTCGGAAACCACCCCAAAATTAACTTACAATCACTCTAAATGCAAATTCATTCACTAGAACAGTCTGCTCGAAACTCCTTCATTTAATCTGCTTTGAATATTACTCTTCCCATTTTTAATTGCCCGTAAAAACCGAAGTGCATTTTTCTCCTCGTATGAAAGGCTTCCTAATTAAAATTCTCCCCCCTCTGGGGGCGAATCAGTGAGGGTTGAAAGGGGGTGAAGGGGTCGAAGGAAACTATTTTCCAGGTTGGCGTCGTATTTTCACTTGATAAGATCTGGACATGATTATTTATGTGAACATTAGGGGAACTAACCCCATCGATATGCCTCTTTATATGCGGTCGGTGTACTGTTGACCGCAACAGTGGTTTAATTTATTTTCTTGAAGTGGTGCTGGTGTTGTGTTGACGATATTTTTGTATTTTTACTATGAGGAGATATGTTTTTTTATTGGAGCAATGAAAAACAACAAAAATTTCTTTATAATAATGTGGGTCGGCCTTTCACATTTATTTTGAAAAGACGTACCTAACTAAAAATACAAATATCTCTCTTGTGCTTTTCAGTCGAGACATCTTCTGTCATCTCATCGAGTCTTTTGTTTCTTTCCTACTATGTTTCTGTTTATTAAGTAGCGCCTTCCGTACATTTTTGAGGACTAACGTTTACCATGAACAATATGCGACGCAATTTCCTCGTGTTTAAGTTTACACAGTATGAAAAAAAAACACACACATCAAGCAGAATTCTAAATTCAAATTGACATTTATATTCGGTTCATCTTTTTCTTACCAGCCAGATTCCCGTACACTCTCCATTATCACTTTTGCACAAAACAGTACCAACCTACTAGTCCAAAGAGTTAGATAAGTTTTTCAGTTCATTCGTTAAGTGGGCTGTGAAACAGTTATTTATAGCGTCTTTACTGTTCGCCTGATAGTTAGAGCCGTTTAAAAGGGAAACCAAATGGTTTACTAAACAAATGTATATAGATTTTGTAAGTTATTACCATTTTAGGCGGAGATTGGGGGTTTGTTTTTGGAGCTGTCTTAATAAGTTGCGTGGATTTTTTGTTAAAAAAAATTGTTTGTATTGTGGGTGTTTTTAGCTGTTCACATAGCATCTTGGTTTTCTAGGTTTAGTCTGACGACCACGTATAGGTTTTTCTCAACAGTAGAGTAACTACTAAGTACTTAGTCTAATTGCTAAGAACGTACCTCATCACCATCATCCACAGCTTCACTTCGCCCACTGCTGAGCATAGGCCTCTCTTTTCTTGTGCCAATCCCCATGTTCCTGTGCCAGCCTCATCCATCTACCCACGTTGGCTACAATGTCGCTCATCTCGCCGCCAGAGGACGGACACTTTCTTTCAGTCCGTGGACGCCATTTGGTGACCGCCTTACTCCATCTATCATCAATGCGCCTTGCCAGGTGTCCTGCCCAGCTCCATTTGAGTCCCGGGTATATAACTAAAAAAATCTTATTAGTCTTGTATTTTTTCTTTTGTCACGTAAACAAAAAATTAAGACGATACAGTGCGTTGAAAACTCGTGTGACGTTTTTTTCAGTACACTTTTTACTGGAAAGTGACGTTACAATCCCGCACTCCTTATCTTTGATGCGTTTTATCTTCGTATAATTGATTTGATAAAATAAAAATACTTACCTATCCAATATTTTTTGATAATTAATCTAACTGACGGACTAAATATAATCATATTTTTTTAACCCAGGCAACATCCCTATTCATTTTCCGATGTCGAAAATTTTCGTACGTCTTTGGATCTCGGTAGGTACTTGAGAAATACTACTTGACTTCTACTTGAGAAAAGCAAAAGCTTCAGACAGCTGTCAAATTAAAAAAAATCTTTTGGTCCTCTAGTTGCTATTTTATGATCATCTTTAAAGATTAATTTTAAAGACAACATCAAAGCATAGTTTCATGTTGTATTAAGGATATTGCTTTGTCAAATGAAATCGGTTTAACGTTAAACCAAATTGTTGTTTCAATCTATCTCCCTCCCCTGATTAAAGGCTTTGAGATTCGATCTTTGAAAGGATCTAATTAGTGGGGAAATGGAATAGTTATCTTTCAATTAATAGAAGAGATTTTTGGGTAAAAAAACCGGTAATATTATTTTGCCAACTCGTTCGGTATAAGTATGTTTCTTTGACCTATTAAAAGTTAAGCTTAAGTTTGGCAAATTATTGAAAACGTTGGCGAAGATTAATTATTTATTTCAACGGATAATGAAATAAGGTCTATTCCATACTTTTCTTTTGCTTATCTATCTGAAAATCCTATTCCTCATTTTCCTTACCATTGAATAAATGAATACATCAGAACAATACTAATCACATGTCCTGCTGTAACCCTTAGGGGAAATAGCGTGATAATACATCTCATACAGGATGTCACAAAAAAGTCACAATAACTCCAGCTTTGGGCTTTTGCCTTGTTAGCTGAGAGATGACACTAATTAATGGGATGGTATCATACAAGAGTGAGCAAAAACGTAAATATTAATTAAACAAGTAAATATTATGGTCTGTTTTATGTATTTTTACACTATACTGTTGTTCTTACAAACATTATTTATTATTAATTGGAGTGGTTATCAAGAATATTAATTACTTTAAAACAAACAAGAAAGAAAGAAAAATAAGTACTTATTGTCACAGAGCTGACATGCATACAAATTAAAAACTTGTAACTAAAACTCCCTAACGATAGTATTTGTAGTACTTAATTATTATGTCAGTAAAGATAATATAATAAAAAAGCTTTACATTTAGGAAAAAGAAAACATAAGTCACGCAGCAAATTAAAGAAAACTGTAATACGGCGAGCCAAACTAATCAAACAAAAGTAATAAACACAAATCATTACGCGTTGTTTCAACAGTTCCAAACAAAAAGTAATTAACAAATTTTAAAACACCTCCATATTAGAGTACTCGAAGCCTTTTCTATTAAACTTGCGTGTTTGAACTAAATCTGTCTAAACGTATGTAGTAAGATTTAGTACGTCTAGACCAATATTATGGCCGTGGAATATTAATGAAATCACTCTGCGACCTTTCAGTTTTTACAAATAACTTGTATTTCTGCGAATAATGTCGCTCTAATGTAAATTTTTACCTTTAATTTTAGGGCTTAGACATTGTGTTTGTTTGATGTAGGCTTTTTTCATTTTTATTTATGTCACTGTTAATGCCACATATTTTTTGTGAACAGAATATAAAAAGAAAATACTTATTAAGATCGAAAAAGACACTAGGCGAGGAATTTGAAACTAATTTGAAAAAAAAAACTTGAATGTTCAGAACAGAAAAATATTTAAATGGTTTGAATTCACAAAGATTTTTTTTTTCAATAACAATGGACAAACAAAATTAAGAAATAATACACATGCGTGAATACCAAACCACACATAAAATAATACACACACGAGGAAAATACGTACCTACAATAAGCGATTGTGCGGTCCTGCATAACCTAATCCAGCGTTGCGCAATATCTCCTAAAAGCCGTTTTACGAGGCCCGTTTATACCCCACCCAACCTTAATAAATTAAACGGAACACCCCTAAATAGACATGCTAATTTCTATTGTTTCAAATAGTATTTTTTCTTTTTTGTCGCAAACGTTGGAGACGATTTGTGTAAGAAATTATGGTTTATGAAATAGGGGGCTTTATCTGATGTCATCGGGAAACGGTATCATAATATTAAATCGCTTTGAGTTTGGAAAAATTACGATAGGTGACAAAGAATAAATAACATGAAATCACAAATCATAGTTCCATTTGAAGCAAGAAAAAGGTACGAGTAGTTATATTCTTAAATCAGAATGTACAGACGCCAGTAAATGAAGCTACCCGAAACTATCAAATTTTTCCAATTAACCTTGAACCTAATGTTTTAGCGATAAAGTTGAAAATCTATTAAAGAAATTTGACAGATTGTTGTAGCTTGATGTGCTGGCGTCTGTACTTACAATGTATCTTGTGCCCTTTTTTTAACACGCTTTTATTAGCTTCACCTGTATGTTTGTGTGTCTGTTTGTATGTCTGTCTGTAACCGGCCCTTTTGAGCTCGATTTTGCCCTACTTTGAACGATCAGATTTAGTACAAACTTTGCACACCTGTCAAGGATCGATGACAATGCAAGAATTCAATTAAAATATCCGATTATCCTAATTAGATTCGTCCACGCTTTTTAACAATAATGCACATTCATTTCTTTTTTACACTATTCTTAATCAATTTTTTTTAATTTTTTTTTCTGTTCTTAGTTGGATTTTTCTATAAAAGCGTGTTTTTTTAGTTTTTTTAAACTATTTTTTTTTAAATTAATCCCTGCACTATCAGTTAGTACGAACATGTGCAGAGAGTCAATAGTTGTATTATTATTAGACTCCACACTCAATATTATGAAATCTTAATTCAAATTAAGCAATACAAATAAAACAACACAAACATTATAATTATAGAAAACAACGTAGACATAAGGATCACAAATAATTATTTAAAACCACTAACAATAAATAATTATTTTGTTCAAGTCTTTGCCGTTTCATCATATTTTGTAGAAAATAATAAATTGTGTTCTTTTTCACGTAAGAATGTTTACACATCAAAAGTTTTTTTTTTTAAACGCCCATCACCTATAATAATGCACAGCGAACAAATCCTTAGTCTTTAACGCCGCAGGCACATCGGTTTTTACTCTAAAACCTAAACTCAGCAAATCAAAACAGCTTTTTGGGCGTGTGGCAACAAACTTTGTACGAACTGATCACATCCCACGTGCTAAATTGCAATTGAAATGAGATAATAAAACACTGTGTACCAGTTAAAACGGCGCAGCGCGGTAATCCTGTCTGAGTGGGGCTTAACTGTCAGGCAGTGTAATTACTTAGCAGACGTGTTTGTTCTCCATTGTACCTGCAATTCTGCAGTCGGCAATGTATTGACAAATCGGTGTAATTGTCTTTTACGTCACTTAGAAAAGAGATTTTACTAAAAAGTTGTGCAGTTTCTAGGATTCTTCTTCGTTTCCGAATAAATCTAGTCGTGTCTTTGCTGTATTGTCAATTGAAAGAAAGAAAGAAAAAGACAAGCATGACGCATACCAAAAAATAGAATAAACTAAAAGTTTACAAAAGTAATGCAAGTCGCTCAGGCAAGGCATCGCTCAGCATAATTCTAGGACTCGTGTGAAAGACAGCCACATCGCTGGTTTTCAGCGACAACCGGCGTTGACAGAATGAAGTCGATCGGGGCAGCATAAAAAGTAATTAAAACGAAATAAATAAACAAATAGTAAATATATAACATGGGTGAAAATATAATAAATATAACGTCTGCAAAACGGCAACAGATAATTTTATTAACATCGGCAGTCAGATAGCAGCAAAAGAATACACTTTTCTCGTTAACTCAATCGCAAGCGGCTTGAGGTAGACCTTTACCCAGCATTATAAGCTAAACAAAAAAAATATCAATGTTTCCAGAACAATATTTTCAGACATTCAAATTGTATGACCATAGTTTGAACTATTTAATAAAACTGGCTAGTGACAAGCGATAATCGGACAATTCGACAATTTTGTAAGTTTATTTCATACATTCCACTAAGCAATATCTGTCGCGAAATAGTGACAAATGTGTCAGGTTTTGACAAATTTGTCGCATCGTCATTCACGACATATTAAACAGGGCCCTGGATTTTGCAAGTAGACAAACGTGACCGTCAAATTCCCTTAGACAACAGTTTTATGGATCAAAGACTAAAGGGATTCAAACAAACAAAAAACTAAAAGATTACTTTCTCAAATAAGAAAACAAATCCAGCAAAAAACGAAAATGTCTGGGAAAAAATAAACGTTTAATACTACGAAATGAAAATCCCTTATTGAATCAAGTTAAAGTTAAAGTTTTAAGTCAAGCTCAGACAGAATTTTAAGTGTTAAACTTTCAGTTTCATGCTATCAATCGAATGGATACTTTACTTAGTGTTTAAATTATTTATACCTTACTTACTTAGCTCTTTTACGAAGGTAAAACCTATCTGCATTTTGATGGAACCTTTTCTTATTTATTCATGCAGAATATTAAATTGGATAAACCACGTGGAAGACCTAAATACACTTTACATAATGTAGATTAATCTTGTTTTGTGAATTTAGGTTTGAAGTGTAGAGCAGACTAAATTGCAATCCTGATGAATTCTGACCTGAAAACAATATTGATGATTCGTTTTTCAACCAAATTATGTATTCTGTGGCGGTCTGGGCCCATAACCTGTCAAATTAAATACGAATCCGGCAAAATGTATTTTTATTGCAAACTTTGCATGTTTGGTACAGATAAAATGAAATCAACGAAATGATTTTTAAAAGAAGAAGGCACGATTTCATCTTATTTCAACAGACACTCTTGAACTATGGAAGCATGGCAAATAGTGGTCTACCATATATGTACTCGTAACACTGTTTATTAGGATGATATTTGACAATCATGTCCTATTAAAATATATATAAAGCTGTTTGTTTGTGTATCTGACTTTGTATATATGTAAACGTACCCACGATACAGGAGAAATTCCTAGAGTAGGGCGAAGTTTGTCAAAAAAAAAATGAATAAATAAATATGGATTTAGCAAAAGAGTGATCAATTAATTCCTCGATTTTTACCATTAATACACTTATTTTGATGCTAACGTTATTATGTAAACTTATAATTATTTTTAAAAGCCTCGCAGTGCAAAGACTTTTAGTTACGGGTCCAGTTAATCATGGATTAAAACTCGCACTGAAAACACGGCAGCGGAAAACAGCTCCGATATTGTCCGTTTACATTCATCAAATAACAGTTGCTCGATTTTTATTGGCCGCGTATTTACGAAATACCGTCCAAAAATCAATGAAAAAAATTCACCACATATTTTATAACACAAAAGAATTTTTCGTAGCAAGAAAAATGTACCAGTATATTAAATAAACAAATATGCCTGAGGGGTGTATATTGATTTAAAACGCCCGTTTTCAACGTTGAGCGCGATGGACTGTCGAAAGATCGTTTAATTTTTCACACAGCCACGGTATGGTGTGGTTGGATGGACAAATTTTGTACAGGCTGTTATCCCTGCTTGTCCTGTGTTTTTAATACTACCCAATATGCCGATGAAAGTTATAGGAAAGGGGGAGCGATCGCACCTTGCTAATTCAATTTTTGCCCGGTGAAAATCACGGCGGGTGTTGTCGAAAATTTTGTTAGGTGTGGTGTCTGATTTTAAAGTATGTGTGGTGTTGTGTTTTTAAGTAATAATAATAAATCTTTGATGCAGACCATACAAGCTCCATATTCACATTTAAAAAAAGAATAAATTTGTTTAATTAATAATAATGATAAAAAATATAAATCAATACAATAAAAAGAGTCAATAAGTTAAAAAAAAACAAGAATTAAGCAGATATTTCCAGCCAACGCTTCAATCATCATGTCTTTTATCTAACATTTACGTATGTCCTTGATGATTAGATTGCTCGTGTTGCTTGAAATTCTCTATGGAACTAGCACCTATCTAAAACATTTGGTCCTTGGAGTCGATTTGTTTTTCGGCGCCGCCCATGTTTACCTTTTCTTTACGCAGCAAACTTTGGAGACAATCTAAAAACATGGACATCACCACAAACTTGGTCAATTATTCCTTTTAAATTATCCTCCATTAGTCGATTATGAGTTTATTCATAAACACCATTATTAGTCTTAGCCAACCCATAAATTTTGTTCTTCCAAACAACCCGCAATTTCTCTCGAGATGGTGTTCTTTATAGCATCTTCAACTTTATTATACCCTTGAGATATTCGCTGAAGTGCCTGCATTCAGAAAACACCTATCTTAGTTTATTGTTATTATTTATGGACTTTTGTTGTTACTCTCTTTATTGCCAATATCTGGCGGAGAGTTAGAAGTAGGTATTACGAAAAGTTTTGCATAAAATATTCAAAGTATTTAGTTTGGTATTGTGTGAGAACTGTTCTAAGTTCTGAATTATTCAGCACTTTATTTTCTGTAGAATCGCTTTAGGTTTATTTATTCAGTGATGTTTGTGTCTGCGTAGTGAACGAATGATTCAGAGTTAATTAATTGTGTCGAATTTATGTGATCTGATTATATTATCTTAACGGTAAGTGATTTTAATGAATGTGTTTATTGCGTAGATTCATGTGATGGACGGATATAAACTTAGTACTGTTTAATCTGTCGTTTAATATACGTGCTTTCATTCAATTTTAAATGTATTGACATCACGAATTTACTTTTGCATAACCAATATGAAAATAGAAGAAAGAAAGAAAGAAACAAAGAAAAAGTGTTAAATTGCACGACATACATAATTTTATTTTACTTTTACTAAACCCTAAACGATAGTGTTAGTAGTTCTTAAATTATATTAGTAGAGACACGTTAAAAACAATAAAAAAAAAACCAAAAGTATGATTAGGTATAAATAAAGTGGATGCATGTCGTGGTTGTGGCAAAAGGGCTTCCACTCAGCATAATGCTGTGCCTGTGGGGGACCCACAGCACGGCGCTGATTTTCAGTGGTCGCCTAAGACATGACGTACGGAAACCAAGCCCGCTGTTCATGTGGAAATAGATACTAATAAAAAATATAGGTAACGAGTGTCTTGACAAAAACATTAAAGTAGGTTAAATTTCAAACAGTTTCCCGCCACATTTGATGGCAAATCAACATCACTTAATTGTCAGTCATATTTAATGCCAGATTGCATAATACTCGTATCCGTCACAATAAAAGATCGTTTTCTTCCGCCATTGCTCGGCTAACCCAAATCTGTATCCGGCCTCAAATATACGACAGCTAATTTCAGTTTATTTTCTAAACACCATGTTTGTTATTGTCTGGCTATTTCGAGAGTAGTCTGGTTAGTTTGTATTGTAGATTTAGGTGTATTATTATTGTGGGTCTATCTAATTAAGGTCTATTATCTCCTCATTTCACGATCTCTTCAACTTCTTATTGACTTGTTTGCTTCGCAAGTGTGTACAGACGCCAGCACATAAAGCTACAACAATCTGTCAAATTTCTTTGATAGATTTTCAACTTTATCGCTGAAGTATTAGGTTCAAGGTTGTATGGGAACATTTGTCAGTTTCGGGTAGCTTGATGTACTGGCGCCTGTTCATGTTACTGGCACACGTAATTATACTTTTACTGCTGGCAGAGTAATACATTTTTTTATTTCTTTTTCACAAATTTCTCCGGTCTGGCTTTTAACACCAAGTGATCTTGTTACCTTTCAGACAAATTTATCATTTTTGCCTATTTTTTTACCAACTTTTTTGGGTCCTCTTTCATCAAAATAATCAGCCGAAAGACTTCCACTGCTGGACATAGGCCTCCCCCAAAGAGGGTGTTTGCCATAATCGCCACGCTTGGCAGGCGGGTTGGCGATAGCAGTGTAGCTGTTGCAATGCACAGAGAGTGCTGCTGCTCTTACTCTGGTGAGTCCCTTAGTACGCTTTCAGTAAAACCAAATTTATCTGAATACCAGTATTTTATGTTAGTCAAAAAGAATCATAATGTAACAATATAGATTTGAAGTATAAAGTCCCGAATAATTATTTTATTTGCCTGGTTATCCCATAAGAGTAAGGGTTATTACACTCATTCTTATATCAGTTCCTTTCACGTAACCTAAATTAAGGCCATCATCGCCAATTTTAGTATCCACAGTTGGATCCCTAATAAAACACCCATTTATTGCGCAACCCAGCCACAATAAAGTCTGGCAACACCGGTACGTCTACGAGACGTATTCAATCAAACGTCGCGAATTTTGTTTATATGATCGTACGTCTGGCAGACTGCCTGTCAAATGTTGATGTCGTAAACTTAACGTGAGCGTTTATGGCCCGTTTTAGATTGAGGCCGTTAAAACAGCGGGATGGGGAAACTTGAGCTGATTTGTTTCTTGTAACTACATAATTTGCTTAAATGGAAAGACCGAAAGACTTCCACTGCTGGACATAGGCCTCCCCCAGAGGGGGGGGGGGGGG
>NDFZ01005387.1:193792-227265 GCA_002192655.3 Mamestra configurata
GGGGGGGGGGGGGGGGGTTGCCATTTTATTTTTATTTTTTGCCAGTCAATCACCACGCTTGGCAGACGGGTTGGTGATCGCAGTGTAGCTGTAGCAATGAGAGAAGCACAGAGAATGCTGCTGACCATTCTCTGATAAGTCCTTTAGTCGCCTCTTACCACACCCACGGAAAGTGATAGGATGGTGCTATTCTTTTACTTTCGACACCACACTTTGACTGGCCTGTTGGTCGAGTAGTTAGTGACCCTGACTGCTAAACCGGAGGTCGTGGGTTCGATTCCCACTCAGGACAAATCTTTGTGTGATGAGCAAGATCATTTGTTCTGTGTCTGGGTGTAATTTGTCTATAATCCTATGTATGTATTTAGAAATATATAAGTATGTTTATCAGTTGTCTGGTTGCCATAGCACAGGCTCTGCCTAGTTTGGGATCAGATGACCGTGTGTGAGTTGTCCCAAGATATTATTATATTATATTATAGATATATTAGATATTATTACAGATCATGATGATGATGATGAGAAGGGGGTGTACTTAAAACGCTTGTGGTTTTGTTTCGTATGATTAAATGTTGTATATCTGAATTGGCCCTGAATGCTTCTATTTTTGCATAACAGTTAAAACCAAGTTTAGAAATGTATTTCATTGGTATGGGACTGAATTTTTAATGCTGATAACATTAATAGACCGGCTCGAAGTCTTGCATTGATACACTCATTGTCGAAGTTGAAGTGTTCTAAGACACTTTTGTAGGGTACGGAAATCGCTCCCGCTCCTTCTCTACTGCTCGCTGACTGCATGGCCCCATACTGTCACGCACCGTAATAAATCATGGCGCCATGGACATTGTAAACGGCGCTTAATTCCTCTCCGCTCTAAATTAACTTTTACTCAGCGGATTCGGGGAAATGTGTAGCCGTCTTTATAACTTCTGTTGAGTTCAGTTATAAAAATATAATTTCGGTATGAAGTCTATATCTTCTTTACAAATAAATAGCATTGAAGACTATGTTTGTAATATCAAATATAACTTTTCATGAAATCCATGTGACAGTACATACGATGGGTACTACTTTTTTGTCTTTCTGTCTGCTCCGAAATAGCAGGACCAATTTTAGTGGGACTTTCACTGGCAGATAGCTGATGCTATAAGGAGTAACTTAGGCTAAGAAAAAGTCAAAACGTTTATTCCAATTAGGCCATTAAAAGGCACTTTTGAACGTCGACTCTACTGTCCATTCACAAAGGTAGATTCTTATGGAGAAGAACGGACAAGAAACTCCATAGTTACTCTTTTCAAATTAAAGTTTTACAAAAAATGGTACTCACATATTTACAAATATTGCAAACAATTGATTTTACGGTATGTGACTATGTAATAGAAAAAAAAAACTACACAAAAAGTACATCTATTTTGTTACAATACATTATGCCAACCAGTTTGATTTACTCCACACTCTTCCAAACATTCTTATCCTGAATGTTATCGTCTAATTTGTAATATGCTTGTTTACAAAGTGTGCTTTTAATGTGCAGATACTTTTCACGCGGGCGAAGACGAGTGCAGAAGTTAGTTATGAATATAAATTACACGTGGGAGTTGACATTAAATTATGTTTTAGAAGAAAATATTGTTCTAAGAAAATGAAATCTTATCCTTAACAAGAAATTCGATCTTTAGTTTGAATACTTGATGTAATGAATATTTAATTATTTATACAGTGACCTTATTATGGCCCGTTTTCTAGAAAATCCCGTAGGAGGCTTACTTTGTACATTTGAAAGACTTAATACATAACTTATTTATTTTTGGTTAATATTTAAATACATTTTCATGATCTCGATTAAGGTCGAGGTACTTGATCCGTAGTTGTTAGTATGAGTTAATATGATCCCTTTATAATTGAATAGGTATATCTTGGTGCAAAAGTCCTGCCGGTCGATTCTGCAAACATGTCAAAGTGAAGGCTTGGGTGAAGTGATCACGAGGTGAGCTGTCAATCCATATAATCAAGATGTACTCGTAATGAGAGCTCACTCCGTGATCACGTGATGAGCTGAATTTATTGACTGAATTTCTTTACAACCCTGATCTCTTCAATATTAGAGTGAACAGGCTTCTTCTGGGTAAGCTCCTTCCGTCGTTGACTTTGTCTCTGTCATCTATGACCTAGACTAGAGTCAAGAGCAAACCCATCTCAAATAAAAAAAAAATTGATGAACCAGCGAATTAGTTGATTTATCTGTTCTCTTGTGATTTCCAGAATCCCTCATCAACTCGATTGCAAATTGAATTATTTTATTACATTTCGACTTGTTCCATACACAATGCCGTCAGGTATTCCTACCTTTCGTAAATAACTACAAACTATGTAAATCCTATCAATAAGTGCAAATCAAACACTTTGCATGGAGCACGGCAAATAGAACCGTCTGCGTTGTTCCGGGCAAATGAAAGTTAAATACAAGCGCAATTAAAACGCGCCGCCAGGGGGCGCTGTTCGCTGTGGTGACAACCACGACACAACTATAGGAGCTGTACACGTACAGTCGTGTTTTGTTTTGTTTGCGGCGTATTGGTATGCTAGGGAATTGAGAATTCTAAAGGTAAAATTGAAAGTCAGACATATTCAATAGAGTAGAAAACTCAACAGAGAAGAAATTCAACAGAGTACTCTTGATTTTTATATGCATCGTAATATAAGTTTTATTATTATTTTACGTAATTTAATTCAAGCTTTGTAATTTAATATTAATTATAATTTTATAATTCAACTATTTAAATCTTATTAATTCTAAATTTGTTTTTTTTAATAATTACAATGAACCACTCACTCTAAGAAAGTTGTGCATGCCTGTAAGTGGCTTATTTACACAGGACCCTCGATGCCATAACTTATATGATTAATTTTGTAAATAAGCTGTTGGTGTGCCTTATTAAATAAATAAATAAGTTACAGAAAAAATATGGATGGAGAAACCGTTACACAGGGTGTCAGGGTGGGCGGACTTATCGCTTAAAGTGATCTTTTAAAGACAACCTTTGGATGGATTTAAAATAGAGAAGGAGATACAGTACTGCAGACATGTACATAAATACATATCAAATAAGTTTGTTCAATAATAATTATGAAATAAAAGCAGAAAACTCAAGTAAAGACAATGAAGGAGAGCGGTAGTGGTTTTTACCATAGTTAAAATACAAGCGCAATTAAAACCCGCCTCTAGGGGGCGCTGTTCGCTGTGGTGCCAACCTATACACACCTAGAAGAGTTGTACAGCAGTGTTCTGTTAGTATTTGTTCCATTTGTGATGTAGTATTGGAATGCTATTCAGGACAATTGAAAGTCAGTCAAATTCGATGAACAGAGTTTTCACTGAAGAATAAGGAATAGAACCTAAAATACTTTTGAAAAAGGGTAGCTCTTTGGCCAAAAAGGTACTTATACATGAAAACGTTTTATTTGTTGGTTTAAATATGTATGTCTTTAGTTTGGGAGGCAACTGTTGCAAGGAACAATAAAACAAAAAAAAAAACAAAAAAAAAAAAAACTTGATTATAAAACACCGGTTATCTGGCTACCTGAGAACCTGTACTGGAAACTGGCCATAATGATGCGTTCATTTTCAAACTGATGACCAAACGTGAAGCATTTTCAAATCAATTACCTGAAATATTAATTAAACAGTCCACTTCAGCGAAGCAATCAAATTAAATACATCATTTATATTGGAACCATTATTATGTTACATATAACATATAATTATGTGTAATATAATAAATTACAGTTTTGGCCCGCATTGATACGTCACATTAGCTCGTACACTGGACAACACAACATTTATATACATCCAATACAAGCGGACCTGCCATTGTTTAGTTTGTCAGTACAATGAAAGGTTAGCTTCGCCTGGTGTGGTTTTAAATTGTGTTGATCATTAGTACTTTGCGGTTGCCGGTCCACCCTTTGTATGAAATAATTGTTCGAATTGAAATATATTTGTGAAGGTTTATTATTTAGTGGGCAGTGTGGATGTAATGAGCGTGGTTACGGGAAAAGGATTTGATTGAAAATGTGGTAAAAATAGATTATCTAGATGTATGTTTGGATGGTGGTAGTGAATGAGGGCCTGCAAAGCGACGATACAGTCAGGACCTCCTTTTTACTATAGGTTTGTAGTTGGTTGAGTTAGTGGTATCTGTGTAACAAATCTTACCAGTTCGTACGAAACACATACCTGTAACTCCAACGAAAGTATGCAATTAGCTTGTATGCCATTGTGGCAAAGCAAACTCTGATTGGTGTATTACATGTCATTTTGATATGTAAGCTACTTGCGGATTTGTTCGAAAGAGTCACCGCGGCCCCGGAACGCAAAGGGCTTTAGAAGGAACACGGATGGGTTTTAGTCAGTAAGAGTCTGACACGCCCTTCCGCTCCACCCAGAGCGGAAGAAGTCATTTGATGATTTCCCATCCTTAAAAAAAAAAAAGCTACGTCCATGGTTTTTTGCAAGTCATAGGCATGTGTATTTTTAAAACAACGACATGCCGATATTTATCTCAATAAAAACACGTCATAAAACAACCACATTCGAACATGAATTGTCTCGCATCTGGTTTCCTGTGGTTATTCATCATGGGAATTTCACGAATAGTTTCGATTTTTCGAATAAAAGCTTTTGACGAATAATTGTTGTCCTGTCATATTGTTTGTATTGTTCTGTGAATATGTCCTGTTATTGGCTGGTAATTTGCGACTCATTTTGTGTTTAATTCTCAGGGTGAGTGTGTTTGGTATTATCAGTCAGGATAACTATGTATTATAGTAACAAAGTTCCGGAATGATTCGTGTGATTGACATTTTTGTGATATCTTTTTTTTGCGTTTTGCTGAATTTATTCATGGGAATTGTTATCAGTGTCCTATTTCAATAATGCTCTATTCGAGGCTAAATGTTTATTATTTATTTATTTATGTACCCCAAAAATGCTAATAAAAGAAAATTAAATTAATTGAATTGAATTGTTAATGGGTGTTTAATATTGTAAATAATCCTTTAAATAATATGATTGTTCAAAATACCACATCTAAGGCAAATGTCAACTTAGCTAGGCTACAAATAAAAAAATACATCCAATTTTTACTTTAACATCCCGAGATTAACGATCATAAAATATTTTCAAAGGATTGTGGCTTACAATTGTTACATTTGGTCACTGTTACAACGATTCAAAAGACAGGTTCTAAAAATCTCACTTTGCGGACAAGATCCCTGAATTGCGTAACAGTTCCCACTTTTTTTCACTTTTATACTCCCACATGACTTCGAAACCACAGCCTAAAAAGTTTATACACCAAATTCGGCAGTCTACGAACGCAATCCGGTTGTTCCGCCACAAACACTGCGGAGATAGGGACTCACAAACAGTCGCACACGGCACAAAGGCACAATAGGACTTCAAAAGCCGGAGGCAGTTCCCGTAATTAAAATCTGCCTTTTGGGTTTTGAAGTCTGTTGGTATACTGATGTAGTGTAGCATGTGAAGAATGTGCTGGCTGGTAATTTTGGACTCATTTTGTGTTTAATTCTCAGGGTGAGTGTGTTTGGTATGACTGTATAATGGGACGGAAAAAAAGGTTTTTGGGTTCAGTTATCATTTGTTTCAGAGTCGGAGGACTAACTAATATTACCACACAAACATTAAATAAATAAATATGATAAATGCGAAATTCGCGCCCCTGTTTGTCTGTTTCTTACCTTCTCACGCCTCAAAGAATGAATGGATTGGGATGAAACTTGGCACACGGGTAGACCACGGTAGTACAGACGCCAGCACATAAAGCTATCTGAAACTGTAAAATTTTCCCAATCAACCTTGAACCTAAAGCATTAGCGATAAAGTTGAAAATCTATTAAAGAAATTTGACAGATTGCTGTAGCTTCATGTGCTAGCGTCTGTACATAGGATTTTATCTCAGATGGTCTGTTCCTTTGGGATAAAGTGACGCGGGTCAAGCCGCTGGCAGAAAGTAGTCTAAAATAAGCTTCATAGCTTAGCATTCCTGGCTTCAACTTCAAGGTTCAGGCAGAGGTACCTATGTCTATCGCATACACCTCGCTAGTCAAATCACCACCAATAATTAAGATAAAAATCTAAATCTAATGACCAATAATAAAAACGGAGCTCATCTGAGCAATACTGCAACATAATCTGCAGTATGTATCACCACACAAAAACATATATTACAAACGTAGAACGTACAGTTTTTGAAGATTTTGTAGACGAGGTAATAAATACCTCGAAAGTGGGTTAAGGTCGCCTTGAAATATTAATTGCCTGTAATAATGCATCGGAATGCAACTCGACCTGGTTTATATTGTAGTATGTATGTAAAGGTGCAAACAAGAATATCTTGTTTACGTAAAATGTATTTGTTGATCTGGATTTTTCGAGATTTTGTATGAATGTATGCTTTTAATGCTCGATTTTATCCATAGATATTTGGATACCCGTTCAGTATCGTTCATTTATGACTAGTTATCGTACTTGTTTACTGATTAATATGCTCCCGATGGCTGAGGCTAATTGTGGCTAATTTGGTTCATTAGAAAACCAGCGTCAGACAGCATCAGTCTGTCTGACATATCGCTGAAATGGACCTTTTTAGTGCAGCCGTGAGACACACACTTAGTTCTTAGCATACCTACATTTTTTTTTATTTCTATGTACCGTGCGTGTTTCATGTAAGTGCTAAATAAATATTATTCTTTCTTTCTTTCTTTTCAAAATGAGCCCTACGCTACCGACTGATCACATGGAAAACCAAAAAAAAGACATGACAACTGAAATGACTGATTGAATGTCAATTAATCTAGACCGTTTGGGTCTTAAATGATGAAAGTACCCACCTAGAAAATTTTCATTATCATATCAAACGAAAGTCATCCACTGCTGGACATAGGCCTCCCCCAAGTGTCGCCACTACAACCGGTCCTGTGCGTCTCGCAACCATCGGCTACCCGCGATCCTCATCGGTTCACCTTGTGGGAGGTCTTCCAACGCTACGTCTTTCGAATCGTGGTCGCCACACAAGAACTTTTAGGTCCCATCCAACATCGGTTCTGCGAGCAATGTGCCCTGCCCGCTGCCACTTCAGTTTGGCCTAGAAAGATTTGCAGTCCCATAAAGATCAAGGATCATAAGGAAGTAGGAAATGATCACCCCCGAATAAACATATTGCGAAGACGATTTCAAATCACAAGCAGTCCATGAAACAACAGGGTATTTGACTAAAAAATCGAATTAGTCCGTCAGATAGATTTCCAAAAAATATATGACACGTATTTTATCTTTTGTCACGTAAACAAAAAATGAAGACAAAACATTGCGTTGAAAACTCGTGTGACGTCACTTACCAGTATACTTTTTACTGGAAAGCGACGTTACAAGCCCCCACTCCTTATCTTTGATGCGTTTTATCTTCGTATTTTTTGTTGATTTCATTAAATAAAAAATACGTACCAATATTTTTTGATAATCTAACTGAC
The DNA here is from genome assembly GCA_002192655.3 of Mamestra configurata. Lineage (NCBI taxonomy): Eukaryota > Metazoa > Arthropoda > Insecta > Lepidoptera > Noctuidae > Mamestra > Mamestra configurata. Next base: position 201,347 of record NDFZ01005387.1, read on the forward strand.
GGACTAAATAGAATCTTATTTTGTTAACCCTGGCAACATCCCTATTGCTGATACTTCATATAAAATCACTGACACGACGATGATTATAAAATCTATTTATCAGTCCTAAACCAAACTTCCCCAATATTTAATCATGATACCAAATATAGTCCAAAACTTAATATTCATAATGTCATTGAAGACTGGGATAAGATTACGGTAAAGTGCTAAAGTGCTGGATCTCGGGCACTGAGCCAAATCGATCGCCCGACGCTACGCTGTGTATCGGTGCTTACGTTAAGATTTTGATGAGGAACGGTAAATTAGAAGCTTCTGATTATACTAAGTGGGAAAATTGTTTATTAAGTGTCACTTAGCACAAGCTTAGTAATGGTCTCTGGCCTGGATTCAAAATTTTGATCTTCAATCAACTTGTAACGCTCCCACTTGATTGTGGAGCAGTGGGCACTGCTGGGACACATATCTCCTTTCTGAGACGGAACATTCGGGCCCAGTGCGTGTTGGTTCGATGGAAAATTATTAATTAGATCGTACAATTCTTTACAGATAATTGTAACAGAAAAATAAATTGCTTCTAGTGTTTCAAGTTGCAATTATTGGTTTTCAATTATTAGAATCAGTTCAGTGAAGTGTGTGTTTTCTAGCGTCAATCTTGCATTGCGTGTGAATGGATCTATCTGTGAAGCCTTATTACTACAATCTCAATATAATTTTCTTTAATAACAAGATTCGTGGATGCACGGGTCGATCAAGGTTAAGCAACGCTTGCCAAGGTTGGTCTGTTGATGGGTAACCATCTTAACATACCTAGTTTCCTCCGTGCCTCGGAAAGCACGTTAAGCCGTTGGTCCCGGCTCTCATTCGTAGATCTTTGGCAGTCGTTACGGATTGTCAGAAGCCAATTACTGACTCCAGTCTTCCTGAGAACTACAGTGTTACTCAGTCAATGGGTTGTGGGGTCACCAGACCTCCACAACCGCAAGGCAGCCGCTCTACATAGAATACTGAGATTCAGTTGAATCTGGTTTGACTGGAAGCCGACCCCAATATTGCTGGAAAAAGGCTAGGCAGATGATGATGAACAAGATTGAGTACGTTCTCAGTCAAAAAGCACACAATACCTAGAACATTTATTTATGAAAGCGAAAACATTTACTACAGAAAGCTCCACGTACCGATGCCATACCACACGTCCTTTCCTTGCGGTTCAAAATCCACATTCACTTATGTTTAATTCACCAAACATTCTGACCCCTACAAATATTTAATTAAGGGTCAAACATGGAAAGATTCCTGCTTGACCCCTGTTATTTGCTTTAGGTCACCGTCAGATTTGTTACATTTTATACATTCCGACATTTGTACAGGTACGCCATTCCTGAAGGTTTTCTTTAATTGAGAAAAGGTTGTGTACCCCTGAAAACATATTGTTTTGAGTCTTAACATTTTATTTTGTAATTATTTTATTTTCTGTTTGTTTATTTGAATTTATATCAAAAACGGTAGGCTTCAGAAACTTATATTTTACCTAATTTGTGTCCCATAGTCCCACAGCTGGGCATAGAACTCCGTATTCTCCTTTCAAAACTCCCTATTTTGTACGATCTCTGGCCAAGTTTGACCAGCTAGCGCCGACATCCTATCATCCAGCCAGTGAGTGACGATCTTCGCCAAACTCTCCGGGTGCGTTAATGCAAAAATGTTTAAGTTATTTTTATTTGCTTCACTTGTTGCTAGATTTTTCATCGAATCCTCGCTTTTTCGAATAATATCGCACCAATTATGAAGCCAATTGGAACGCGACACGACCATTATGCGCGGCTTGCCTGAAGGCAGGGTCGCCATGTAGGGATAGATGTAAGTAAACACACAGACACAGACACACATACACACACATACATAGACATAGACATAGACAAACATAGTTCTACACTACACTTGCACATACCTACACTTGCACATACCTAGTGTAGGGCAACATTTTTTAAAATAAAAAATGTTGCCCTACACTAGGAATTTCTCCTGTACCGTGGGTGCGTTTACAAACAAATAAACTCACATACACAAACAGCCAGACCCGGAACAACTATTTGTAGGTCATTTGTTCCGTGCGGGGATCGAACTCGCGACACGCAATGCAGCAGTCAATCGCTAGACCATTGCACCAACCGTGTCGTCGAACCTTGTCGAATTTTTATTATAGTGTCACATAAGCCAGACAAAAACAGAAGGCGGGTTTTCCGTGCAGGTTCTCTTAAAGGTTTTTCTTTAAAAACATGTTTTCTTCTGTATCCCAAAACCCCATATCGTTCAAGGAATACAAAAACCCTGGATTTATCGTGTTTATTGTTTGAATGATAGCCGTTTCCCGATAGGGAATCGTTTAAATTGCGAACGTCAGCTCCAGACGTCGGGAACTCGTCAATCTTGTTTCGGTATTTTCATTTCCCCCTTTTTTTTTCTTAACGTGTTTTTCTTTTATGTTAGTGATTGTTTTGATTTTGTTTTAAAGCAAATGTGCTGTTTAGAGCTGTTTTTGTTTTTCATAATTTGAAAAAAGAAAATTATAGATGGACTGTGTGAATGATGGAAAAAAATATGATAATGAATTATGATGTGATGTGTTTCCTGATAGCTACGACCTGGGAGTCCTTAAGTCAAGAGTGAAAAGTTTACTTCTGGGCAAGCGTGCTTCATCTTCGACCACATCATCGCTTACCATCAGGTGAGATTGTGGACAAACGCGTGCCTTTCAATAGTAAAAAAAATGGCTAGAATGAGTGTGACCACTGAGATGACGACAAATAGAGTAATTTAGAAGAAGAAATAGACTTTTTTGTTGACACCACTTTTTTAATGATGTGAAATCATCAAATGGCTCTTTCTGCTCTAAGTGAAGTGGAAGGGAGTGTCTGATTATAACTAACTAAAACCCATCCGTGTGCCTTCAATTGCCGTCTGAATATATTGTAAGCAGTCTTTAAGAAACCTGAAAACCTCCAAAATAATGACGAAACAGTTGAGATATTCAAACGATTAAGCCCTATAATAACAGATCATTATTTCCTCCCCAAACCATATCTAACCCCCATTTAATTCCATAAAAAATCCTTGGTTCCGCACTTACGCCAAGGTGGTGCACCATTAGGGCCACTTGGATCGACTTAAAAACGTCCGATAAAGCTATCAGCGCTCCCTTAATATTGTACTCATTTAGGGTGCTCCTCCACCAGCGGTAGCTAGGCAATGCGCGAGGAAAAAACCCACCAATGAGATCACTTGATTTTCCTAGCTTTTAGCAGTTCTTTTGGAAAAGGGTGGAGCTAGGTATTTGCAGACACAAAAAAACCGGCCCAGTGCGAGTCGCACTCTCACACGAAGGTTTTCGTACTATTACCTATTACAGTTCTTGAGATACAGCCCGCTGACAGACAGACGGAAAGACGAACGGACGGACAGTGGAGGCTAAGTGTTTCTTTTTTTTTTTTTAAGTATGGGAAATCATTAAATGACTTCTTCCGCTCTGGGTGGAGCGGAAGGGCGTGTCAGACTCTTACTGACTAAAACCCATCCGTGTTCCTTCTAAAGCCCTTTGCGTTCCAAGGCCGCGTTGACTCTTTCGAACAAATTCCGCAACCCTGGCAGGCTCTGGCCCTAGCGGGCCCCGTCTTCTATGCTAACATCTCTTTGAGGCGAGGCTAAGTGATACGCTTCCGTTGGTGGTTCGTGGTTCTCGTTCTTTTTAGGGTTCCGTACCACGGATCCACGGAACCTAACAAAGAACGAGTTTAAAATCCCAAACATGTCACACACAAGTGATAGCTCATTTGCTAAAATCTATTCAACTGATTAGGCTACACGGAGTGCTAAAGAAAAAGACAAACATACATATATACTCTCATAAATCAATACCCTCCTTCTGGGGCAGTCGGGTGAAAAGCTAGAGATGAGCGAGAAGGACGCGAGTAAAGTATGTCTGCAAAGGATGTGTGCAGGGGAAACGTGCGAGAAATCTACGCACTCCTGTACTTCGCAAGCCCTCCCACAGCTTTGGTGGAAACAATCACAGTGCCTCATTTCCTCGTACACCCTAGCTACCTCGCACATCTTTGAAAAAGCAACCTTAGGCTGCGTTTCTAACCAATAGAATCGCATCATTGACCTAACCTCGCTCAGCGCAAGCGATTCTATTGGTTCTTAACAAACACATCCCTCGCTACGCATTTTCGCACATCTCTGGTGGAATCGCACCCTTACCCTCGAACGATCGATTACCCTAATTTTAAGCCTATTTATTCGGCCGTATCTCTGCTGCCACCCCTGAGGCTCATTTACCTTTAAGTATGTTCACGATAACGTGATTGATCTTATAAATAAGTGTTCGATTCCTTAAAGAATTATTGGAGGTTATTAAGAAGTGATTTGGCGATAGGTCCAGGTAAACTAGTGAAACGCGGTATCGCTACAGCAAAGTAACATAGCTCTTGATTTGCCTGCTAGCATTTAACTGTCTCCAGGCTCCCATCTACCTCTTGAACAAAATTCATCAAAATCGGTTCAGCAATTTAGGTGTAAAAACAAACAAACTCACTTTTGAATTTATAATATTAGTTAGGATACCCAATATGGACTACTCGCAAATCTTATGTTAAATATTCTTATTCGACATTTATATTGGAACATGATAGCTGTAGCAATAAGATGAGGGCTGAAATGAGAGCAGATCTTGAGCATTGATAGGCGTCCTGATTTGCGCTTTTTGGCGCAAAGCCAGGAATCGAGTGTTCCATCGATCCTTCTGATTGCTAAAGTGGAATTTGATCACTTATGTCAGAGCCTATAAAAGCGAGATTCTTTTATAACATGTTAGAAATTATGGCAGGCAAACAGAGATCGCAGTAATTTGTGTAACAAGATAAGCTCGTATTATTTTTAAAACACTTGTAGGTTAATCAAGGTTACGTGGCGTTAACAGTTCTATAACAATCACTAAACAACAAAAAAAAACAAAGACACATCTCCACATTCAACACCGAAATCACATCACTTAAACACAATCTTCACACGAAAAAAGAAACACATTTCCTAAAAATAGCCGTGAATTTCCTCGAACAAAACGTTACAAATTTCCCTTGCCACCTGAACAATTCATCTGTAACAGTTTGTGCATAAAAAGCGCCCATGTCCGCCATTACGGACACAAAGACAGTAATGACGGACGAACATTCAGACGGACTAATGAGCACTGTTAGCGTCGACAAAAACTGCCAGCGTCACAATGGTGGTAGAGACGTGTTGTGTGTCACTTCTGCTTTCAAAGCGGTACGGTGTTTTCTTTTCGTGTGACTAGGAATCATGGAACCTTTGTTTAAGGGGGATCTTAGTGGTAAGCCGCGACATTAAATTTTTCGAACTTTCTTCAATTAGACAAAACGGCTGCTGTTATAGAAGCGAATAACACACCTACCATGGAAGCTTTAAAAGAGGAAGTGACACACAACACTTCATTACCACCATTGTAACGGCGCTGGCAGTTTTGTTTTGACGCTAACAGTGCTCATTAGTCCATCTGAATGCTTGCCTTGGATGATCCTACTCTGTCGTATCTACCACATTTAAGACCATAGATCTAAGAAAAACTTGCTTTACTGTGAAAACCGTTTTAAAACTACAAGAGAAAACAACCTAATAGTCAAAATTACTGTACCTCAAAACAAACTGTAGTGTAAGCCCGCAAAATTCAAATTTCCTTTTTTTTTGCAATTTTCAGGTCAGTGTCAGGTTGTAACTTGATCAATATATGATCCGCGACCATAACAAGTTTGTATTGACATAATTATAAACGTAAGAATTAATCAATACATAGCTCTAACTTAGATTTAATGCATATTAACAAGATTGCAGAAATATAACGAATATGCATCATCTAAGTTAGACCGATGTATTGATTAGTTCTTACATTTATAATTATGTTGTAGACTTTGTTCTTTAGTGTACTTTGATGGAGCGAAATTTGATGCGTAATTTTCAGTTGCAGTGTGTTTTTAGACCCGAGTTTTGTGGTTTTGTGTCCTTGGTTTCACAGATGGTTTTTGTGTCGTATTTTCTTCAGTATTTTCATTGAATTTATTGCTGAAATATCTTTGCCTGTACACTCAAAGACACAATGCCTATGCTAATACCTTTTTTTGAACGATTCAACAACATTCATTCATACACATGAGGTAATCTATTAGAAACTTCCTTTATAATCCTTCAGATTGGGATAGAAAGCGTGTTACAAACTACTGCACCGCCACAGTCAGGTATTTGTACAAACTTGTCACTTCTATTTTTAACGCTTCTATGGTACCTCGCCTCAATTTTGTGTTAATAGCAGCTATTACATCAGATCCGAAGAGGTTTTGTCTTCTTTTCCTGTCTGTGATTTTGAACAAAAGAGCCTGCTTTTAGATTGTGTGTTACCTTTTTGGTCAGATTCAAGCTTGGATTGTCACATTTTTTTATGATAACGTAATAGTCAAAATTCCCGATGCAATTAGGTAAAACTCTAATTTTGGCATGTGGTTTAAAATAAAGTAGGCGCCAGATAAATTTGCAAAAAAGTACATTGCCCGGCTAATATCTCTTTGTGGGAACTAGATCAATAAATTATAAATCGCTTTCATTATTAAAAATGTTAAGGATCACGATACATGTCGATTCAGGACAGTTTTATGTCTCCATTTCTGTTTTTGAAATTAAGAATGTTAATAAATGTAGGTGGTTCAATTACAGTAATTGCAAATTTATCTGGTGTTTATCATAGAAAGATAAACACGTCTAACATAACTTATTTTTGATTTAGCAGTAATACAAAAACTTGAGGTATTTCATTTGCATAGGTTTTTCACGTAACTAGAAAAATATATGGGTATGGTTTTACATAATTATAATCAAGAAAACAATATCTATAGCGCCATCTTTCCCGCCAGCGACGAACTACTAACGAGTTTTCTTGCGATTTGAACGTATACAACAGTCCGAATATCAACTATCGGGCAGTAGCCCACCGGATACAACCACCGTCTGGTAGGAAAATCCTCCCTTTTCTATAGTGGTTTGCGGGACTTTACTCCCGGTTCCGTATACCTCCATATATCTACCTTTTGTAATCGTCATACCAGCCATCTTGCCTACGCAACAAAAGTCATTCCACCAAGTACTACAGTACTACAGCTTCACTAAACATTCCTCCACAGTTTTCCTCAACAAAGCGCCGTAAAGTGTGCCACTAATGAGACGTCGCCCGCCCATCACTCATTAGTACCGTAGCACGCGACTGTACTATTTTATGTAGCTTTGTTCGCGACTGTACTGCCAAGATGTTAACGTTTTGGGAGATACAAGAAAGTACTAGTGTAATTAAATATTTTCATACTCTTAGTTATAATATGCTGACGCCATGGTATTAGTAAAATCATTAGTTATTTAGCTGGACATAGTACCACAGTTTTCGACTGTACTATATTATGTAGCTTTGTTCGCAACTGTACTGCGAAGATGTTAACTTTTTGGAGGTACTTACGAGAAAGTACTAGTGTAATGAAATATCTCCATAGTTATACTGACGTCATGGTATTATTAAAATCATTAGTTATTTAGCTGGACATAGTTGCGTAGCTTTCGACTGTATTATTTTACGTAGCTTTGTGCGCGACTGTACCTACTGCCAAGATGTTAACGTTTTGGGAGATAACGAGTACTAGTGCAATGAAATATCTCCATAGTTATACTGACGTGGTATCAGTAAAATCATTAGTTATTTAGCTAGACAAAACCATAGCTCGCGACTGTACTAGTAGTTTGGATCGCGACTGTACTGCCAAGCAAGACGTTAACTTATAGGCATGGTGAGATGAAAGAACCATAAACGGAAAAAAAACACGTTTCTTGTATAGAGCCTCTTTAATTTTTAATGTATCTTTATTATTTGTTGTTCTACCGGAAAAAAAATACACAGTTTGTGAAAATTTCAATTGCCTACCTGTTAAGGTTCTTGAGAATCAGCCCGCTGACAAACAGACGGACGGAAAGCGGAGACTCAAGATTAGGGTTACCCTTCGGATGCGGCAGCTGCTCTTTACATTTTGCCATTTTTCTAAGATTTTTTTGTTGCCTTTTAGTATTGGTTCCATAGAAAAAGCTGTTCACATTGATGAGTACAATTTCCAATCTTCAGTTAGATTCGGAATTGCGTGTTTTTTCTGTTAGATCATTAGATCACCTAACTATATCTACAGCTACAATTGACACCATTTATCATGTCCATCGCTGGGCGCCACTGCACCATATGTTTTTTTATGACCAGAGATCGGAATAGGTAGACTATATTTACCTAATGTTCGTGGAATAACTCCTGTAAAATCCCGAAATCATAAATGGAATCATGACAATTAAAACCCGGGATTATAAAATCATGAACTGGACTTTGAGTATAGTTACAAATGATTGATTGTAGAATCAAAAGAAGAAAGAGTGGTGCGAAAACAAAGCTATTTAATTTCATGTTTTAGTAGGTACGGAACTCCAAAAACATAATAAGATTAATTTTGTTCGAATGTATTCAAAGTCCAATTAGTAATTTGCAATTTCTTAAATCCCGGGATACAACCGTCATGTTTATGATTCCGGGATTTTAGAGGAGGTATTTTCAACTCTGTTACTTATTTCCACGAATATTAGGTAAATATAGTCTACCTACTCCGATCTCTGTTTATGACGTTTGTTCTTGAATGTACATACTGTTCAGATGTAAACGATGAGTAAATGTTTTGGAATGATTGTGATCTTCAAAGACCTTTTCATAGTTTTTGTTTGACAAGTAATATGTCTTTATTTTCTCAGATTATCTTGTTTAATCTGACAGATACGATGAGCATTATTGTGACGTGTGTATATCTGTTATTCGCCCGTCTTCATTGTATGAGCAATCATTGTGAACTCTAGTCCAGAAATAAAGAAAATCTGATGTCCATATCAGATTTTCTTTATTTCTTTCTCTTCCGTGCTTTGCGTACAGCTAAGGAGTGGCTGGGTGTTGCGGAATTTGTTCGAAAGAGTCATCGCGGCCCTGGAACGCAAAGGGCTTTACAAAGAACACGGATGGGTTTTAGTCAGTAAGAGTCTGACACGCTCTCCGCTCCATCCAGAGCGGAAGAAGTCATTTGATGATTTCCCATCATTAAAAAAAAGGAGATGCTGGATCTTGAATTTAAGAGTGAATAGGTTTCTTCTAGGCAAGCGTGCTCCATCTTCAATTACATCATCGTTTACCATCAGCTGAGATTGTGGTCAAGCGCGTGCCTATTTGTATTTAGAAAAAGTGGGAAGATATTTTTGTATCTTTTAAATGGTAAAAGCTTTTTTACAAAAGAAACCAATATCCCTAAATAGTTGTTGCATTGTGGCGCCTTAAATCACTCGTAAATATTATAACATTACTACTAGCCGTAATTTCAGAACTTTCAAAGCAAAAAGCACCAAAAGAGTTTATTCCACTTTGCGCTTTAACCACGTCCCTGCAACTCAAAATTAATTATAACAAATATGCACAATGCATGTTTCGAAGTCAAACACGGTGCGGCAGGCTACACGACAAATCCTGTATAATCTGCCATGCCATGCCATAAGCTGCACCGGTTGGTATTGGCATTCGCTGGCAAAGTACATCCAACGTCTCAGCTTTAGCCAGACAAGTAGACTTGGATAGGGCTTGCAGAGAATTAATGGACGAATTTAGTATCGGAAATAAACTTGAATTGTTTTAGTGAATTTCGTTGTGAATGAAGTCGTTGTAGGCTGTCTTTCTTAACCTTTTGAACGCCATTAGTACATATAAGTCCGCTGACCTGTCGAAAACATGACTGATTAGTAAACGTACACACAAACAAATTACTCTTAGTTCAGTTTTATATTAATACAAGACTGTTGGCAAAAGGTGTCTTCTGAAACAGAGAAGGGCCGAACTTAAATCACCACGCTCGCTCAAGTTGGGATGGCAGTTTCAGACTTTTCAACAATTTCATGTTTCTTCACGACTTTTTCCTTCACCGACGTCCAAGTTAAACTTAGAGTATATGTGAAAAAGTTACACTAGAACTTGTCCAGATTTAAACCAATGACCTCAAACATGTGAGGCGAGTCCTTAACCTTTTGAACGCCATTGTCACGTATACATGACAAGCAAGCGCGTGCCCTGTACGCCAAACGCCACAAATATGTGACAAAAAGTACGGCGAATTTGTGGCTTGGCGTCGGGGGCACGCCGCGCCGATGCGTTTATGCTCTGGCGTTCTAAAGATTAAAAAAGAGTTATCGAATGGTTGTGTAGTTTTTGGTAAAAATAAGTGGCTATAGACAAGGTCTATTAGATATGTGACAATGATTGTCGAAAAGTCAAAAAAAGGGATTGACTACGTGACATTTCGTTAGCGCATGTCGATCATTTTTGAAGTTAAAACTTCTTTATGCGCTTGGAGCACTTTATGGGTGAACAAAAATCATGGAACTCGCGTTATCGTCATCGAACGCTTTCCATGAGCTATATGTATACTGTGTATATATGTGTACTTTTTGGGTGAACAAAAATCATGGAACTCGCGTCATCGTCACCGAACGCTTTAGCATGTTTTTTTTTTCATTATTTTTTTTTGTTGTAGAGGAAATAGAAAGACACACTCTGTGATAAATTCAACTGTCTCATTATAACGGTTGGTGTTGGCGTTCGTTGGCAATGTACATCGAACGTCTCAGCTTTAGCTAGACAAGAAGACTGGACAGGGCTTGCAGAGAATTAATGGACGAATTTAGTATGGGAAATAAACATGAATTACCTTGGTGCGTTTTGAAGTAAATGGGGGCATTGGAGGCAGTAGGTAAGAAGATAGTTCTAATGGTTGTGTAGTTGTTGGTCGAAGATATGAAGCTCTAGACGAAGCAACATTCTGTCTGCGATGTCAAAAAGACAAAATGCTGACATTTCAGCAACAAATGTCGATCTCATACATACGCCATCAGACAGACGGACGAACAGCGAGGTCTAAGTAATAAGGTTCAGAACCCTAAAAATGATGCCTTGTGGATTTTATAAAAAGTTTATTTAATTTATGTTTCTGTTGTGTTATGAAAACTGTTTCTCACTGTAATAAACTATAAAACTGTTTTATAACTAAAGTAATAACTCTGGTAAGGGCTTTGTTATCTAGGCCATAAGTCTGAAGAGTTTTAGTCTAAAAAGTTTGACAACCTGGGAATTGACTGACACCCTTCAAAACACTAAACTAATTAGATTTGAGGATTGAGCTGTTTTACGCGTCATTCAGAATTAGGTCAGAGAATTTGTTCATCTAGAATTCCGAACTAGGTTTTGTAACTTGTTACTTTGAAAATCCCGGGAGAAATAGAAACTAAAAAGTGTCCGCTGTTTTGGTTATTTTAATAAGGCCTTTAATGTAAAAAACAGTATCGTGCTGATTGTTTATTTCTTGTGATTGTTAAAGTATTTTCGTGTAAATTAGTTTCTGCTATTAATTTAATGTTTAAAATATAACTAGGTTTGTTCGCGCATATCCTATTTTCCCGTTCCCGTAAGGATTTCGGGACGAATTATACACCTTAACCTTTCTCATGAATAACCCCATCCATTGGTGAAAACCGCATGAAAATCGGTGCAGTACTTTTTGAATTTATCGCGAACAGACAGACATACGCGGCGGAGGACTTTGTTTTATAATATTATAGCTCCCCAAACATTGAGTTTCTTAGCCCTGCATTATCTCACTAGGTGGGTGAATTAAGGCATTAAGGCACACATTATCAATTTTTTATTAGTTACCTAGTTTTATTTAGTTCAATTTGTTTTGATTTAGTTTAATACATTTAATTCTTAAGTTTCAGTTCAAATTTGATGATACAGTCGTTTTAAAGTTCGACAACGTTTTGTGTGCATGCAGAGTTTACCTGTAAGTGATTGTTACACTTTATCCTGATTTGTTGCTGTTTCATTTGCTGCAACAAAATATATAAATAAAATAAATAACGCCTGCGTTTGACCACAATCTTACCTGTTGGAAAACGATGTTGAGGCCGACGATGGAGCGGGCTTGTCTAGAAGTAATTTGACTATAATACCCCATGCTGTAAATTCCACTTCTTAGTTATTAGACTATTTTCATATTAGACTAGTTGCCGCCCGCGGCTCCGCCCGCGTGATTGTCGAAAATTATCCCAAGGAAACATATTCCCGGGATAAAAAGTATCCTATGTGTTATTCCAGACTATAATCTACCACTGTGCCAAATTTCATCAAAATCCATTCAGTAGTTTTTGCGTGAAAGAGTAACAAACATCCGCGTTTATAATATTAGTAGGATTGAGCAGTAGCAGCCCTAGACTCCAGCTAATAAATTAATCTACACATCCTGAACCGGTGTTAGTTTCAAGTCGAAACACTTGCTGCAGTCATTGGCAAGAGCTCCGATGTGTTTCTTACAGCTTGAAGCCAGGAGCTCAAAGAAGCAAAAATATGGAGTTTGGTTCTAAGATATTGACCGGAAATCTGAGGTACTTTCGATATGAACTCATGGGCATACAGAAGGCCAGTAAGGGTCGGCCAGCTCATACGTAATACCCAAAAAAAAAATCTCGCTACATTATTCAGGGTTGAAATCACGATACTGACGATGCGAATTTTTTTTTTGGGCATTATTTATGGGCTGGCCTACCCTTACTGTAGCCTACTGCACAGGCTTGTGAAATATGAATATGTCACCTAATGTTTTGTTGAGGCTTTAGTGCAGACAGGACAACTAATTTCTTATCTAGAAATTATATATTTTTTGACAGATAGGTGTTAAGAATGCACTTCGTCAGTCTCATGGAGACCACCTCAAACTTTAAGAAAAGTAGATAAGTACTAAAGTTACACAATTTTAAAAATTCCTGAAAATTACAGTCTTTAATCCCATTAGCCCGAAATTAGGTATTCAAAAGTCTCTTAAAAGGGAGCTTTCAACTTCCGCCAAAAACAAAATCCAAAACAAAAACATTTAAAATTAAAACAATCGTTAGTCCAACATAACTCTATAGATAAAAAAATCCGGGAAAGGCCCAAAAAAGGGTTGACCCCAATTTAAGGGGTGTCCCCAGATAACCGGTTTGATAACATTAATCAAAGGACATAACTGTAGAGTTGTTGGGTTCCGCCGTCAATTTTCTGGTCAGTGCCCCCGTAATTTCAGTTTCCTTGGCAATTTTTCAGGTCAGCTGTTTGTTATAAACATTATCGAGTTTCTTGTGGGCAGGGCAGGTGGGAAATAAATCTTAACGGGACTTGTGAAGATTGTGAAATGCAATCGTGAGGTTTTGGTGCAGATGTGAGATTGTGCGGAAAATTCTTGCCTGGGTTTTTGTCGAGGAAAGCGTTTTTAGCGGTTATATTGCATGGAAGTGAATGTTTCTCGTTGGGAAAGTTTTCATTGGTTAATATATTTTAATGCTTACGATCGCTTTCGAAACTATTTAAAAAAATACAAGGTTCTCTGTTCACAATGGTTTACCGATAAAAAAAAATAATTAGGTATCCATATGTAACTAATGAACGAAAATAAAAACCGTTTTTTTTTGTTAAATAGGTAGGTCAATTAATCTTTTAAATATGAAATACTTAGGTATGTATTTAAAGAACAACATACCCATTTAACAAAAACCGGCCCAGTGCGAGTCGGTCGGATTCTCACACGAAGGGTTCCGTACCATGTACCGAAAACAACACGTTTCTTGTATGGGAGCTCCCTTTAATTTTTATTATCAGTTGTTATAGCGGAAATCGAATTACACAACTTTGTGAAAATTTCAACTGTCGACTCGTTACGGTTCTTGAGATACAGCCTGCTGACATATAGATGGACGATAGACAGACAGATGGACGGACGGACTGCGGAGGCTTAGTAATAGGGTTCCGTTGGTTACCTTTGGGTATGGAACCCTAAAAGCGAGTAGTAGAAGTAGTTTGGTAAATGATGTTTGGATCAGTATTTTTGTAGCATATTTTAAAGGCTGGTATAAAAAGACCAAACATGTTTAAAACACCCTTAATCTTTATGCATCTAGATCCAGCTACGGTCAATTTAAATTTGAACTGCCATCCAAGAAATCTCAAGGCCGATAACATTCATAAGCAGAAGGGGGACAAAAATAAGATGAAAAGGACCCCAGTAATAACTCACTAAAGGTAACGTTACATAAATAAAAATCTTTTGTAAGAATTCAATACAAATGTTCGGTAGTTTTAAAAGAACGTATGAATGTGTGTGTGTGCCTTGTATCTACAGGTTGTTTGAGAGGAGGTATTATTGTATGACTTGATAAATTGTATTTTTTTTTTATTGTTGATTCCACCGAAAGATAAAGCATTTTTAGCTTAATTTAATAATAATAAGTCATGCATGTGCAAACGACGTTGTTGCCATCTTGGGCAGAACCTAGATGGCACAAGAAAAGAGGGGCCTATACCCAGCAGTAGGTGAATTTGAGTGAAACAAAGGTTCATGTTTGGCTAATTATTTTGTAATTGTTCTCGAGCGATACGTTGATACGACATGATTTATTTTCGTTAAAATCACAACGTGCTTTTTTTAATAGCAAGTCATCATTTCAGCCGAAAGATGTCCACTGCTGGGCATACACTTCCACAAGTGTCGTCACGTAAATGTTACGGAAATCATGTTGAACAAAATCTGTTTTATTTTTTCTCGAAACTGACTTTCATTGAGTTACCGCTTCTTGACTTTTGAAGGCAGATTTATCAATATTTATGGAATTCTTCCATTACTGAGTAATTCAGTGACTGACAGACAACGCACAGCCGAAACTACTGGTAGCAGAAACCTGAAATTTGGGCATGTAGCTTCCCTACACTTCAAGGGGAGCACTAAGAGAATTTCCCGAAATTCCTACGGGAACGGGAACAAACGGGATATGCAAAGGGCAAAAGCTAGTTATTTTATAAAATTCCAAACATCCCGTATATTATCATCTGCCTAGCCTTTTCCCAACTATATTGGGGTCGGCTTCCAGTCAAACCGGATTCAGCTGAATACTAATATTTTACGTGGAGCGGCTGCCTACCAGACCTCCACAACCCATAAACTGGGTAACACGGTAGTTCTTGGCAAGACTGGAGTCAGATTTACTGGGTTTTGACAAACCGCAACGAGTGCCAAAGATCTACAAATGACAACCGGGACCAATGGCTTAACGTGCTTTCCGAGGTACGGAGGAAACTCGGTATGTTAAGAACCCATCCACTGACCGACCTTGGCAAGCGTTGCTTAACCTTGATGTCGCCCGTGCGGCTGTTATTCTTTAGCCATGAGCTATATGCTCTTTTATTCAAATGAGTCGGCAGCAGTTAAGTCAGAGTTTCCCAAAGCGTTTACACTTGAATATAAAATATATATATTTTAGTGAATGCAGTGTAAATTTAAAGCACTGTTTGAGTGGCTTACACTTTATGTGAGTAGATTTTATGAAAGGGACGCGGAACTTTCCATTAGTCTTTTTAGTAAGATTTTTAGTGTAGTATTTTGTTGATTCATATTTTGATAAATGATATCCACTTATTCCAATTACTTTTAAGTAATTGGGTTAAGTGGTCATCGTTTATCTAGCAGTCTACCATTGAAAATAAGAAGATCTTTCTGAAAAGATATTTTCTTGAAACAGAGGAGTTTCATGAAGTTTCAGAAGTAGGAAGTATATTTTAAGTTTTTCTATCCTATTGGACAGTAGGATAGAAAAACTTAAAATATACTTCCTACAAATAGGTTAAATTCGAAATTTTGTGAGGGTGGAAAAATTGATGTTTGTCACTCTTTCACACAAAAACTGCTGAACGGATTTTGATGAAACTATACAACAAAATAACACATAGGCTATAAATTATCACTAATTCCAAGCGGGCGGAGCCGCGCACGGCATTCATTATTTGTTTTGTGTTCACCTATGTTACGTAAATAAATTAATCAGTCCCGAAATAAAATAGTATAACAATCCTATTAAGCAGGCATTGGATACTGTAATTAACGAAAACGAGCATTGTTTTTTGCTCGATTATTCGATTGAGTTGCAATTTAATTAATTAAGCATTTAAACATCACCATCCGGAAAAGTGAGACGAATCAATTGCAATGTAATTATCTCACGGTCGTGTTTTTTGCTACAAGGTTTTATTTACTTGTGTTTTAATTTCATCAAATTATTTTCACGCCTTTTCCTCGTGGAAAAAGTGTAAAAGTCCACACTTATAGTGTAAAAGACAGCGGCGAAATACTTTTATGGAAATTCAAAATTTGTTGCATTTTTTTTGTATTTTAAATCGTAGTTTTACTAACCATCGTTGTATGTTGATCGAATTCAATATGCGGCAACAAAAATAAAAAAATCTGAAAATTATATATTACGCTGGAAATAATACCATTTCGACAAGAGAGAAACCGAATAGTAAAAGTAAAAGTTGTTAATTTTGGTCTGAGGTTATTCTTTGAGAATCACTGTACACCAAAGGTGAGACGAACTAATTTTGAATACCAAAGAGTTGTCGCGTTATTCAACTGTTTATTCATTGGTAAGTCTACCATGGCGTCTGGGATGAATAGCAGGGGCATAGAGCTGGGAGACGCCTCCGCGGCCATTGCTATAGCATTGTCAAACCTGTCCATATAAACCAAGGGTGTCAGTGAGTGTCACCGTTTACTCATAGAAATTGACGTGACAGCGGGTATTTGAATGGATTTTTCAAATAAGTTTCTCAAAAGAAAAGGACATGGTGCATTTTTAAATAATCTAAACAAAATTATTGTAAGCAATTTAAATCTGTACTAATATAAGTATTTAAGCTGAATGTGTTTTTGTTTGTCACGCGCTAATCATAAGAACTATTGGTTCGAATTAAACGTTATTTTAGTGTTGGATAGCTTAATTATCGAGGAAGGTTATAGGCACACTTACATCACGCTACGACCAATAGGAGCGAAGCATGAAATATCGTTGCGCGGATCAGCTATTCTATGATAAACACTTTTCATTCATCGCAATGATTTAGCTTGAATAGGTTAGAAGAGATAACTTCAAAAGCGTGTAACTAATCCATTTTCTCACCGATTTGATTTATTATTGACTAGCTTTTGCCCGCGACGTACGCGCATCTCCCATTTTTCCCGTATCCGTAGGAATTTCGGGACTTAATACATATAAAATCCTTTTGAATCACTCTATCTATTGCTGAAAACTGCATTAAAATCCGTTGATCAGTTTAAAAGACCTAAGCGAACATACAGCGAAAGCGACTTCATTTTATACTATGTAATGTAATAAAGATTTCACAATTCGTGTTATTTTAGTAACTCTTTTAAATAAGTATTAATTCACGTACATTAAAGATAGTACTCAAATACCCTGCTTTGTCTATCTAGCAATGATAGCCGGAACTTGTACTCAGCTCAATTGCTTGGCCACGAATATAATAAGCAATCGCAATGATGTCTTCTCTGACGCATTTTTGCTCTGTGGCCCGAGCTAGTACGTTGTGCAAACTTCAGTTTTGTTTACAAGTCTCGCAAATATGATTGTGAATATTTAATATCAATTTTAGTTTAGTATTCATAGTTTTGTTCGAAAGTAAATTAAAAGCGTGCAAGTTTGCTTGTTTTATTGTTTTGTTTTATTTACCTACGTGTTGTGGTTTAATCAAGTGCAATGAATATGTAAGTGTGTTTGATTTGATTTATGTACGGTACGTCAACGGTCAGATATACCATAATATTACTATGAATTCATGATATGTTTTCGAGATAAACTAAATTACCTACCGAGGAAAAGAAATCAGTGGTGGTAGAAAATGAAAAGCTGTACTTTTTTTTAACTGTTCGTTTTTGCATGAATCGTGTCTTAGATTGATAAATATTTCTTGGATTTAATATATATGATATTAATCTTATTAAATAATAAGAAAAAAAATTGGTTGTCTGTAAAGTCAGTTTACGGACGATAGTTTAACGTGACAACGTCAAAACAAAACATTGATGAAAATATTGTAAAGTTACAATAAGCGTAACGTTACAATAAGTCATCCTTTTTCGTGCGTGCAGCCGGCGCTCATCGATTTATTAGACGTTGTCACGTCAAAAATTAAAAAAAAAGGAAATAAACAAACATTGGATTTTCGTAAGTTGGCCATCAAATATTTAACTTTACATGAATGACACAGATTTCTTCTAAAGTACCTACTACAGTACGTTACATTTTCTTGTAAGTAGTGTGCAAATGTCATGCATGACAAATCCAAAGTACCAAATATTAATATTTAACTAGCAAGTCGCCGTCTTTCCTCTCATAAAAGCGATTTACCGAATCAACATATCAAAGGTTTTCGTTTCCTCATCTTATTCAAAGAAATCTTATGTTTTCTTAATAACGTAACGTTAGGAGATTTTAATTTACGAGAATACATTAAAAAGAAAAATAAATAAAATATATTAAAGGTATCATTTGTACGGTTTTACGCGATGCTGTTAATGGAGTCTGAAATAGTTTTATAGGAATCGTTAAAACCGGTCAACTGTGATTAAAACAGTTTTTATTTTCTTTCTTTTTTATTGAGCTGTGGCGGTGGCTGTGTAAATGGCGTATTTGTTACAGCATCCTTGAAACTTGATTTATACACTTGTGCTGTGGTTTATAATTTTTTGAGTTTTCTTTTGAGCGTTTCCCTAAAGTAGAATTTATTCCCTGTAGCAAACCAGTTTTAAAAATACTCTTTTCCTATCAACATCCTCTAATTAGGCGCGTAATCCGAAGCACAACCAATTGAGTGTTGAAAACAATCTCGAATACAACTCGTTTAGCTAACGACAACCTGTCGACATTATTTTGACACGGCTCCAGAATGTCGCCCAGAACCAATCGCTAATTGCATTGGCTTCCCTAATTCCCGTCTAACCACCTAACGATGACACATCAACTGATACTTATTATTTATTTTCCAGCGTTCTAAATACGGCGGCGGCGGCGCAAAGGCAAATTAAACTGTGAAAAAGATCAGACGAACAACATGGCGTCGGCGATTGCGCGCCAAATCCTGCGTCACCGCCAGCGACATCTGCCGGCGGCGGGCGAGAACCACTTCCGTAGTTTGAATCATTCGGACCGTTCGAAATAGTCATTTGTGATTTAACTGTGACAGACGACAGTGCGGGGTCGTAATGTGATATAGTGATATATATTTTAGTGTTGTGTTGTGTTTGTGTGTTTACGATGTCTGAGGAGAGGTCGCGGCGGCTGTCGCAGATCTTCGACCCTCTGGCTCGGTTTACAGACCTCAGCGGAGCGGGCCAGTCGGCTAGCACCCCCAACAGTCCCCGACTGATGCCGAGGAGGTCGCGAGATCCGCCGCCCCCGCCACCTAGGTTAGTTGCAATTTATCTTAAAACCCCTTTACAACTCACACCCGTATTTTAAACTGCTTCCTCTCGATTAGGACCTCAAGGCTGGCCTTGGCGGTTTTTTTTAGTTTAAAGTTGACAATTATTTTCCCACCTTTTACTGCAAGCAGGTTTGGTATTGATATTTAAGGAGTCAATATTGTAACACTCTTTTTGAAATAAAATTTTAAATTAGATAAAAGTTACACACGACATAGAATACTGAAGTTCCTAAGTTTACTACTCTATAGTTTTTCTAGTGAAAGGCATCGCTTGTGATAAATCTTCAAGCGCTATGATTGGTTGAATGAAATGTCAACGCACATATCATTAGTTTGAAAAAGTGGGGGTGACTATGACTCACTTTTTGACTATGTTCCTTAAAAATGCGGGTATAAACAATTGGAGCAATCCCTTTATCTGTGACGCCGTCATGACTAATGTTTATTTTCTGTCATCTGATAACTTTAGTTGCCGTAACACTCTATTTCTGTCGCGTTCAACTCCTGCGCAGATTCGAGGTACAAAAGGCTTTGTGCATGTAATTGTAGTAGCAGCTGTTATTTAATTCAATACCTTGTTGTGTTCTGTTAAGGTTGGTATTTCCATGACCTTGTCTAGTGCGTCATGTGTAAATAATTTTATGAATTTTCAAATTGAGTGGAAAATACTTTACGGTGTCTGGTAGTTTTATATTTATCGCGATTTCTTGTAGAGCACATTGGGACATTTTATATTTTTTCAACAGCTGTTTTGTTTCATAAGTAGGCGCCCATGAAGAAATATTGTTATTTTCATATTCTGTTACAGTCGATTTAATTTTTTGGCAATCTCTTTAATTTCGAAATTTTGTAGTGTAGGTACATGATTTTTTATTTTATTTTTGTAATTATTAGATATTTTTAGGTACGTATGCCAAAAGTTTAATCAAATGCAATTTGAACTACGTTAATTATGCCAACACAAGTTAAGTCATTATACAAAGTAAAGATAATAACTTAACCAAGACACATTAATCTGATTGAATAAATCTTAAGGCTTGTTTCACACTACAATTACAACCATACCTTCAAGCATCATAAAATTAGAAACTAAACAAGATGGCCGCTGATAACAACACTAAAGCTAGGAATAATGATCCCTATCGATTGTTGGGCCATTAATTAGTGTCTTAATCAAGTAACAAAATGATTAGCATATTGGAATACATAGACCAAGGAAAAGCCGCGCTGCGCCGGCGCCGATTGCGGCTAAAGAGATTAGAATAATAACAAAATCACCCGAGCAATGTGCCGAAGTGACAGCCGAAGCTCGAGGTCAGCACCTCAAGCTTCGGCTGTGAGCCATGGACTACCTACATTCCTGGATGAAAATATGATTGAATTTAGTCCGTCAGTTAGAAACAATATTAGACACGTACTTTTTGCTCTATCAAATCAATCAATCCTGATATATAAAATTCTTTCATCACTAACTGACTGACTGAGTGACTGACAGACAACGCACAGCCGAAACTGCTGGTCGTAGAAAGCTGAAATTTGGCATGTAGCTTCCTTATACTCCGTAGGCGAGCGCTAAGAGAGGAGTAACCGAAATTCCTACGGAACGGGAAAATACGGGATATACTCGTATGCGCGTACGAATTCGCGGGCAAAAGCTAGTAAAAATATAATAATTCCACTAAGGAGTTTCACATTACTAGAAAAAATAAGCTGAATGATTGAACCTCCTTGGAAGCGCTTTTGCTCAATACGTTTGTCTCATTTTAATATTAAAGAGAAAATGAGGCAAACAATGTAGTTCTAATTTTCACCACGCGCACGTGGCGCCATTTGCAAATTCGCGCTCTTTTCATATAAGGAACGTCAAAGATTGTTGCGACTTTCCGAATGATATCTGAAGACTAAAAGTTTGTTTCATTAACTATTGTACTGTTTTCTCGCAAATGTGTTGAAAAAAGTTGTATGACACACGTGTGTAAATTGGTTTTTACAAACTCATGACTATGATAAGCCCTTTTCTCATTAGTCTACTCGTTTGTAAAAACCAACTTAACGCACTAGTGTCATAAATAACTATTTTTGGGATTTATTTGTCTTATGTGGTTTTATTGTCACGAGCCGTCAATTTTCAGGACATGAAAGATTGACGTTCACTGACAGGTTCGGTTTGAACGAAAAGCTCTGACAATGCCGTTTTTAGCTGTGGCCGTCGAGACGTTTCAGTGTTCTGTGAGAAAACTGGTAAATTATAGAAGTTATTGCAGATATCGAGCCCTCAAGGCAATTGTAGGCGTTATGCAAACTGGATTTGTAAACATGATTGGATTTTAAAATTCCATTTGTAAATTGTCTAGTTGCGATAGTGATCAGTGTACTTTAACTATTAATTTATTGATATAGGCGACAGTAGCAATACGTAATTATTGGTCGTGCAGGCGTCATATATGTACCTATTACGGCGAGCTTTGGGTGGCTCGCTGTCCGATCACCACCAGCGTTATGTCCCACGCGCGCCTCAAAGCGATGTCAGCATAGAAGACGGGGCCTGCTAGGGCCAGAGCCTGCCAGGGTTGCGGAATTTCTTCGAAAGAGTCACCGCGGCCCTGGAACGCAAAGGGCTTTAGAAGGAACACGGATGGGTTTTAGTCAGTAAGAGTCTCACTCCCTTCCGCTCCACCCAGAGCGGAAGAAGTCATTTGATGATTTCCCATCCTTAAAAAAAAAGCATATAGGACGGGGCACGCTAGGGCCAGAGCCTGCCAGGGTTGCGGAATTTGTTCGAAAGAGTCACCGTGGCCCTGGAACGCAAAGGGCTTTAGAAGGAACACGGATGGGTTTTAGTCAGTAAGAGTCTCACTCCCTTCCGCTCCACCCAGAGCGGAAGAAGTCATTTGATGATTTCCCATCCTTAAAAAAAAAAGCATAGAGGACGGGGCACGCTAAGGCCAGAGCCTGCCAGGGTTGCAGAATTTGTTCGGAAGAGTCACCGCGGCCCTGCAAAGCAAAGGGCTTTAGAAGGAACACGGATGGGTTTTAGTCAGTAAGAGTCTGACACGCCCTTCCGCTCCACCCAGAGCGAAATAAATCATTTGATGATTTCCAATCCTTAAAAAAGGCGTCGTATATTATATTCTAATGTAGAAATATAGTAGCTCAACATTTTCTAGTAAATTGTTGAAACATTTATTGAAGAATACGATTGTACGGCAACAGTTGCTCGACAAAAGTATGCCCGAAGGAGTATTGATTTCTTGATCAGCTTTAACAAGCGACAAGGTTTCTTTCAAAGCTTGCTCAGCAAGAATATCTTTAAGCTGTAGCTGACCTATATCTTTGCTCCATTTATAGTTTAAAAAAGCTTAACTAAAAGACGCTTTGCAAGTTATTTAAGTTCTATCTTCTGAATCAATTCCAAGTTACGATAGGGACTTGATTGAGTGAAAAAACTAAATCGCTTTATCAAACAATGTTTATGTAATAATAATAATAATAATATCTTGGGACAACTCACACACGGTCATCCGATCCCAAACTAGGCAGAGCCTGTGGTATGGCAACCAGACAACTGATAAACATACTTATATATTTCTAAATACATACATCTTATAGACAAATTACACCCAGACACAGAACAAATGATCATGCTCATCACATAAAGATTTGTCCCGGGTGGGAATCGAACCCACGACCTCCGGTTTAGCAGTCAGGGTCACTAACCACTTGACCAACAGGTCAGTCAATGTGTATGTAAATTGTATTTTGCTGCAAAAAGTGTCTGAATGTATAACCACCTTAAAAATTCACACTCTTTTGAATCATTTCATGTTTACAAAAATCCTGGTTACATTAACTTCGTTGCTTCTATATACGAGAACAATGTAAAGATAGAAAAAACAATGTATAGTATCAAATATTAAAATGAACCAGTGGCAACTAACGGATGACCAATTGACCAGTCTCCACTGACGGCGCCCGTTCACGAACATGACGCGTGCATCAGCACCATTCAGCTCAACCATTTTGAAGGGAACTGAATGATTCGATACACGCGCCACCATCAGCGACCTGACCGTTCCTTCGATGCCATACATTTTATCTTCACAGCGCCCTGTCCGCGCGCCCGTCGTGCAGGGGCACGGTGGGCGTGCGGTTCTAAGTTTCAAGTTCTAAGGGACTTGATATACAAAGCAGACAGGGGTCTACTTTGTATATCAAGTCCCTTAGAACTTTGACGTCAATTTAAAAAATGCAGGAAATCTTTAGTGTATTGACATTTGACGCCTAGTGCTTTCACCTACCTAGTATACGAGTACGTCATCCCTCATTTATACGAATCATTATCATCATCTTTAGATCAACCCTAGCAGATACATAAAGCTTCACTACATAGTTGTATCAATCCAAAAACAACAAAACGAACTCAGTTGAAAGTCGGTTAACAGTTCCATTAAGTGAATTCGATCAATTCAGTTGATCTCATCAGATAATCCGGCTCGTTTCGACCCCTGCTAATTAATCACTCAATATTAATAATACCTCATTTGTACGTATTAATCCTATGGAAGTACGGAGCGAGTTTCACCCTTGTTCAAGTATTAATAGTGAGGCGAAATATTGTGCATTTAACTTAATGAGGACTGTGGAATATTTATAATATGTTCTGCACATTTTTAGAGTTCCGAACATCCGTAAGAAAAGGAACCCTTATGGGATCTCTCGGGTGTCTGTCTGTCTGTCCGTCTGTCACAGCCAGTTTTCTCCGAATGTACTGGCCCGAAATTCCGTACCCATATGAATTATTGTGTGACCCAAACACCAACGCGTTAAGTTAATAAATACATTTTGAGTCCTGGGGTCTCTTTTGAGGTCAATTTTGAAAATTTTAAAACAAAGTTTTTCAATCTGTACCGTGTGACATATCAAATCGAAATAACATAATTATTACAAACATGATATTCGTTCGGAACCCTTTGCAAGCGAGTCCGATTCGCACTTGACCGGTTTTTGGGTGAAGATTGGCTATGTGGGTCGCATATTTTATTGGTGTATCTGTAGTTTTGTGTATTCCTTGCTAAAAGCATGCTAAGCCTTTGGTCCTGGCTGACATTTGCAGATCTTTGACAGTAATGAGATAGTCGAAAGATAGTAGTTTAGCAGTCAGAGCAAGATCATCAAACACAAGTCATGTACTTACCTAGTTAGTAGTGGGTCGTGGAGGTCCGATGGGCACTCGCTCCACTCATCATACCAGCCGAAAGACATCCACTGCTGGACATAGGCCTCCCCCAAGTGGGGTTTGCCATAATCACCACGCTTGGCGGGTTGGTGATCGCAGTGTAGCTGTTGCAATGCCCAGAAGCACAGAGAATGCTGCTGTCCATTCTCTGGTGAGTCCCTTAGTCGCTTCTTACGACACCCACGGGTGATGGAATGGTCCTATTCTTTTACGTCCGACACCATACCATATACTCCTGTAAAATACTGGTACTCAGCTGCATCTGGTTTGACTGGAAGCCGATCCCAGAACGATTCATCTTTAGTTTTTTGACGAGGTATGTAAACAGCCTAAAATTCGATATTAATGGTATGGAATGAATGAATAGTGAATACTAATGAATGTTCGAATTAATTCCGATTTCAATGTATTTCTGATAACCTAAAAGGGTGCTGCAGATATAAGATAATTATGTAATTTGTGCGTAGGAGTATGTATCTAGGCATAATCTTTGCCCCGCACCCAAAAATAAGTACTGCGTAGTACATTCATGGGTTTGATTTCGTACCTTAATATGGAATTTATGTATTAATCGATTAGTTAAATTATAGGCCTAATAACATGTTCAGACCGGACCTATAATAACATTGAAATCTTAATAGCAACACCACCACACTATTAAAACATTTTATTTTGTAAAACATAAGCCCCATATTTAATCCACTTTTTGGCCTCGCACAGGTATTTTTATATTATCTCTTATCACTAGAATATCAGTGATTTTATTAATTTATTTTGTTGTGTTAATCGTCTTGTGCGAGTCCCAAATAAACACATTTCTTTCTCCGCTGGATGCGAGACTCTAGGGCTGGTCGATGTAGGTTGCACACACACACACACGCACCCTCACACACACACACACATACACATACACAAACACACACACACACACCCTCACACACACTACACACACACACTACACACACACACACACGCACACACACTACACACACTTGAGGCCTTCCGCCCAGCAGTGACCGTCTTTAGGCTGTAATGGTAATGATGATGATGAACTAACCAAACCCTCAATCTTCCAGGCCAATAGCTCACTCCTCCCGCCTGGACCCCTTGGAGTACGAGCTGGCTGCAGCGGATGTGGGATCCATCAACTGGCAGGAGCGG
>NDFZ01005387.1:227752-521368 GCA_002192655.3 Mamestra configurata
CCGCCACCAGGCCACCAGGGTCCGGGATATGCTGAGAGATAAGGTAGGGGTAGATTTAAGTACTTAAGGCTCGCTTGAACAAACCAGAGGTTGACCCCTTAAGCTCCGACAGCGTAATATCACGGGTTATGAAGATAATGCCTGAATCGCCGCACAGCAGAAGCAGTTCTTAGTGTGCCACAAAGTTCATATTAGGTACTCCCAACACTGTTTTAACTTATATCTGTCTTCTGCCTGTAAACTGACGTCGTCGCGCTGGAGGTAAATCATCGGTATCAAGTCTGTTAAAGGGTTAAATAACAAATATTACATACATACATGATGGCCCGTAGTTGCTTACAACTCACACGGAGTAAAAAAAATACTGGTTTGCACAAGTGTGCCCAACACTATTACCAATGTTGTTTTAGAATGTAATAGTAACGAAAATTTAAGCATATTCGCATTAAAAATACTGTCGTGCTAATGATTATTTTTCAAATATACTCGTGAAATACTCAGAATTGATCACAATTTATAACTTGAAAAGAAAATTCCTAGTTGGAAAACTGTCTTACTTGGTTCTATAGTTAAAACTTGACTCTTAACAGCAGTAAATTAAAAAATTGATTATACTAATTTGAACGAACAATTTAAAAAAAAAACCTAGGTATTCTTATTTTATTTTATGAACTAGCTTTTTATTCTGAAAGATCTCGTCTTAAAACTTGAACTAAAATGAACCAAAAACACCATCTTTGGAATCAACTTTTAATGACTACGTATTATAATCATTGTATCCAAAACCATGCCTTAACCACTACAAAAGCTGCCAATTAATTCAGCCTCTCATCTCAAATCACAGCTATCCGTTACAAATCGGCGATACGGCCGATATATTATAATTACCGCCTCGTAATTAATATCGAGTTAACAAGGAGCTATCGGTAACGTCATCGCGGTGACGTCGACGCGTGTCACCATACGTCACAATTACGCGTTACAAGGTTATGTATAGGCGAATTGTGGACGTTTGTGCGTCGATTTGAGATTACATCGGAGATGTATGTATTGACACTGTTTATTACAGATTAGGCTTGGCTTGTGGCGTTAAATAATAACAGACGCACCGGTCGATCTTCAAGGTTAATCTACTCTTGCCGAGGTTAGTTTTTGAGACTCCTCCGTGCTTCGGGAAGCACGTCAAGCCGTTGGTCCCGGTTGTCATTTGTAGATCTTTAGCAGTCGTAACGGATTGTCAGAAACCAGAAAATCTGACAACAGTCTTGCCGAGAAGAACCCGTCACTGGGTTGTGGAGTTTGGGTAAGCCTTCGCTCCACGTAAAATACTGGTATTCAGGTGGATCCAGTTCGATTGGAAGGGGACCCCAAAACCAGCCAAATTAGTTCCAAATCAGCCTTTTTCCTCAAATCACAGCTATCTTCTACAAATTGGCGATACGGCCGATATATTATAATTACCGCCTCTTAATTAATATCAAGTTAACAAGGAGATATCGATGACGTCAATCACAATTACGCGGTACATGATAAGTATTGATGTATAGGCGACTTGTGAACGTACGTGTGTCGATTTGAGGGCCAAGCCTTCAAGGCAAGTCAATCTTTGGCAGCCAGAAAATCTGACACCAGTCTTGCCAAGAAGTACCGTTAGCCAGTTTCTGGTTTGTCTAGTTCAGATAGGCAGTCCTTTACGTAAAGAATTAATAATCAGCTGAATCTGGCTTGACATTGGAACTGCACTGGAAGCTGGAAGAATATGGTTGGGATATTGATAGGCAGACGATGCCAAATAGACGATTATTGGCCACAACAACTGCATTGAGAAGCTGTTCTTTCATGACTAGCATGTATTTTAACAGAAAAATCCCAGCGGTCCCTATAGGATCCACGGATGAACTGAAACTCAAACTCAAAGAATTTTATTTCAATTAAACTATTACAGGCACTTTTTAATTGTCAATGTCGGTAAAAATATCGTAGCGATGGAAATGGCGTAGTAACTAGAGCCTAGTAACTACGCCATATTTTTCAATGGATGTGACACATTGTCATGTCCATTGATACTATTAAAGCTGCAGAGACAGTAACAGCTGGCTCCTAAAGACTGATCATAGCAGAAATACAAACCAAAAAAAAGAAATCAGCCACAGCCTAACAAAATATCTCCGTATCACCAGTAGCCCAAGAGAAGTTAGCCAGCCGTCATCTGTTCTTTATAGCCTACACATTTAATTTGGTACGACGTTACTCACGAACCCCTGAGTTTTTCTGTTCTGCTGACTATCCGAACGAGGAGTTTATGATATATGGCTGATACATTTTTCATTGGTCCACTGGTTATTTCGTGGATTCGGAATGTAATTTTTTAGGCTGCGGTGCGTTGAGAGGATGTATTTTATGTGTTGGAAATGGGAAAATGAAGTGCAGTTTTTTATTTGTTTTGCTGTAGAATAACTGTATGTGGAATAAATGTCATCTACATTTATTGAATATATTTTCTTTACAATATAATGGTCCTTTTGAGTTCGGTCTGTGGAGTAGCCAATATTGTAATAATATTGTAACCTTTTTATTGTACTTAATTATTACTCAAAACCACTTTACATTATACTTCGCCGAACTACTGACTCATACTCGTATCATAACATCTAGTTAACCTAATAAATCCTGTCAATAATTGAAAGACCGTGAAAGATGCAATTGGTTTAATTTATTTCACGAGCATGACCATTTAAAGCCCCTTTGTAAGATCTTCTAAAAATTGGAAGCCATTTTTTTTCCCCACAAAACATTTAGTATCAGATCTGAATTGCCTTTGTCACATTCCATTTACATTGCTAGACGACCAAATTTCCCATTGTACTACACACGTACCCATCTCTTGTAATGCCTGACTCACAACGACCCAGTGACTTGTGAACACAGTCCTTCATACGTCACTGGCCACGCTATGAAATGCCATAAAATCAGTCGGCTATGAGAGCCGATATGGACGTGAAACAAGGGGGATTTACACCGACGGCTATAGCCGTACGTATCAGTATGAACCTTCCTTAGGGTGGGTTCAGACAGAACTAGAATTTCCAGAAAGCTAAAAACCCGGTTATAAAAAATATTTATAATCATACATTTCTTTAGGTTTACTGTATTTTATAAGTTAAGAACTATTTTCTGTACTTTTTTCACAATTTTAGGTCAGTAGTTTCCTAGATTAGGGGGGTATGATATTTTTTCACCTATTTTCTACTACAAACAAGCGGCCTGACCCTGATTTTTCCTGTAAGGGTTCCGTTCTTTCATTCGGACGTACGGAACGCCCGCGCCGATCGATTGTATGTGTGATCGTAACGTGACTGACGTTCTGGGTACGAAACTATATTTTTGACGTGCCTGCTCTGGCGACGACGTTATTGTGGCATGAGGATGCATGTATAACACAATGCATAGTGCTTGAGCAGTAATTCAGTGTTTATGAATTAGCTTCACCACAAACAAAGTGGTTGAATTGAGGTTTTCACAAAAGGGCGGTAGGTTAGGTTATGTCAAACGGTTTTAAAGACCTGAAAGCGGTTTTAATGTGACGTGACGTGGCAATGGCTACGCTGTGGTTAATGTACCAGTTGTTTGTATAAATCACTGCTGTCCATACATCGTTATTGCCAACTGAAATAGGTACGTAACACTTTCCCGGTTTTTTAATAGGTGTTCCTACTAGTCTGTAAGGCGTTAAGAACACACAAGACAAAATAATTATCATTTAATATTTGTCATTAGGGTTTTGAACGTTAGTATTAAAAATCGGAACCCTTATAGGATCACTTGTCTGTCTGTTTGATTGTATACCAGTCGGAAACGCACTTGGCCGGTTTTTGCAGTCGGGTAGATTGTTTGCCAACACAAGCCCGTGTGTAGTTAACGTCCAAAATCGCCTAGTCACGTAGCTCTTTCTTATTTCGATAACTTGTACATCTGTACGCACCCTTATATTGTTGGTACACTGCGCCATTTATGAAATCACTAAGCCCGGATAAAAAGCGCCGATACCCTGGATTTTTGTCATAACTCCCGGGCAAATTAGTTTTTTACCGGGACATTGTTGGAAAAGTAACGTACGGCCGTTCTGACAAGCTTTGTTATGTTTTTGCTTTGTTTTAACATCGTGTCCACGACAAATATGAAATCTGTGACCATTTTTTTATTTTTTTTATGACTACAAACGTACATACAAAAGTGGGCTTATTGCCCAAGGCATTCAGTCAACCATAGAGTGAAGATAAATTGATTTTTAATAAAATTTTCGTTGTTATAAGGTTATCCTTATGTTTGTGACTGTTTCAGTAAATTCATAAATTATTTAATCTTGATTTTAATAACATTCCCAAAACTCGTTTTGAAACTTTAACAAAATTTTTCGTAACAGCTGTCGCAAAGAACCAATTTGCATTTAGTTCCCCGGAACAAAACAAACAATTATTTGCAACAAAATGACAATCAAACAATTCGAATTTGTTAGGCGACTTGTAAACTTATGGACTTCAGACTCTGAAAGTTTTAATTAAGTAAAGGGAATTTCAGTAAACGACGTTTCAGCCAATTTGTGGAAGTTTTAACGACTGTCAACACTGAACGGCGCGGGACCGATTTAAGTCGACGGTGATCGATTTAGAAGTGGCAACATTGAAAAAATGGCGCCCGGACCCTCTGTGACGTAAGAGGAAATGGTTTTCGATTAAAATATCGGACTACGTAAAGTGCAAAGTGGGATGAAGGAAATTGAGAATCTTGGCGGAATATTTATTTTGAATTTATAATTACCAGGAAATTACAGAATATTTATTTTGGGTCAGTTGTTAGTAAATTATTAACGCTGTGTGTGTTTATATTAAAATACATATTATTAAACCCCATCCGATTTACAATTATTTTTTTCTGTAAAAACTATGCAACAACGTCATGTATAACATTTTTTTTATTCCGCCATCTTATACCTAACCACTGCAACTCCTGAAAGCAAGAATCAATAGTGACGACCACCAGGGAAGCACCAGCAATGTAACTCGACGAGTCCCACCCGGGAAACGATCTAATTGACTGTCTTGTATCCCGCAACGAAGCTAATCAGAAGAGAACAGAGAAGCAGAAAAGATCACATGTAATGCTAGGTTCTTTAATTGTAGGTACGTTATATTTTTCTATCTCTGATATTAAAACATCTACACAAACATCCGTTCACACTACATTCACACAGTACGCGATGTGGATGTCTCCCAAACCACCTCTAAAACTTCAGCATTTCAAACCAAACTTGCACCAAACTTACACTCCAGCGCAAGATAAGTTCTCACCTAGCAAAACCTATCCTTCACTTTAAATCTGATACCGGTGTAAGATCCCGGGAACACGGTGCATGGCTGTCGGCAAATCCCGGGAGAGTGCAGCAAGAAATTGCCATACATCTCGCGGCGCATAGTTTACCAGGAGCGGGCACTTAGAGCGGGGAAATGTTTCGTCGTACGTTTTTGGTATGACGTACTGTGGTTTATTGTTTGGTTAAGTTGCCGGGACTGAGTTTCTTGGGAGTCGTGGTTTGTCGCCTTTTTGGATCTAAAGGAATTCGTGGTATATTCGAATCGGTCGTCTATCTTTCTAAGATTGTGAGTTAGTACCGGTTCGAAGATGATGAAATTAAACTTTTCGCTCTTTGTTGTTGAGGTTGGATATAGGTAAACCAAAATCTTAAAACTCAATATTCTGATCTTTATCACTCAAAGGGGAGAAACACATATTTGAGTTTAGCACGCCTTTGTAGGTACATCATCATCATCCACAGCCCGACTTCGCCCACTGCTGAGCATAGGCCTCTCTTCTCTTGTGCCAATCCCCACACTCCTGTGCCAGCCTCATCCAGGTTCTACCCGCGATGGCAACAATGTCGTCCGCCCATCTCGCCGCCAACACTTTTTCATCCAGTCCTCGGGCGCGGTCACTGCCTTGTAGCTACATACATGAGCTTTATTATCACGGTAGGTACTACAAGTTGTTTTGTGTACCTACAATAACGAATCAATATGCAAGAGCTTCCTGGTCACAGAATACATTTACCATAAAGTTACTTGTAGAAATACCAGAAACCTATTTATGTAAACAATAGTTTTCTAGTGTGAATATTGAGGTGCTGCAATGTTTTACAAATCGTATGCTGTGTGACTATGCACCTACCCACGGGGTATCGCATAGAGTAGTGAACGACAGATACTACAGTAAATAGATACAGGGTAAAATTATATTATTAATTGGTTAGCATTCTTTTTCCTGGAAACGTGATCAGTAGTAAAGCATTTTTAAAAGCATTTATTCTTAAATGTATTTCCTACAGACTCCCAAGTTATTTTTTAATAAAAATAAAATTCTGAGAATTTCAAGAAAAAGAGAAAGTGATTTTTCACTTTCTATAGAAAACTTAAAATTAATTTCAATGTCTTCCTCTCCTACAATCTATAATGAACTGACACAAGATTCGATTAAATTAAGAAACTAATGAATAATAAATATATATATAATAATATAAAATGCAAAGAAAAATGAAGCCATATTTATAACTATTTAAAGGGATAAACTTTCACCAATTTATCTCAATCGCCCATTAGAAAACCTTAATTCGTTGAAAATAAAGAAAATAAGAATGTTGGTCCTTCTTAACCACAATACATTCAGCACATTAAAATTATTAAAAGCCCACAATTATATAATACCGCCAAAAAAAAACCCTCACCACATTTGATTTACGAACGTTCGCCTCTGTACCCAAATTGCTCTGTGCAAATCTCCACAGAGTAATTCATCACGTCTCTCTCCGGTCCCAATAAATCAATCGACTAACTGTTGCCGACTAAAACAGATATTTTACGTAAAAGACGATGACCATATCCCTATGTATTGCTTGTCTTATTTGATTTATAGGGAATTGTATGAGGAATGTGAAATGGGAAGTTTTTGTAGGATAAACAGTGTGTTGGAAAAATGTCGGCGTTTTGAAAGATGAGGTTTTGTTTTGCTGGTATAGCCGAGTTCGTTTTACGTGATTTCTTGCTGAATTTAGGGCCTGTTTTACGATGTCCAAATAGCAACATCGAAGAAATTCAGTACCAATTTTTTGTTTATTCAGTAATAAATTAAAAAATGGAACGGATTTTTTTTACAAAATTTTCAGCTAATCTAGGTATTACCAACATCAGACTTTAACAAGCGAAGTCATAGTAAGTTTATGATAACGAGTTTTTTGAAGTGAAAAGTTCTTAAGGCGCGTTGAGCACTTTTTGGGTGAACAAAAATCATGGAACTCGCGTCATCGTCACCGAACGCTTTCCATGAGCTATATGTATACTGTGTATATATGTGTACTTTTTGGATGAACAAAAATCATGGAACTCGCGTCATCGTCACCTTAGCTTAACTCGCTTTAGCTTTCGCTTAGTTTTCACTTCTATCGGCAGTCCCCAAAGACTGCCTTGCATGTTTTTTTAAATATAATTTTAAACGAAACACTATATGCATAAACACAACTTTTCAAATCAAAACTTTTCGCAAAACCCAGAAAATAAACGTATCTAATGCAAAGTCCACGCAAACATTTCCTATCTTCAAACAACCATTCAAAACACACCTGTCTTCCCTCACTGTCTGCAAAGGCAAGTACTAGGCTCCCATAACCTTGCAGTAGTCTAACGGCCATAGATATTTTCAGATCAAATCTTTCTCTATAAAACCAGAAAGCCAATACAAAGTCCACGCCGTCCACGCAAACATTTCCTATCTACAAACAACCATTCAAAACACACCTGTCTTCCCTCACTATCTGCAAAGGCAAGTACTAGGCTCCCATAACCTTGCAGTGGTCAAACGGCCATACATATTTTTAGATCAAATCTTTCTCTATAAAACCAGAAAAACTTAGCCAATACAAAGTCCACGCCGTCCACGCAAACATTTCCTATCTACAAACAAACATTCAAAACACACCTGTCTTCCCTCACTATCTGCAAAGGCAAGTACTAGGCTCCCATAATCTTGCAGAAGTCTAACGGCCATACATATTTTCAGATCAAATCTTTCTCTATAAAACCAGAACTTAGCCAATACAAAGTCCACGCCGTCCACGCAAAAAATTCCTATCTACAAACAACCATTCAAAACACACCTGTCTTCCCTCAGTATCTGCCAAGGCAAGTACTAGGCTCCCATAAGCTTGCAGTAGTCTAACGGCCATAGTCATGCATAGCACGGACTATAGTGTTCACTCAAAACCCACCTCGACGGGGCTATCAAATCTCTGGCAATATACTGAAGATACTGCAAATGGAATAGATATCGCTCCAATAGCATTTCACGGAGCTGAGGTGACCAAACGAGCGGTTTAAAGCGTCTTGTTTCGAAGATAGATAGAAATAGTCTATTTTTCACACTGGGGGATGAAAAAAGATAGTAAGGCAATATATGACATGAGATGGGGCCCGCTAGCACCAGAGCTTGCCAGGGTTGCGGAATTTTGTTCGAAAGTGTCACCGCGGCCCTGGAATGCAAAGGGCTTTTGAAGGAACACGGATGGGTTTTAGTCAGTAAGAGTCTGACACGCTCTTCCGCCCCACCCAGAG
The DNA here is from genome assembly GCA_002192655.3 of Mamestra configurata. Classification (NCBI taxonomy): domain Eukaryota; kingdom Metazoa; phylum Arthropoda; class Insecta; order Lepidoptera; family Noctuidae; genus Mamestra; species Mamestra configurata. The sequence goes on from NDFZ01005387.1 coordinate 236,407, forward strand.
TGGAAGAAGTCATTTTATGATTTCCTATCCTTACAAAAAAAAGCAATATATGACATGTATTGTTGCGATAGGTCTCGTTATTTATTTTGTTTACTGCATGCATAAAGATCTGTTTCCTCCTGCAATATTGCATGCTTTTACTTTTGCTAGGATTTCGGTCCAATCTTTTCGTTTTGTTCTTTGGCTAGGGAGAACAAATCATGATTGAGTGATAGTCATCATCAATGAGGAATTGTGAATCATCCTACTAGTTGCCCAAGCTAAGTTTGACCAATCAGGAAGGCTGGAATTTCGCGTCCATACCGATTAAGCTTAGTGGAGTTTTCTTCCTCCTTCTTTCCAGTATTTTTCATGCCACTATGAATATCACAGTTTCTCTGTTAGTTTCCCAAAGAATTTGTCACGATATTCTATAAAATTCTTACCGTGAAAATATAGATGAAGTGAACAGGATTGACAGCTAATGAAATTAGCTGTCAATCCATCTAATCAATAGAGTATAGAGTTCACTTCAAGCTCACTTCACTAAATTTTCACGGTGATATTTTTACAAAATTGACTGGCTGATGTCACTAGAACAAATACGATACAGGAGTGTGAAAACACCTTCCACTTTTTCCTCACCAAGAAATCCCAATAAAAACAGAACCTGTGGTCGTCCCAGACGTAGTGTCGCACAGTGTTGCAACCGACACGTTCCTCGTACGAACGTCTGGACCCGATATTATTGTTACAACTTACCCTACCTACAAAGATAATTTTGTCTCTCTTCTGAAAGTTTTAGTACCTCTCAAATGTGGGGAGACTTAATCCATTATAGTATCGAAGTCGCCGGTTATATTTTATGTTAGGGACAATTTTTGGTTTGGTTTTCGTTTCGGAGAATTTATTGGGTGCGGTGGAGAATGGGTAATATCTTTGGGTTACACTTGACTAGACAGTGCCATTAGAAAAACAACTCAAGCATTTTTTTTTTAAGGATGGAAATCATCAAATGACTCTTTCAGCTCTGGGCAGAGCAGAAGGGAGTGTCAGACTCTTACTGACTAAAATCCATCCGTGTTTCTCCAAATGCCCTTTGCGTTCCAGGGCCGCGGTGACTCTTTAGAAGAAATTCCGCAACCCTGGCAGGCTCTGGCCCCAGCGGGCCCCATCTTCTATGCTGACATTTCTTTGAGGCGCGCGTGAAACACAATGCGCCATCGACCCGGGCCTGGTGGTGATCGGACAGCGAGCCACCCAACGCTCGCCGTCCGCAGGCCCGCGCCTACGGTGGCCGGGGATCGCCCTGCGACTCCCGACGCTCGGGGCGTCTTCTCCTGTAGCGGCGGTTGGGGCGAAGGCCTTGCCTTTCCCTCGCGCGTCCCGCCTCCTCCTTCGCTAGCTTTACTGCTTCGCAGAAGGAGGTGACCGCTTCCCAAGCCTCATCGCTCCGGACCATGGATTCAACCAGGATAATTTCTTCCTGTTACATAATCATTTTCACACCCCTTTCCCAATTTCTTAGTGCAACATGACCTAACCACCTAATATATTTGGGTTCGTTTGAAATCAATAGGATTCAGGTTCAATATTGTACCAATTTTAATCAGAAAATAGTAACACAATAGTTTCAGAACATTAATTTTATCGTTCCTTGTGTCTTCCAATAGTCTTTCTTCGGCGCATCGTTTTCTACTGTATGTAAAGCTGTTACAATAACTGCATCCCGTATTTTTATATCGCCTTTCTTATATTGAACGTTTGAAGAGCTGTTGCAGTTTTCAACGATAGTTTTATTTGAAAAGGAGATATAAATTCAATCTATTGTAATGGAGTAACCAAATCTGCTTTGATTGGTGCGCAGATATCTCCTTCAAAGCTTGCGCGCCTAGTCACTTTTGTAAAATGAAGAATAGAAGGATTATGTTTACTTGAAAGATTAAAATCGGTTCACTATAACGAATGGACCAAAAACCAGCAGTAGCAGCGATCAGTGCTTTTTAGGGTTCCGTACCCAAAGGGTAACCAACGGAACTCTATTACGAAGCCTCCGCTGTCCGTCCGTCCGTCCATCCGTCCGTGCGTCCGTCTGTGTTTCAGCGGGCTGTATCTCAAGAACCATATGTAGGTAAACATCTGAATTTTTCACAGAGTGTGTATTTCACTGAACTAAAAATTAAAGGGGGCTCCCATGCATGAAACGTGTTATTTTCGGTTTATGGTACGGAACCCTTCGTATGCAAGTCCGATTCGCAATTGGCCGGTTTTATTATAGAACATACTACGAAAGGAGCACCCTCTAATTTTTTGGAAGCGGTTTAATTTGGTTAAATTGTCTAAAGCAATACAATGTTAAAAGATAGAAGTTTTATTCAGTAAGTATAAACACAAACATACTCGAGTAGGTTAGTTAGTTCTGCCACACTAAATTCTTTTACGTATGGGTGACCACGGAAAAGAATTACCGAATTCTCTTTAGGTCCCGTGGGAATATTTTAGTGTTAAATCCTTGCATTCTCTTGTGCTTTTAGTACGTATAAAATATTCGAAGTATGGTTGTAAGTAAATACAATGTCGCTGGTCCAAGTTATAAGAGGTAGCATTTCATTTGTTGACAATATATAAATGAATTGCAGTTATTTTGGTGGCCGAATGTTTGTTATTTGCATAAGAGTGTTTTACTCACAAAAGTTCCTGCAGCATGATATTATTGACGTGACAAAGCCTAATTCCGGCCGCTGGCTGCACGCACGAAAAAGGATGACTCATTGTAACGGTATGATCATTGTAACGTTACGCTCATTGTAACGTTACGCTCATTGTAACGTTACGCTCATTGTAACGTTACGCTCATTTTAACGTTACGATCATTTCATCAATGTTTTGTTATGACGTTGTCACGTTAAAACTATCGTCCCTAAACCGACTTTACAGACAACCAATTTTTTTTTAGTCAAAAAATTTCTTAGTTTATGACTATCTTGAACCAGCTATAGTCAATTTAATTTTAAGATCTACGTCCTTGTATAAAACAGAACACTAATGTAAAAAACACCCGCGCCCCGCCCGTTTTATTTTTAAGGTGAACTTATCACAGCTATTTGGATATTTATTTACTAAATGCCCAATAAACACTGTTACAAACTAAGACAAGGCTTAACTGAGTGGCATAAACCTGTATTTCATAACAGATTTGGTAGATCGAACTGACTCGTTTAAGCTGTTAATTGTTCGTCACGTTAAACACGTGACGAAAGATTTAAAGCTTTAATAAGTTCGCGACCTCGCTGTTGCTATTAACTTGTACCACAATTATGAGTGCAGACTGCCCCGCTGACCGCAGGGCATGCAAATTTATACGCTGAGCGTGCTCTCTTAATTACAATGGATAATAATTTTATTTAAGCGCAATCCTTTACCGCCGCAGATGTCTGTGAGCATTTACCGTGCCTGGGAAACTTTTAATTCTATGACCTGTGACGTTCATTACAACCCTTTTTTACATAAGAAGGTTGTTTAATATTCTCTCTGTTTAACACAATGGTTCTCAACCTGTGTTTGACCCGGGACCACTTTGATTTATTTGTTGCTAGCAGGGAGTTTATTTAACATTTAAAAAAATAACGTTTTTTTTAGCATTGTCATTGAAAACACAACATTTCTGTTAGAAACTTAAAATCAGTTTGCATCAATGAGATATTTGAAGTAAAAAGATTAACATTGGCTATTAAACGCCCATGTTAAATGTAGGCCTAGGTGTATACGCTTGCATACACCGGTCCCTGACAAAACCACTATGGTGTATACCCTGATAAACATCTGGAACTCAAAGTGTTAGCTGTCGGGGACCACATTTTGGCCTTTGCGGACCACCACTGGGTCGCGGACCACAGGTTGGGAACCACTTGTTTAACATGAAAGCAGGTTACCCTGTGTGGTCGATTATAAATCTTACATGTACAAATTACGCAGCAAAACCTCAATGCTTGACTTTGTTTAATTTACCTTTAACAGTTGGGGCTCTCAATTCTATAAGTCAAAAGTCTAATTTTTTTGAAACTGACCACGCAATGCATTTTGGACTTTTTGACAATTGTTATCGGTTTTCTTCGAATAACATAATTCAGGCTGTTTTATTGTATTGTGAATGTCTACTTTTATTGTAATATACATATTTATTCTTTGACCTCAAAGAATACATATCATATCATCACCAAGTTGCATTAATATATAACATAATTATTTCATGGAAAAAGAAATGGCATCACTTCTCATCATCTACCTAGCCTTTTCCCAACTATATTGGGGTCGGCTTCTTGTCAAACCGGATTCAGCTGAATACCAGTAATTGGCATCACTTCTCATCATCATCTACCTAGCCTTTTCTCAACTATATTGGGGTCGGCGTCAGTCAAACCGGATTCAGCTGATTACTAGTAATTGTCATCACTTCTCTCGTATCTGAAAAATTATGATTACTTTACTTTTGTTTTTTTTTTGTTAGAAACTTGGTAAAACAAAAAAAGCAGACCAAGTGTGAGTCGAACTCCGTTCCGTACCATAAACAAAAAAAAACCACGTTTATTCTAAAAGAGCCTCACGTTTCATGAGATACAGCCTGGTGACAGACAGACGGACAGTGAAGTCGTAGTAATAGGGTCCCGTTTTTACCCTTTGGGTACGGAACTCTAAAAAGAAAACGTAGCTATGATCTTGCGTTACTTAAAATTGACGCACTGTCTCCGAAGTAAGCCTGTTTAAATACCATATGCTTTCATTAACACTACACTACATCTTATCGCAGAAGCTTTGACCGCAGGCCATGCAAATTTATCAGCTGAGCCACGCATGCTCTCTTAATTACGACGCCTAATGGTCTTTCTATATCTACCGTTTATCTTACATCTCGTCTTCACCCCACTCGGAGCTGTTCTTCAAAGTTAAAGAAAGAATTTCCTGATAGAGTCTTTGTTTCCTGATAGCCTGGGGTATTTAAGGCAAGAGTGAATAGGGGACTTCTAAAGAAGCGTGCACTATAGTCGATCACAGCATCGCTTACCATCAGGTGAGACGGCAGCCAAAGCGCGTCTATTAAAAAAAAAACAACGGGTTGCCGGCAGAAGTGAAAACTTGAACATTAACGTTGTGCATTTTTGATATTTTGCGGATATAAAATATATTCATTTTGCGGCGGTCTACTCTTCCTCAGTCTTACGAATTTTCGAGTTTACCCATCCCAAAAAGCGCACAACGCCGCCAAAGAAGTTTTCACTTCAAAAACCTGATAAAAATGACCTTCTTATTATCTGCTAATCTCAACTATGGTAACTGCTGCATATAACGCACCTTATGGTGGTACTACACTTAGCGTATTTGTCAAAATATACGCGTCAATTGTGCATTACAAAATATACCTAGTCATTTTCGGAATAGGGTTAATTTTGTATTGCCAGCGTTACACTACACATAGACACAGTTACTGACCGCAGGCCATGCAAATTTATCTGCTGAGCGCGCATGCTCTCTTAATTACTGCGCCTAATGCTCTTTCGATTACCGTTAACATTTAATTGAAACACCGGTGTTTCGGGTTTGCATTTAGCGTTTAACCTTTTCGGGTGTTTTGGTCGTCTTCACGGTGATTAAGGAATTTGGGTCGGTAGGTCGAGGACGGGAGGAGTACTTAAGGGCACGTGTGTTGTTATTGTGATCTTGTCTTGAGAGAGGGGTGTGTGGGTGTTAAGATTTTTTTTGTTGATTGATTAAATGAAAAAAAAAATGGTGATCTGTTTAATACGCGTATTTCCTTGAAATGTAGTTGATGCTAAAAGAATTGAATTTAAAAGAGTTTGCAGTTTCTTGCAGGTTTTCTCCATAGGTAGGAAACAACCAATTGGGAATATGCATGCAATTTTTTTATTTGCAAAATAAAATACTTATTGGCTCTAATAAACAATTATGATATATTTTTTAAAATACCTTCAACAGCGAGAAAGTTATATAGCTTCAAAGATGCCAATTAGAAAGAGAAGTCCGATACGAACTCTGACGTCAAATAACATGTCGCCTATACCGCTGCCATAGAAAACAGCGTCTTCGCGAGAGGGACAGATATATTTGTTTAAAACAGTTATATCTCGTTTGTTTTTCGATCAATTTTGATTATATTTTCACTGTTAGTATTATATTTTTGTATATTTTTAGATAAACTGTATAGATACTAAATATTTTTTTCATGCATATTCCCTATTGTGACCGTGCACTCTGCCTCTGACGTTTTATGTCTAGGTGAAATAAAATATTTTGAGACAACAGCCAAAATAAGGACACCACTTGACTGTAAACAGTGTCAACGTCAGTGTTCATTGAAACGTACCACATAATTTTTCGTTCTAAGTTTCAGGATAATACTGTTGTTAATGTTTGGTTAATTTGCATTCAATACTCAAGTATCCATTATTCTCAATATCCTATCTTAATTTTAACTTATAATTCTGTTCATTCCGGTAAAGGTAAGGTACCTTTGATAAATCAAATAATTTCCCTCCAAATAAAATAAAAACAGAAAACCACGTAAACTTTGTGTATCCGTTTGTCGTACACTGTCGGCCACAATAAATTACTGCCACGTGTCACCGATAAAGCTAATTTACTCGTAAGTGGTATTTTTGTAATTAATGTTACACTATCCGACCGTTACACTGTGCGTTATTATACATTCCGCGATTAGATTGTTTTATTATGTTAATTTTCTTTTTGAGCTATAATTGTGGCCTACGTTGTACAGGTGGGGAGTTTCAGTATGTATTTTAACTGTGTTAGAAATACTGAAAATTGGCCGAATGTAAGTCAACAAAAACATCCTGCCAGCCAGAAACATGCCTATATATGCCTAGCTTTTTGGTAAATAAAAGATTGACGTGAATAAAAGATTAATCCCATTTTCTAAAGTCACCTTTACTTAAAAAACTTAATTCATCAGAATGAAAGAAAAAGTGTTATTAAGGTATAAAGTAGATTGTTTTTTGCACAATAAAGCTTTCTATTAATATTCCCATTGGAAGGCCACAAAGTGGACCGATGACCTGGTGACGGCCGAAGGAATCCTCTGGATATCATATGAGAACCGGTGGATGTGGTGGGACTTGGGGAGGCCTATGTCTACCAAATGATGATTATGAAATTCCCCCTGTGTTAAGCATATTATAATTTCAATAACAAGCCACAAACACCCTATTTATTTATACGTACAAAAACTCTTCAAAAGTAACATATTCTATAAGAATAAACCTTTTCACACCAGAGCCCTATCCAGCACCATACAAAACACCCCTACCAATACCAGAGCAAATTAACGAACTCTTCGATTCAGCTCAAAGACTGGACTGATCAAAGGAAACAAGGAGTGAACTAGATGAACGAGTAGGTCATCGGTTCACACGGCGTTTCATTCACAGGGAAGCAATTACGCCCGCAGGGATTATGTTCCAATCCGAGTTCTAGGTTTTAGACGGTTTGCTCGTAGATTGGGGATCTAGTACTTAGGTGTTTTTTCTTGCTTTCTTTTTATCTACGAGTGATTAGAATGTTGGTAAAGTAAAGTAAAAAGCGTTGATACGTGAGAGAGTGGTGAAAGGATATGATGGTCGGTTTGATGTTCTTGTAAACATACTCGTACATACAGAAGAGTAGAGTAGGGACTCCATTTTCCGCACTTAGACTCCCATTCGGTCCGTTGTGCGGAGTTGTCCTGGCTAAGTTATCCAGCGTAGCTCCGCCCAGAAACACAGATGTTTCCTGAGAGCTTCACAGGCTTCGCGGAGCGACCTCAGCGTTCCGAGGATTTGTTCACGTTGGGTAGCCACGGCATTGCATTCGAGGATGACGTACTCGTACATAAACATACGCGTTTTTTGTCTTTAGGGTAGGGAGAAAATTCGGAACGCTGTCTGCTAGGCATCTTCTTTGCAGACCTCTTTTGCTTCGTCCGTCGGTTGAAAGTCTGATGACAAGGTGGAAAAGTATTTATTTCTGTAGTTTTTCCTATTTTGTAATAAAAACAGTGGGCTTTTATTGACACGAGATGGAAACTGATTCTGTACCATATCTACTTAAAATTATTTTCTCAATACTTAGGTGGATTAAGTATCTACTGACAAGGTAGTTTTCTTTTTCCTGGATAAATTTGTAAAGTAGATAGATATTGTATATCGAGCTTATTCTTATTCTACAGCCTTTCATGTCTTACTTGGAATATCACTTGGGATGCGTATTACTAAGAATATCTCTTCAAATGTTTAAAGGTTCATTCAATCGGAGAGCAACATAGTTCTTAACTACATCGTGTTATTGTCAAAATGGCTTCCAGCAGTAATTTTAAGCTTAAACTCTGACCATAAAAACTTTATTAAAAATTCACTTACTGCGAACAGCTGTTCGGACGAAAAACATGTTGCAGAAGTGAAATAACAAGGAGTTTTAACTGTCCTAATGTTGGCCGTGGTCGGTCGGGATCGTGTCGTAGTCGTGTCGTGCTGTTGTGTCGTGTCATGTTGTGTCGTAATCACGTAATGATCATGATGTTATACACACTGCTTTGAAAGATTGCGGATTTATTGACTTTGAAACAAGAAAGTATAATTATTTACTGGCACAGAACTGACATGCATACATACAAATCAAAACTTTAACTAGAATTCCTTAACAACAGTAAGTAGGTAGTACTTAAACTATGTTAGTAAATACAGATATTAAGATGATATTACTTTGATTGTGATGTACTGTGGTTATTTTTTAGAAATCTCGTTTTAGGAATTGCGTGGAAAACAGTTATTTACGTTGAAAATAGATTTATAAATTAGCCATTAATCCCAATTTATATTAGAGGTGCGAAAGTAGGCTTGTTTGTTTGTTAATCTTTTACGCTTCAATCGCTGAACCGATTGTGATGAATTTTGGAACAGAGATAGATGGAACCCTGGAGGTGGTAAAAAGCTTTTGACTTTTTTTTGCGAAAATCAAACCGACGAATTGTCCGAGAGAAGCCGCGGTCGAAAGCTAATACAAAAATAAAATTAATCCTATTATTTATTCTCACAAAACCTCAAACATATCGTGTTTTAATCATCAGCAAACATAAGTCCAATTCAGGGTTAGTCTCCACGAGCGTGTTAAAATTTTACTTTACTAACGTAGGTACTTAAATAACTATCAGGAACTAGGGGTTAAAATATATGATAACTGTCCCGAAATTGTCATAAATTATATGGCAACGTTGAACATACGTCGCTATGTCGTGTCGACGTCGTGTTGAGTAATCGCTACCTGAATGTTTCGTACTTACAACATGTTATTCCAGATTCAACATCAAAGCTATGAAATGCAAAGCTATTTTACACATTACGGAAATTAAATTGGTTTGTATGTCTGTACCTACTATGTAGGTCGGCACTTTGTTTAATAGAAAATTATGCGGGGAGAAAATTTGGATTTTAACTGTACTACTACTGTTTGTTTATCTAGGTTCTGATACCTATGTACATTTTCACAAGCTTTTATTTAACTTGTACTGTTTTTATGTAAGTGTGTTTGTTAGTTGTCCGTCAAAACTTGCAAACCATTTTTCGACCATTTGTTGGTTTCTGATTAAGCAGAAATTTAAAAAAAAATAATCAAAAAGCACTTTTAGTTCTGGTGACAATATAATGTGTGCAATAAGTACTCAATATTGTAATAATTTCAATATGGCCGTCGCTCCAAGATGGCAGATTACTTATTTTTCGTCAACCCCCTTAATATGGGTATCAAATGAAAGGGTTTGAAGAGTAGAAAACGATAACATCACACTAAATTCAATATGGCAGCCGCTCCAAGATGGCGGATTACATTTTTTTCAACCCACTTAACATGGGTATCAAACGAAAAGGCTTGAAGAGTAGAAAAAAATAGAGTTAATAACATTACATAAATTCAATATGGCCGCTAAATAAAAGCTTGTTAAAAAAATGCAAAATACTTACCCAAAACGACGTGTAAATTATCAAATTGCATGTCGCAAATTTTCACGGAGTCAATGACATATTTTCTAATATTTGTTCTGCATTAAAAAAAACTGGTTTGACAGATGATGATGATTGGTTGATGATTTTTTTTTTTGGTGTTTAGCATGTTCTGTAGTTTATGCGGGTCATGAATAAACATAGAACATGAAAATAAAATTTATGTAGTACGATAAAACACTTATCTCTAAATATGTACCTAGTAAACGTAACAAAGTCGGTGTCTGCCTATGTCTGTTTCTCCGCTTATTTCTTCTTAAAAAACAGAACAGATTTTGATACGATTTTTATTCATAAAGGTACCTAAAGATAATCGATAAACGGTATTCTATCGAATTATAATATCGTATTATATCAAACCAACGGTAGTTGCTGAAAATCAGCGCCGGCGATTTTTGGATTTGCCCATAATCACGGCAATTATGCTGAGCAAATGACCGATTCTTGCTCGGATGCGACGCACAACTTGAATTTATGCATATTTTCTACAATTACTATCTGTCTAAAATGTTTATTGTTGTTTTGTTTTCTTGTTGTCGCTGTCAGTCAGTCGGGCGTCATGCCATGGACAACTGCTGAACTTTGTTCTGTTTTGTCTGTGGTGTGCTGGTGTGACCAGAGACACGTTTAGGTTAATGTCCGGTCCAGAGATGGGCTGGCAGTGATGTGTTATTTTTCTGTTTTTATTTATTTTTGTTATAATTATTGTAGTTGATAAGTTTTTTAGTTTTTAGTGTTCTGTGCGTTTTTTCCGGCAGAATAAATTGATTTTCTTTCTTTTTCTTTCTTTCTTTATAAACGGTGAAGGTTTGTGTATAAAACAGCAACATTTATAACGAATACATCTGTCGCAGCCAGCTAGCAAAATCAGCCGTTTCATTAAAAGCCTATCTTTTTCATTGAACTGCGACGTAAGTGACATGGGCCAGTCACTAGCCGATATTGAATCAAAGAGTGACATCTTTAAGTCTTTAGGTCGCTAAAAAATTTGCGCAGTTAAATGAAAAGGCTAGGCAACCAATGAAACAGCTAATTAAGCTATTTGACATATCTACAACTGAGAATTTCCAAACGAAAAACCCAATGAGCGGATGTGGAATGAGATCGGATTAGTTCGTAAGTTATATTCATTTGCACCCGTGAAAGCCGGTGCGGATCGCTATTGAAAAAACTTTTAAAAAGTTTATACTTTGACAAATTAACCAGTTCTGCATGATAAAAAAATATAATAACGCTAATCCCACACTGACTTGCTTGTTGCCCAATCTTTCAGCCCGTATGTCACTCATGCAGGGCTGCACGAATTTCAAACATGGCGTCCCTTTAATATTCCATAACTGGCTCCTGAATACTAATTATTATTTAACTTATATTCTCTGCCTACGCCTGTAAATCATTCACGTGATACTTCGCGTGGCATTTCATAGTTACATTTAACTTATAATTTATTGGACTGACTAAATTATGTTGTTAAAACTATTTTTATTGCTTTCCCTTATTTATTGGAAGGAATTAGAATAGTTTGTATTCATAAGGAAGTGACTTTCAGAGGTGGCAGTAAATTTTATTAAGTGGGAATTTCTTAATACTTATTTATTGTCATTTCTCTAATTCACGACCTATACTTGAACTCTTATCAGTGCAACAACTCACACACACAAAAGGGCTGTTTTTCAAATTATCACTTGTCCAACTACTGACCTTCTGATGTAACTCATGATGTAAAAAACTAGCGTGAGAATCCTGGTACCAGAACTCAATGCAAATACTACTGACACGATTGTTACTCTCTAATATGTATTTGTTCTTGTTGCATAATAGTTGTTCGTAAGTGTTTGATTGTACAACATTTTTGGTCCAATAAATTATTATTATTATTGTCCGAAAACGAATGCCTAAATTTACATATAGACATTGTCAACATAAAGTTATGGTGCCAATACCATACAGACCATTTCTAGGATGATGAATGCGAAAACGGATTCAAGCTAGGATTAATTTCCTTTTCAAGTTTATGGACCAATAGGTGACGTGCTAAGTGATGAATGTGCAGTACCTCTGTAATCTAAAATAATATTCTACCTTTGTTTGGTACATATAAGTCCGTTGACCTGTCGAAAACATGACTGAGCAACAAACGTACAGACAAACAAATTACCCTTAATTCAGTTTTATATTAATACAAGACTGTTGTGAAAAGGTGTCTTCTGAAACAGAGAAGGACCAAACTTAAATCACCACGCTCAAGTCCGCTCAAATTGGGATGGCAGTTTCAGACTTTTCAACAATTTCATGTTTCTTCACGACTTTTTCCTTCACCGACGTCCAAGTTAAACTTAGAGAGTATATGTGAAAAAGTCACACTAGAACTTGTCCGGTTTTAAACATGTGAGGCGAGTCCTTAACCTTTTGAACGCCATTGTCACGTATATATGACAAGCAAGCGCGTGCCCTGTACGCCAAACGTCACAAGTATGTGACAAAAAGTTGGGCGAATTTGTGGCTTGGCGTCGCATCGGGGGCACACCGATGCGTTTATGCTCGGTTCAGAAGGTTAACCACTGGGACATCACGACACCATTTTGCAGTCGTCACAATATTATATACCACATTGAAATTGCCAAAGCATTTTTTATTATGACCCAGTTCGAACTAGGACGCCAGCCTCGGCGTATTATTTTTTATATATCACAAACATCTTTATACCATTTCGGAACTTATCAGAACATCGAATTCCGCAACTTGTGCCAAGATCTTGTCGCTGAAGCCATGTTCCGATACAAATGCTTGAACAAGGCTGGAAATGGATTGCAATGTACTGTGACTATTTATATTTATGTGTGTTCTGCTATGGAACATCTTGCTAGTATTCTCCGAAGGGTTAGGCAGAAGTGTACTTATATGTATATCTACAGGGGCGAGCATATAGCCATTAACTGTGAATAAAGCCAGACTCGAGGCCGCTTCTGAGAAATACTAGGTGGAAAAACACAATAAGACTTTTCTCGACTCGTGAATCATAGCCCGACGACTACATGCTCAACAGTAGCACTTTAAAACACTATACCAGCAGATATTTTTGACACAGTATCACGCAGTATCAGTAGTACTATAGTACTAAAGACTTATGGCGTCAGTATGTTAAAGTTCCATTTAATAGGGACAGGCTTCTTGCCATTAATTGGGTACACATTTTTCAAAAATAAGAATCGATTCCACGACCCCATGACCAATAGTCGCTCTTGAGTCTGCAATACCAACGTAGCGGTGGAGTTTTTGCCTCTTCATCATCATATCAGCCGAGAGACGTCCACTGCTGGAAATAAGCCACCCCCAAGTGTCGCCACAACAACCGGTCCTGTGCGTCCCGCATTCATCGGCTACCCGCGACCCTCACCAGGTCATCGGTCCACCTTGTGGGAGGCTTCCCAACGCTACGTCTTCCGGTACGCGGTCGCCACTCCAAAACTTTTCGGCCCCATCAACCGTCTGTTCTGCGAGCAATTTGCCCTGCCCGCTGCAACTTCAGTTTGGCCTAGAAAGATTTACAGTCCCGTAAATATCAAGAGTCATAAGAAAGTGATCAGCAGTAGGAAAATATCACCCCCGAATAAACATATTGCGAAGACGATTTTTCCACTCCAGAACTTTTCGGCCCCAGACCATCTGGTCTTTGCCTACTTTTGCTTTAATTTAGCCTACCTTAATTAGCCTTCATAACCACGTTCCCCTGCGTTTCCAATAGTAAAAGAAAACAAGTCTCTTCAAGAAGATTCATCAACCATAGCACATAGCGCGCTCCCTTGCACCGAAATCTTTGACAAAAGTCTTTTAACTTTTGATGTGCAAATTAACCATTCAACAAGTCTATGGGACTTTTTAAATGTATATTTTTTCTATGGTGTTTACTTTGAGGGTCGCCAGGACACAATGGAGCCTAATCAGCATTTCTCTTTATTTTGTCGGCAAAGACTTCGGTGATGGTGTCCCAAAATCATTAAAAGTTTAATTAGAATTTCTATGTAAAAAGTCACGTAGGTAAGTGAAAATGTTTTGTTTTTGTGAAATTTTATTTTTCTAATTGAAAGTTTGTGCTATTTTAGTACAATAAAATTCAACTGTTGTGAGAAAATTACTAATATCTGGCCCTTAAGAACTTGATATACCCGCAGATAGAAGACGACGTAGAAGACTTTAAATTCTTCTCTTATACACAGAATGACATACATACAACATAACAAACTCAATCTAAAATTCCTTAACGATTTCTACACTTGCACAAAACTGGGACGAATGGAAAGAAGAAAGTCTTTTGTAGTTTTGTAGCTTTTGTAGTTAAAATCTCATGAGTATGGGGGCATTATCTGCCAGGGTTGCGGAACTGCCAGGGTTGCGGAATTTGTTCGAAAGAGTCGCCGCGGCCCTGGAACGCAAAGGGCTTTAGAAGGAACATGGATGGGTTTTAGTCAGTAAGAGTCTGACACGCCCTTCCGCTTCACCCAGAGCGGAAAAAGTCATTTGATGATTTACCATCCTTAAAAAAGAAATGGGGGCATTCCTGATTGAGCACCCTTTTAGAAAACGAGCCTAATAGTGAAATACAGTTAGGAATTTCCCCATCATTCTATTTTCGATTTAATGAGCTTTCCAAACCTATCATCTGATTCCATTACATTTTCATCAAATGAAAGCGACCGATTACGTCCCCAAGGCTACCCTCAAAAATCAAATTGGGCCGCAAAACCTTTCGTTTTGGGGAAATTAAAAAAAATACCACTTTAAGAAGGCTTCCCTGCATCAAATTTGAGCCGGCCTGGGCGTTTGATTGAATTAACACGAAAGTTTGGCCTCCGTCTGAAAAATTTATCGCCATAGGAATTTTGCGACCATCGAACTCGTAAAAAACCAAGTTTAACTTTGAAATTACGTTTTTATTTTATTGGGATACAGGCCGGTTTTATGTTTTTCGATTTGGTTGTTTTCTTTTTGCATGATTGCTGGGACTATGATTGTAGTTGTAAAATATGATAAAAGCTTAAAATATTTCCGCTGTTTTTGAAAAGTGGATGGATTCTTGAATTGTATAAAATAAAAATAAAGTAATCCCATTCATTCTAAGTCATGTCCTGTAGCTGTACTCTACCTCGAATAATCGAATTGACAGTATTAATAGCTTGTCATATTTTGCTGACATTATTTTATTGATCTTTCCGTTGTCATGGCAACTGACTCGAGTGGAGATCCTAACTGACAGACTGACCTGGAATATGGGCCTAAAATATTCGTGTCTGTGGAAGACATAGCTCAGTGTCCGATAGGCTTAACATCACACTAATATTATAAAGGCGAAAGTTTGTGAGTGTGTGTGTATGTTTGTTACTTCTTTACGCGCAAACGGCTGCACCGATTTAGATGAAATTTGGTATTGAGATTGTTTGAGTCCCAAGAAAGGACATATGATAGTTTTTATCCCAGAAATCATCCTTTAAAGGGGTGAAAAGGGGGTGGAATTTTGTATGGGAGTCCGTCATTATTGAAGATAAACCTTTGTATTTAGGCACTTATTATGTTTAAGCGGTTTTGAAAAATAAAAATGGCTGCCCAAAATAACTATTCCACGCGGATGAAGTCGCGGGTTAAATCTATTCTTAATATAAAGTATACTAGCTATGTTTATCGTACACAAGTCGTATTCTGAAAGTGCGATCAAGTCTGTGAAAAGACAATAGCTATCATATTTTATATGGCTTTCGCGATGATCGATTTAACGACAGCTGCAATGATATGAGTATACAAGATCAAATTGTAAACAAGTTGTCAAGAGATTCGCTGAGAAATTGAACAGGCTTTCATGAGGCAACAAAACATTGGATTTAAAACGTTTCTTCACTTCGCGATATCCTCAAGATTTCCCAAAAGAGGTGAGCTCACGGCATACCTCCGCGTAAACAATTATGAAAATTTATCAATCTTTCCAAGACATTAAAACGTGGAATCACAATTTTTTTATTTCGAAAGGGAGAAAGAAAGAAAATGGTCGGTTGAATGTCGGGGGAAAAACGTTCTTGGCTATAAGAAGACGGTCATTAAACATGATCGCTATCATAATTGAATTAAAAATTCCGACACGAGCGCTCCTAAGCGTTGGAGGGGCCGGCAGTTACTGCTATTGCAGTTGCCAGTTCCCGCCGAACTTGACATCATATCATTTTTTTTGTATTGGATTTTTTGGAGTTTAATGGCATTGGTGCTGTTTTAGAGCTTCAAGTGTTTTTCGTAGTTCAGTAGGGAGGCGGTCGTGGTATGTTTGTTTGTATTTCAGTAGGTTTTTTGGTCAAGGATTGATGTATTTATGTATTTTATGATTAATTTATAATAATATTATTTATTTCTCAATAAATACTTTTGCTTTTTGCTCTAAAAAATACGGCGTAAAAGTTCAGAAAAAAACCGGCCAAGTGTGTTCCGTACCATAAACCGAAAAAAAAAAACGTTTCTCGCATGGGAGCCCCCGTTATTTTTTATTTAATTTAATTTTTATTATATGCTTCTATAGCGGCAATAGAAATACACACTCGGGGAAAATTTCATTTGTCTTCCTATTAGGTACGGTTCTTGAGATAAGACCCGCTGACAGACTGACGGACGGACGGACGTACGGATGTACGGACAAACGGACAGACGGACAGCGGAGGCTTAGTAATAGGGTTATGTCGGTTACCCTTCGGGCAAGGAAACCCTTAAAAGACAGTGTAAATAAGTACTTCCTTGTATATCTAGGACTAAAACTTTAGGTTTAGGCTTGTATGTTGGCCTGATCAACAAAAATCGAAATAGGTAGACTATACTTACCTAATGTCCGTGGAAGTAAGTAAAATAGAGTTGATAATACCTCCTCTAAAATCACGGAATTATAAACATGACGATTGTATCCCGGAATTTAAGAAATTGCAAATTATTTATTGCGCTTTGAATTAATTGGAACAAAATTATTATATTGAAGAATCTTATTATGTTTTTAGAGTTCCATACCTACTAAAAATTAAATAACTTTGTTTTAGCACAACTCTTTCATCTTTTGTTTCTTCAAATCAATAATTTGTAACTACACTCAAAGTCCAGTTCAAGTTTTTATAATCCCGGGTTTTAATTGTCATGATTCCATTTATGATCCCGGATTTTACAGGAGGTATATCAACTGTATGTTACTTACTTCCACGAACATTAGGTAAATATAGTCTACCTATTCCAATCTCTGCTGATCAATATGAATTTGCCTAGCCTTTTATCCAATTATATTGGGTTCGGCCTCCAGTCCAACCAAATATAGCTAGATACTAGTATTATGCAAGGAGCGACTGCATGTTTGACCTCCGCGATCCAGTAACTGCAAAAAACTACAGGTACACACATCCATCTGTATTCCTAACTTATCCAAGTCGAATATGTTCTTGCGTACCCCAAAACGCTTCTTGATTATTCTCTCTCCTCCATAGTTTGAACTATTTGAATGGAAGTTCCTGTTATCTTCGTAGCCGCGGGGTGTTTCTCAACTTGACAGACGGACTCTGAATGCTCAAGATTACTACCATTCACTGAACTTCACTTCTGTGTACTCATTATTGTCTGTGTGTAGTGTGGCTCCCAAATCGGAATAAGATGCTTTACCATCTGTACGGTAAAGTAAAACCTGGGCATAATTTTCCTCTAGTGAGACAGGATTTTTAGTTTAAGAGACTGGGTAGCAGGGTTGTTTGTGCCCTGTATCAGTTTTAAAAATGCATGCCCATACTTAATATAATAAATGCGAAAGTGTGTCTGTCTGTCTGCTACCTCTTCACGCTTAAACCGCTGAACCGATTTTGATGAAATTTGGTACAAAGATAGATTAGACCTTGAAGAAGGACAAGGACAAGGGGTTGAAATAGGGGATGAAAGTTTGTATGGGAGTCCGTCATTATTGAAGATAAAACCAATGATCCTTTGTATTTAGGCGCAAAATAAATAAACATTATGTTCAGGAGGTTTTGAAAAATTAATATCTTAAAATTAAAATGGCTGCCCAAAGTATTAGTAGTTATACTCCATGCGAACGAAGTCGCGGGTGAAAGCTAGTAAATAAATAATTGAAAAAAATTAAGAAATATAGGTACATGCATTCACAATTTTTCTGTCGAATACCATTATTGCAGTTATATTTGAATACAAGGCTGATAGGAACTGCTTCGTTGGTTGCTAATGGGTCATAAGTTGATTTCCAAGTTATCGAGTTTTTTCAAACCCTTTTTTTTCAGCTCTGAGTCTGAATTAATGCTCCGGTAATGGAAATAAGCGCGATCAATATTATATAGTGCTTATTATGGGCAAAATGTGGTTGCATATTGTCTCTGCCTACCTTTCGGCGAGAAGATTTTATGAATACTACTATAACAGTTTTTAAAATTATGCAGATTTTCTTTTAACACACACAAAACTCCCAACTCATCGCCCACCTGTAGAACGATTTATAACGCGTATGACGTTTAAGTGTTTCTCATAAATGTTTCCCTTATTTTGCCAGTCACTGTACATTGTACAACGTTGTGCCGTATGTAAAGTCGTTAGTATCTGAGTGCCTGGGGCTGCTGTACTGTGACAAGTTGACACGCTCTCTAGTGCTTTGAATGTTTCTCACTTTTGAAGTTATTATTTGTGTAATTATGTCTTTGTTGCTACTCACTCTGAGTATGCATGTATGAAAGTAACTTAAGTAAGTTCCAAGGGAATCATGTAGAGAGACTACAGACTACTTTGACTTAGATGATTCAGAAAAGTTAGTGAGATGAAGTTTCTTCAATTAAGAGATAGTACCCTTTTTTTTAAGGATGGGAAATCATCAAATGACTTCTTCCGCTCTGGATGGGGCAGAAGAGTGTCAGACTCTTACTGCCTAAAACCCATCCGTGTTCCTCCTAATGCCCTTTTGCGTTCCAGGGCCGCAGTGACTCTTTCGAACAAATTCCGCAACCCTGGAAGAGTCTACCCTAGCTATATATTGTATTAGTATATCAGAGCTAGACTTAGTCTACTAAGCACCTTTTCTACTTATAATAATAATAGTCAGAGGTGATTTTTCCATGAACAAATTTGAGTTAATAATATTTATTATTATTATTATTTATTTAAAAAATCAAAGTCAAAGTCAAAACGTTTATTTCAATTAGGCCATTAAACGGCACTTTTGAACGTCATCGTTTACAGTTCAGTAAAATAATAATGTAACATTAATAAAGTGACTCTACTGTCCATTCGGAACGGTAGATTCTTATGGAGAAGAACGGACAAGAAACTCCATAGTTACTCTTTTCAAATAATGATTTTACAAAATTTGGTATACAAAAATTAATTTAATATTATGTGNATTTATTATTATTATTATTTATTTAAAAAATCAAAGTCAAAGTCAAAACGTTTATTTCAATTAGGCCATTAAACGGCACTTTTGAACGTCATCGTTTACAGTTCAGTAAAATAATAATGTAACATTAATAAAGTGACTCTATTGTCCATTCGGAACGGTAGATTCTTATGGAGAAGAACGGACAAGAAACTCCATAGTTACTCTTTTCAAATAATGATTTTACAACATTTGGTATACAAAAATTAATTTAATATAATGTGAGGACGATGCACCCAGAGTATGCTACTTATAAAAATAATCTTGTCCCACACTAGGTATTTGTCCTGTGTCATATTGTATTGTTATAATACCTAAAGCTACCTATAATTATTATCTTTTAACCAAATTAATAAGGACGTTTTTGCTCAATTTCATGAACTTACTAACCTTAAACGGAACCCTCGGGAGTTAACCTTTTCAAAATAAAAATACTTTTCAATGTTCAATTTAATTATTTTAATGTACCTCAACGTAAGATGTTCAACTATGCTGGAGTTAGTCGAAGTTGTCTGTAATCTCTGCTGCCTCGGGGCCTGTCTCTATGGTTTGACAACTTGACAGACATTCAGACTGTCTGCATTGTTGTTGAGCAAGATTGCCGTCTAAGGGCTGGCACACATGATTGACAAGATTTAATATTGGTGGATTATATGAGGCTAAATTTTGCCTGCATAGTGTAACGTTACATTTCGGCTCTTGTACAGTCAACAAAGCTATTTGGTATGCAGGCAGCTAACTTGCAACTACTTTTAACCAATGTTGTGAGTGTGCTGAGTAGACAATTATTGTACATCACACTCGTAAGTATGGCATAAGCTTAAAAAGTTATAATGTACACATTCAAAATAAATAATGGCAGTGCAATGGAAAGTTTATATTTTTCCGGAGCGAGGAGGCTTGGGAAGCGGTCACCTCCTTCTGCGAAGCAGTAATGATAGCGAAGGAGGAGGCGGGCCGCGCGAGGGAAAGGCAAGGCCTTCGCCCCAACCGCCGCAACAGGAGAAGACGCCCCGGGCGTCGGGAGTCGCGGGGCGATCCCCGGCCGCCGTAGGCGCGGGCCTGCGGACAGCGAGCATTGGGTGGCTCGCTGTGCGATCACCACCAGGCCCGGGTCGATGGCGCGTTGTGTTTCACGCGCGCCTCAAAGAGATGTCAGCATAGAAGACGGGGCCCGCTAGGGCCTGAGCCTGCCAGGGTTGCGGAATTTGTTCGAAAGAGTCACCGCGGCCCTGGAACGCAGAGGGCTTTAGAAGGAACACGGATGGGTTTTAGTCAGTAAAAGTCTGACACGCCCTTCCGCTCAACCCAGAGCGGAAGAAGTCATTTTGACGATTTCCCATCCTTAAAAAAAAAAAATAATTAAATAACTAATAGCTTTGTTGACTGTACTTACCGTTGTTTTGTTACCAACTAGGTTTTGCCCGCGTGAAAGTCAGAAATCATCCCAATCGAAGTACTCCCGAGATACAAGTATTTTGTGTTAATCCAGGTTATAAATCTGTTACCTAGTAGTATATTTTGCATAAAAAAGTAACAAACATAATATTCTTACAAACTTAAACATCATCTTCTTCTATATAAAAAACAAAGTCGAGTTAGTTACACCATTTATAACTCAAGAACGGCTGGACCGATTTTGAAGATCTTTGGTATGTTGGATTTGTTTTTGCCCCGAATAGCAGAATAACTATTAACACATTGGGATGATTACAGAAAAAAAAAATGTAAATGTGCGTTGTATTCGAAAATGTGAATCATTTTCAAATACAACGCCATTCCTGATACATGAAAAAAACAAAACACGCCAAAAAAATTTTCAGAGGCGGTACGGAGTTCATCGAGACCACTAGTTTATGATATTAATAGAATTTCATTAAATGGTCTCAGGTTCACATATTGTGTACCGCCGTTCTGTCTGGTAGATTTGGTGAAAATTGTTTGTGACAGACGGACAGACAGACAACCGAGTGATCCTATAAGGGTTCCGTTTTTACGGATGTTCGGAACCCAAAAAACCGGCCAAAATACGGAGCTACTGAGAAATTCCACAAAGAAAACCCAATATCACTAGCCCTCTCAATATCAGTCCCTTCCCAGCGAAAGACCAACGAAAAAGGTAGTCAAAATCAATTAATTTGTCCTAATTAGTAACCTGTTTTTTCACCAATAGACTTTCCGAACATTCAAGAAGAAGAAAGAACCATCTCAAAAATTCGGAGCACCTGAAAGTCTTCACTCGACTCCTATTTCTATAGTCCGGGAGCTAAAGTCCTCACTTTTCATTTATCGCACTTCACATTTAATGTAGGTGCTGACGCTTATACTATCGGCTTAGAAGAAATAATTTTCAGGAAACATTTATTTGAGAAGAAATTGTTAGATTTTACGGGCAGTAGGTTTCATTTTCAATTAGGATTAGGAACTAATAGGATAGCGGGTTCGTTTATTCCCTGGAATTACTTGGCAACGTAGGTATTTTAATATTTTCTATCGGGATGGTTATATTCTCTGATTTATTAAATGATGTCAAATGCATAAAATCATAGAGGGCGAGTTTCTAAAGAATTCGCAAAAATATTGTGAAAAATTGTCAAACTGTAGCTGCTGTTATTTACCTACTAAATGACTTTTTAACACTGCGTTCAATTTGCCACAAATCGATTATTTCTTTCTAGAAATCGGATGATAGTTGCATAATTATATTCTCTTAATGTTGGGCCATTGCAGAATCGCTGTCCTGAGCTACTATTGCACAGCTTTTTCGTAATTTTTCTAAGCTATAGATTTTATAACAATCCTGTGTTTTAATTGAGCCATGTGTCCAGAACGATTTAAACACGATTTTGCAAAAAAAAAACGCCATGCTCTGCGTGCCCAACCATGGGTAACGTGCTAAAAGCCTGAAACCTAAATCCGATTGAAAAAAACCACAAACGTCAAATTTTAACAATTCACACGTGTCTAAACTTCAGCATAGAAATATCTTTTTTATAGATTCGAATGCAGCTTGCTGCGTTTTCATTTTACCCAGTGGAATACAAATCGGTATTGCATTGTATTCAATGCTTCGATTGAATTCAATGTGTTTAGCCGCAGGCGGAGCCGGGTTTTATTAAAATTTTATCAAGATCAAAAGATTGTTAAGTGTTACTTTATTGGCATTATGTTTTTAATAAATCGTACAGGGGAATTTGAGTACTGAGTAACTTACGTGGCGGGAATTTATTGACACATTGAAATGTTAGGTTTATGCTCGGCCGTGTGTGCTAATGTGCTTTGCAACTTTTTCTTTAGTTGGTTATGCATCGGTGTATTGCTCTTGGTGATATAAGAAAGTCGTGTTATATTAGGAGGACTTAGCCCGCTCCGACCTTTGCTCGAGCCAGCTCGCGCTCTGAGCATGTAGTTTTAAATTCGTCCCTAATTAATAATCCTAGTTCGATCCAGCCCGTCCCTAGCTGTCCTCCCCCCAGCGACGCCCTAAGCCGAGGCCCGTACTCCACAGGGGGTGCCCTTAGCGTGTAGTCGCTTAGTTAGTAAGTTTTGGCTGGAACAGGCAAGTCCGGATAAGCAGACGACAACCTCATAGGGTGAACTGCGAGAGGCCAGCAATAAAAAAAAATAGGAAGACTAAGCGCCCTATTCATCCTACAATCCAGGCACGGAAATGTTTAAAAGTCAATCTAGATAATCCTAATCATATTTGGCAAAAACTGGCCAAGTGCGAGAAAGAGTCGCGTGTAAAGGGTTCAGAACGAAATTCATTTTTGTAACATTGTAGCAGCATCAATGCCGCTACATGAAAAGCTAAGAAACGAAATTTGTATGGCTACAAAAAGAACCGCAACGTCATCTATCCTGTCAGTGACGAACTACCAACGAAAGTTCTCCGTGTGATTTGAACATACACAACAGTCCTAATATCAACTATCGGGCAGTTGCCTACCAGGCACACCAACCGTATGGTCGGAGGATCCTCCCTTTTCATTGGAGGTGTGCGGGTCTTTACTCTCTGTTCCGCATACCTCTATAACATGTACTTCTTATAGGTTTTCCTGTAATCTATATCCTGGCTAAGGCTTACCTCAGCCAGGTGGCTACCAAACCTTTAAAATTTGGTACACATTTTAACTTCTGTGACCCAAACACGAACGTGTTACGTAAATAAATAAATTTAAAGTATGAGGATCACTTTTGGGGCACAAATTCAAAAACAAGTTATGTACAGTCGACAAAGTTATTTGGTATGCAGGCAGCTAACTTGCAACTACGAGAATAAAATGCTGAGCGTTATTAGTAAATTAAACTAACGACAGAATTTTAGTAGCTTTTTAAATTCTAAATATCTTTAGTTCGGATAACCTTAGTAGAACATATCTTAAAAGTCTTAAAACATTATAAAACTTTAAAAGAAGTTATCATTGAGCGTTTTTATCTCTCTATATCCATACCTTAGCAAGTTAAAGACAAAATTTTAATTTTTTATTTTTCCTGAAAAATATTGTTTTTTCAGCTATTATTTTATTTTCCGGGGGTGGCGTCATTAGCTCAAAAAGTTAATAAATAAATAAATATTCTCAGTGCAGTGGAAAAATAATATTTTTGCCTGAAGCTTTGTTGACTGTACGTTGATCAAATGAATGGGCTCATTGTAAGGGTTTCAATTACATTTTAATCGTAATTTTAAAATAAATAGTTAGTGAAGTGATTCAAGAACTTACTCGAAAAATGAATCTCAGTGATTTCTTCCTACAAACAAACAATTATTTATTTTAGATTTACCTTCGCAAGTTTAAAGGTTACGTGTCGACACTCGCCTCCTGATGCAATATTTCTACGTTTCAAATGACTGAAAGCTTACAAATTCACGAATCGATTCTCTGCAGGAAATGTGAAAATATTCAGGTTTCAGAGCATCGAAATAGAAATCTATTGCTTCCAAGTAGTTCAAAGGGTCGGTTTACAGTGACATCCCGAATTTCTGATGTTGGTTTTCTTTGATCTTTTGAAATAAAACTTTGAGAAAATGGTGTTCCTATTTGCGGCTTTCATTTTAGTTTTTCACCTCTACTGAGATGGTGACCACATTCGTCATTTGAAAAAACAATGTAGAAAAGACGGAATGGCATGAGGAAGTATAATAGTTCATCAGTCTCTTAGAGTACAAATAAGAATTGAGTCCCAAATTGAAAAAAAAATTGTTACGTTTCGATCAACTAGTTCTTACAGCCCCTTATTATCGTTGCATGTAACTAACTTAATGTTGCTAAAAAGTCTTATGGACAAACCCAATCACATTAGAATCGAAGACATTACGACGACTGGACCAACAATGCAGTCAACTATCCGTAGTTAACTCAAAAAGTGGTTTTTAGGGTAAAAAGTTCGGAGTTTTTCGATGAATTTCTAGTCATCAAGTAATAGTTTTCAGCTAGTACTTTTTTATTTTACCATTAGTGAAGCTAACCGATAATTAAATATAACTAACAATACCTAATGAAAATTGTACATGAAGAGTGGGTTTCGAATTAACCAAATATTCTCAACAAAATGTATTTTTATAAATGGAGGAACTGTTTATTTGGTGTCGACCACCAAATAAACAGTTCCTCCATTAATTATCGGTTTTTGTTAGGGAAACCTTAGAGTAAGCGCCAGATAAATATACAATAACAGTCATTGACCCCACCTACATTTATTAACATACTAGATTCTGAAAACAGAAATATTGACATAAAACTGCCCTGAAAATCTTTCGTTATCCTTTACTTTTTCTAGTAATGAAAAACGATTATATAATTTATTGTCCGGGTATGCAGAGAAATTAAGGAAAGGGTCATGAAAATAATATTATTGCAAATTTATCATAACCATTATACAATTGAACGTACAATGTATTTTAAAGAAATTTTACGTCAATTTTAGACATTGGTTGAATTCACCACAGATAAAAAACTCGCCCTAAGTCTGTTTATTCTCCACTGTATTATAACCACAAACAGTCACAATTTGTAACAGAATCCCAGTTTCCATGAAAACGAAACCCATCCTTTGTGGCAATTAGAGCTAATACGTGGTATTACCGGCTTTCAGCTGTTATAACAGTGTGACGTCACAGCCGGAATACCTGTATCGGCTTAGCGTGCGGAGCAGTTCGGAGATTAGAATGTGATTGTTTGTTAGAATTATTAAGTTTATTTGGAAGCTGGATTTTAGTGGATTTTAGTGTTAGTATTAAACCTAAAAACTGGCGACCCATCTCAGCTCAAACCTTCCTCGTTTATCGTGTTTTTTCTATGAGTGAGAAACGTATCAAAAGCCATTGCGGGTTTGAGAGGAGTAAGTGGAGAAACAGACAGAGGGGGGACTTATTTTCTATTCCAGGACATGGTATACCTGTTCGTCAAGTTCGGCGACACGGTTGGCGCAGTGGTCGAGCAATTGGCTGTTGCCCTGCGTGTCGCGGGCTCGATTCCCGCACGGAATAAATATTTGTATGGCCTACATTTGTAGCCACAAACAAACAGCCAGACCCGGCACAAGTAAATACTTGTGCCGGGTCTGGCTGTTTGTATGTTTGTAAACGCACCCACGATACAGGAGAAATTCCTAGTGCAGGGCAACGTTTAAAAAAAAAAAGTTTCATGCTGCCTACCATTAAGACGTGAAGATGTTACAAACAGAAGTATAGCTGTTTATACGTCTGTCTGTAACCTCTTCACGTCAACGTCGACGTATAGCTTGACACCTATTTAATGAGTACGGGTTAATGAAACTCAACCAATTATGGCAGTTGTAGTTAAAATTTATTCGGATATAATTTTCGCTCGAGAATTGGGGATCATTAATGAATTGCACATTAAGGCTCCGCGCAAACGGGCCACCGACCACAGCCACGGATGGCTGTCGCGCGCCACGTTCTTTGGTACCGCGCAAACGAAGGTGGTCGGTGGCCGCCACCGGTGACATGTCGCGGACACTGTTTCATGAGTGGCCGTCACTCGCTTCACGTGTGCGGCGATTCCATACAAACCGAATTAAAAATCATGTAAACAGACCGGTGGCTGTGGTCGGTGGCCCGTTTGCGCGAAGCCTAATTGAAACATAATTACGTCACCTACCTAATAACAAAGGAAAAGCTGACAGGAATATAGTTTTATGTTTATGAAAGCTCTCACCTTGCGTATGAATATGCACAAACTATTCCAATGCATAATCTTCTCATAAACTTAAGAACTATTACTGCTGAACTTAAAGGTCAGTTTTATCATTTGTAACTGTAGTATATAACAGCTTTTATAACAGTGTCAAGCTCAAATGTCACTACCTAACTGTACCTAAGTACACCAAGTATGTACAGTCTCGATAATAAGTACCAGAATAGTTATCTATATAAATAATAAAAAAAGGTTCCGACGAATTGAGAACCTCCTCCTTTTTTTAAAGTCGGTTAAAAATTAATCGCTAAATGTGTTGCTAAGCGCAAAAGTCGAGAACGGCTGGGTCAATTTTGCTAATTCTGTTTTGTTGTTTGTCAGGAGAAGGTTCTTAAGAAAGAAAATTCTGAAAAAAATACATTCGGGCGAAGCCGGGACGGGTCACTAGTAAATTTTAAAAAAATAAGCCTTTTTGATTTCCTCATAGCAAACCCTTTCAAATAAAAATAATTGATCCGCCATATTGGATTGAGTTTGATAACACTTAGCTAATTGTCATCCAAACGTTAATGCAAAATTTCGGAACAATCGGTTGGCAAAAACTGTTATAAAATTCAGTTGCAATTCTTTAGTTACCCAGTTACAATCCTAAAGTAAAAAGAGGCTGTAAAAAAGCTTAAACCGATTTTCTTCTAAAGCGTTTATATATTAATTAGGTATATAGTATAATCACATAGAATTTATATATTAATATTAATTAGGTATATAGTATAATAATATAGAATTACAAAAATTGTACATATTCACGAACACCATCACGATATAGGTATTTTCTCAAAGTTGCAATCATATTTTCAAGAGAAAGTCCCTTTCAAATCTTCCGTAAGTGCAAAGTATATGCTCGCGACAGTACTAAGGCCAACATTATGCACATAATCAGGAACACAGCTTTCACAAACAACGAACATTGAATAAAATTATCACCTCAATGCGTTGCGATTTAATCAATGCAATTACAATGACATAAAGGCTGTTTCACACAGACGGCGCGGCGCGCTCATTACCATTTCAAACCGCGCGTGTCATTACCGCACCGGCCGTACGTTGCGATCTTTGCATAACCATCCCGTCTTGTGGGATAGTTTACGCCTTGAACGTTGCGGGGAATTCAATTTTGTAAGCTAAACGCCCGAGGGTGAAGGGTGTGGACTCGGCTTAAGGTGCGGTAGGTGTTTTCGTAGATTCTGGGTTATGTTTTTTTAAGTTGTTATGGAGAAAAGATTCGGCAAGTTTTTCGTATATAGACGAAAGATGTAGTTCTAATTTTCACCACGCGCACGTGCCATTTGGAAATTCGCGCTATTTCCATATTAGGAACGTTAAATATTGTTTCGACTTTCCGACTTGTATCTAATAACAAAAAGTTTGTTTCATAACCTATTGTATTGTTGTCTCGCAAACGTGTTGATAAACGTTGTATGACTTACGTACGGAATTACCTCGACTTCGTCTCGGCCTTCATTCGTCTACTCGTTTGTAAAAACCAACTTACCACACTAGTATCATAAATAACTATTCTGAAATAACTAGTATCAGCAGATACATATCTAACTATTGGGTTGTGAAGGCCAGATTGGTAGTCGCTCTACGTAAAATACTGGAACTCAGCTGCATACCTTAATACTGGAAGCCGACCCCAATATATGATGTCCCATTAAAATAGGTGGACAAAGTTTAACACAGCGTTCAGTACGTCTAACCAAAGATATCCCAGCAAAAAAAAACACTGATTGAAGTGATTTTATTTTGACCTAAAATAATATTTTTTTCGCCACACTATTATAAACACAACCATTATGAGTAGTGTCAGAATGATGAGATAACAAGGACATGGATGTGTTTATGGATTGGGTAACCAACATTTTTAGTGTATTTTCGTTAGGTGTTTTTTTTTTCTTGTAAGTATCTAATGCGTTTTTCTTATATTTGATTTACCATTGTCCTTATTTTGGTGTTCTGAATAATTTCTAAAGGTTTGTCCGTCTGTTTTAATGGGGCCTTATATTTAGCAAAAAGATTGGTTGATTCAACTTGTGTCAAACTTCGCTTCGTATTCAGACGTATCAAATCAATAAATTATAAAACGTTACTTTGTGCCTTTGTCATTCGACTTACCTGCCTTACGTATTATACATATTTAATAATAAGGTATTCGATATTATTATCGCTTTTCGCAAAGGACCAAACCTAGCTATTAGTTCTATCAAATAAAGTTAATTGATGACAATCTTAAAGGCAAACACGCTCATAAAAATCTTCTAAAATATTTTGTGTATTATTAAATTCAGGTGAAAACGTGCTGCAAGTTTGCTGTCGATCATTATTCAATAAATTTTGCGTACGCAGCGTACTAAGAAACTCCTTCGAAAATGTTGTTGAAACTCGATCGAAAGCTCTAGGTTTTCTCCACATTTTAACTCACGATCCGAAATCTGTTGAAAAGTTATGGAGTTTGAAAATTGTTGTGTATTTCTGAACGATGCAATCGATAATGTTAAGTGGGATTCTATTCGCAATTTTCTCTTCCGGTTGATATTTTCTACGGCTTGGCAGAAAGTTTCCAAGAAATTCCTGTACATTTTTACTATTAGCTATATGTTTTTGTTTTAAATTTTAAATATTGTGTTTAGGGAACTTAGTATAGAAGTTATTGGTATTAGATGTAATTTTTATTCGTTTTTTACTTAATTAATTTTAACTAGTTAATTTTAAGACCGCGCTATCGCATTAAGTATACACCTGTAATGATAGTGTAAGGGAGATTTTAATCACACTAGTGAGTGTGTGTGTATGTTTGTTATCTCTCACGCTTAAAGCGCTTAACCGATTCAGATGACATTTGGTTAGAGATTGTTTGAGTTCCGGGAAAGGACATAGGATACTTTTTATCCCGGGAGTATGTTCCCTTAGGACAATATTCGACATTTACGCGAGCAGGCCGCGGCCGAACTGTTAATTGTACTAGTGACAACGAAGCGGATATTATAACACAGGGACGTATCACTGAGATAAAATGCTATGTCCTTATAACGAGCGAGGCGTGATTGAATAATTAATAAACATCAATTTCTAAATATCCAAACCTACTTTCACGTTGTAATGTAATATTTATTTTATCGCAGTGAAAAAATAATTGTTTCACTGTGAACACACTTAACAAATGAACAATTATTATTTTATTTAAGTGTGTTCCTTAGTTATATTAGTATGATTAGCATATACCTAATTATAAACTCACTATTTCCAACTAGATCCATATGAAGTAATCGGGTTGCGGAATTTTGTCGAAAGGGTCACCGCGGCCCTGGAACGCAAAGGGCTTTAGAAGGAAAAACGGATGGGTTTTAGTCAGTAAGGGTCTGACACGCCCTTCCTCTCCATACAGAGCGGAAGGAGTCATTCGATGATTTCCCATAAAAAAGGAAGTAATCAGGTGGTCTGTTTCTAAGATAGACCACACTGCTGGGTCATAAACGATGTGTCCTATTGTTTGCACGTTTGCAATTCTGCTAAACCTAAACAATGGCAATTATTATCTTTTATTAAGGGGAAGGAAACACTCGTCGTTTATTTTGTCATAAATAATGTTCTTGAAAACTCTATCTGCTTAATCTACTACTACATATAATAACCGACGAGAAGAGTTTGTTTGAACGCGCTAATCTCTGGAATTACTTGTCGGATTTGATAATTGTTTTTGTATTTATGATAGCTACATTCATGAGGAAGGCTAGGCTATACAAGAACGGGATATGCGCGTACGAAGTCGGGGGCAAAAGCTATTGCAGTATATATGTCAAAATTGCAGAATCCGTAAGATTAATCTTTATTATATTATAATTTCTCGATATATTATGAAAAATTGTTTTGTATACAATAAATCCCATCCAAATTCAATAGTTACTAAAATATCCGTGTCTTATTAATCTCTTATTCTTATCTCACGGCGTTTGCAATTTTCCGTTGGTATACTTATACATAAGTGCAAACTTTTTGTTTATGTTAATATACGTGTAATGTTCGATATTTCCCTCAAGTATCATGACATAATTCCGAGTACCTTTTTACAGTCAGAAATATTGATTTCTTGCTACCTAACCGTGCATGGATGTGATTTGTACATCATCAAATCAAATAATTTTAATTTGTTTGGGGCACTTAGGTATATAGCTAGAGTTCAGTTAAAAAAGTAAGTCTGTGCTTCTTCACTCATGTGTCTGGAGTATATTTTAGTGCAAATATAAATAAATGGGAACAATACGAGAATTACAGACGGACATGATCCGGAACACATCACCTTAACCCAGTCATTACCATCCCATTAAAATTCACTGTCAGTCCAAACGGACGACTATTTAAAGTCTATTAAATACGAAAGCCAAATTCAAATGTCATCACAGATACACAAATGTGCATACCATCACGCGTATCGTTCGCCGCGCGATGTTTAATCGCTTGTGTGTGACCGCGCATAATGAGACGCGCGACGGCCGGCACGTGTGGCGGCGCCCTTATGTCGGATTATGAATTATTATTTGAATTGTATGGTGATGAAGTACGGGGGAGGGGGTCTTTTTGAGGAAGTGCGGGGTAGTTGAATAAAGTTTTGGGTTGAACTTTTAACTTTACATTTTCAACTATCAACCTTAAGAATTATACACCTAAACATTCCACATAATGTCACTCTGTTCATTGCTCAAAATTAAATGAAAATCCGTTCAGTAGTTTTCGATTTTATAGCGTACAGACAGATTGACAGACGTGGCCTTGGGGACTTTGTTTTATTATATGTAAAAATGCAGTGATAGTGAAATTTGATTATTTTGCTGTTTAAAACAAACCTAAATTATGTTTCTCTGAATTTTGAACAAAACAATCTTCCATTCCGTTCCATTCAATATCGCACTTGGCAATATAGCCCTGGTATTAGCGTGCAATGCTGCAATAGCGACTCCTGGGCAATGCTGGGTCCGGTTCGAATGCAGCACATTCCACGGCCAGACGACGGGAATTCAATAAAGAAAGGATTATGGACGCTGCCGCTGTACACACGGATCAACTGAATGCTGTTTTGTTTTTCGTTGGGTAAATAGTGAATGAAAATATAAATAACTAGCGGACGTCACGCGGTTTCACCCGCGTAGTTCCCGTTCCCGGGGTGTACGGGGACAAAATATAGCCTATGTTACTCGCTGAAAATGTAGCTATCCATTGCTGAAAGAATTTTTCAAATCGATCCAGTAGTTTTTAAGTTTATTCGTTACATACAAAAATATAAATGTCTCTTTCTCTTTATAATATTAGTATATATTTGAGATAATCTAAAATAAACTGAGTTGGACGGGTATTTGAACAGTGGGAAAGACTCGCTCAAAGTGCATGCTTGTTTAAGTATTTTGTCGTCTTCCTTTTTGTAGTATGTTTTAGTTTATTCCGAATAAAACCCATGTGTATACCTCACCATATTTACTAGCAGAAGACACATATAACAGATTTATTTATTATTTTGCCATACAACGTGGCAATGCCGCCAGTCTTTTGGGCTCACTTCCAGTCGATAGCGATGTGGACTATTTTTTGACGCCATATTAAAGTTAGTAGTTTTTATTTTAAGTGTATTTAGTTAGTTAAGTATTTATTAAAACAGTTGTTAATCTCTTTATTATGTTGTTGATGACTAGATGTTAATTATGATTGAATCGAATGACGAAGACGGGTACTAAGTGAGATCACTTAGTACCCTTCTTCGCTTGACATATCCAAAACAAACAGTAAGTCCCAGCACTAAAAAGAGACATTCAAACTCCAAACAAACGAAACAGCACCCCAACACATCAATACACTCCCTGACGATATATCTCAATCATTCCCTACTATAATCTCACCTGTAACACTTTATAAAACCCTGCATCCGTATTCCGGAAGTGCAATCGAAAGTCCCAGACGATTTACGCGGTACCCAGTGAGTGATCGTCCCTATTAACGGAATCCATCTCTCGGTGCCTGAATTATTTATCGACAAAGATGCATTTAAGTGCAGCGTTCGACTTGCGAACTTCGATAGAATAGGGGTGTGTTTCATTATTGGACGTAGTGAAGCTTAAGATTGAAATGTTAAGAGATTTTTTTCTGGGTATGTTTGTTTGGCTTTCTCAGGGACAAACTCATTAATTAAACGCGTTGATTTGATCGGATACATTGTCAGATTGACGAAAAAGTAATTGTATACAGTTAGGTACTTTATGATTACAAAAAGTTCCATCGTTATATCCTAGGTTTTTCCAAATTAATTGATGAAATTGGCGACAAATTAATAATGCGAACTCCGTTTTGAATAAACGAAAATAAGTGAGAGTTTTTGATGAAATGTTAGGCCTATATTCTCGCAGAAAAAGGAAAAAATATAGGGAAAAGTACATTTCTTTCTATTTTCAAAATGAAAGATTACTAAAGAACAAATAAGCAAGAACCGAACGAACTTCTATGCATAACTAAAAGCACCTCATTTGCGGTTAATTCAGAGGGAGCAAACGTAGAACCTTTTATTTACCATGAATTGATTCCTAAATGGAGCTGAAACAAGTACCCTAGTTAGCACCCTATTGCTAGGACCCTAACCACTTGGAATAAGGAGGCTCCCTAATTGAATAACACAACGTGGTCTGCCGGTATTTAGTACCGGATTGTGACTGGAGAGGGCTTGAGGAGGTATGAAACTTACGGCATTAAAAAAGTGGAATAAGTTAGTGGCTTTGACTGTGTCAGAGATGTGCTTTTATCGTTATGTTAGCGGTTTCAAAGTAAAGAGGTTAACTTGTTTGTTTGACTGTAGGAGTAAACCTTTGGGAATACTGATCCTTTTATGAAATTTCTCTCATTGAACGAAAATGTCACGAGTTGAATTCATTTTGATAGCGAAACACAATTTTCGAAAGGGCACGCCACAATAAAGAAACAAATGACAGTCTCGCAAATTAAAAACTAATATGTTCCCAAAGAGTTCCATTTTCGAATTCTATATTTTTCAACCGTTATATATAATAATCCATACGAATAATAATAAATTGATAAACTTCAGTTCAATAAAACAATAGCTCACTCACAAAATAATTTTAATACATTTTTTAATACTCTTTAATACCCCCAATATTAATTACTGCCATCAATCCACCCTGAGCACTGTAACCACAACCCCCCGACAAAGAGTACTCAATCTAAAAACAATATCAGTAAAGTATTCATGACAAATCGCTGTCTAACGAAGAGAAATAACTGTGTAAATACTACGTGTCTTTAGCATGGGGGAGTGATGGGGTGTGGCGCTAGTGTTAGCGTTTTTGGGGACTTCGCTTTCCCACTTCGAATTAATTCATTCTCAAATTCTTGAGTCCGGAGATCTAATGTCGATCTAGATAACCTCGTATCTTGCTGTTTGCTTTGGCGCTTTTTCTGAGGGTGCCACTTTTGATTCTAGTTTTGAGAAGTTGCGGCACGGCGATTGGATATTTAGTGTAATAGGTTTACCTCAGAATCTTGAAACCATTCAATTTTATAAGTTAAATTTCTTTATTGTATTTGGTATCATTGTTAATTTTTAAAATACAAAAATTTGAGATTTGGGTGGCAAAAGTGATAAAACATTAGATAAGACTTGCTGCAAAATTTATTTCAAGTTCTTGCTGTAAAATTTTTACTTGTAGACACAGTTTTAATATATTTTCGCAGTTTTCAAGTCGTTTAAAATTGGGGCACCTTAAATTCACACCGAAGTCCAAAAAAAACACATTCCCGCTTATGACTCTTATATATATTTAAATATGGAGTCTAATCTAACCCCAATTCCGAAGCTCAACTTTTCCGCTTCCCGCTACCACTACACCCACGCGCACATCCCGACAGTGGGGTCCCGTAACTACATAACACCGTTTAGATTGATAGCTGATGCAATTTGCGAGCGACTTGGATTTATAGGTACAGATAAAAGTACATTGTGGCCCACTGATAATGTCCGCGTGATTCCTTGTCATTGTTTTGGATCAGGTGGAGCAATGCGGTAGGAAGAGGGGAATATGGGCTTGAACTGTTTGTTTTGATAAGTTTATAATCAACGTAGTATTTCCGTTTTTTTATTTGGCTAAGGAATTGAAAGACGTGTGTGGAAAAGGTTGAGGGTGGCTATTGCTCAGCAGAAGGATGTAACGGGCTAAATTAGATTAGATTAATAAGGAATATGCATTTAAAAATATTAATTTCTATACAGTTTATCTAAAAATATACAAACATATTATACTAACAGTAAAAAGAGAATCAAAATTGATCGAAAAAAGAACGAGGTATAACTAGTTTAAACAAAAATATTTGTCCTTCTCGCGAAGAGGCGGTTTTCTATGGCAGTTGTATGGGAAACATGGTATTTGACGTCATAGTCTATATCAAAGTATTCCTTCCAATGATCATAACAAACATCCAGCATGGAAAGATTTGAAAAGATAATAATATGAACGTGTTATGCATGTGATCCATACATTATTTTCTCAGTATTCTAATAAAACCAGGAAGCATAACGGGTAGCATTAATACCAGCGTTGAAGTAAAGATCACGTTTTTTCATGGAAATTCACTTTTATACAGCGATACTGCACGAGCTACGAAAGAAATGTCACGTTTTTTTTTGGTAAATGTCTTACTTATGCAATATTTTGTTTGCATACTGTCTGCAGCCTAATGGGTAATACAAAAAATAATGAAATTAAATTGACATTGCAACTGCATTCACTGCGTGTTTTTCATTGTCGAGCAGATGAATCTTTAATGATATGAAGCGATGGATCTGGAGTTCATTATGAGAGACTGAGAGATTTTATGAATTGGATTTGCTGGGTGCGGGTTTGCCATACTTTTCTTGTGCTAAGTAACAGAGTTTGTTGATATCTCACAATTAAAGTGAAAGAAGCCATTAATCTTACTTCTTACTTATATTATAAATGCGAAAGTTTGTATGTATGGATGTATGCTTGTTACTCTTTCACGTCAGAACGGCTGAGGGGATCTTGATGAAATTTGGCAGAGTGGTAGGTTTTAGTCTGGAGGACAAAGTATACTTTTTATCCCGGGAGAATGTTCTCTTGGGATAATTGTCGACATTCACGCGGGCGGAGCCGCGGGCGACAACTAGTTCCTTATGAAGCTAATAATAAATATATCTTCAGGTGATGCAATTTGTCAGTGACTCGGATTTATTAA
The DNA here is from genome assembly GCA_002192655.3 of Mamestra configurata. Taxonomy (NCBI): domain Eukaryota; kingdom Metazoa; phylum Arthropoda; class Insecta; order Lepidoptera; family Noctuidae; genus Mamestra; species Mamestra configurata. The sequence goes on from NDFZ01005387.1 coordinate 272,346, forward strand.
CCCTGATAAAAGTCCTGCGGCAGTCTATTTTGATAATACCCGCGTGTTTGGAAGTCGTTTATTGTGAAAGTGAGAATAGTAGATAATGTCTTTGAGGAAAGAGTTGTCTATAGAGTAATTGTTGTTGATTTAGGAGTACGTTGAAAATGCAGAAATGATTTCTAGAATAATAGATATCTTCCCTTCGTTGCATTTTCTATTTCCCTAAGACTGGTCGCATATAATATGATGTTTCTCACACCCGTTTTGTCAATTAAGAATTTGAAGTTGAGAACTTTTCAGATCTTACTTCTTTAACTATTGATAAGCTTGTGTTGTCCACAATCTCAACGGATGGGACGTATGTAGCTTACATAGATCGCAATTGTCTAGATGTAATATTTCCATTCTTGACTTAAAGACACCCAGCACTCTCAGAAAACTCTCCGATGGGGAATTCCAATCCTTAGCTGTGCTTACAATTAAAGTATTCCCTAAACGTTTTGTGCAAATGGGTGATATTACTCAATGCTAAAAATGAGCAGTTATACAGTAAATCAAAACAAATCCCTACTAATAACACGTTTGTATGTAAGTCCCTCAAAATCCCATAAAAACCGCCTCACCACATACATTACTCTACCCACAAATCGATCCATCTGATTTCCTAATGCACGTCTAACCGTGTCGTTCTCCGTTACCTTAAGACTGCAGGACAATTTCTTAATCGTCGGGAGGGTAGACAAATCACCGGCTACACTGCACTGAGTTGCGGTTCGAATCCCGAGGGAGATACGGCCCTATACTGCAATTGAAGCGGTGCAAGGGAGGAGATAGGAGCGGATAATTACAGGTTTCTATTTTGAGTTTATCGTTGAACGGTGAATAAAGTTCAGTCGAAATTTTAAGATGATGTGTAAATAGTATTGGATGTTTGTGGAGTTTCGATAAACCAACACTCAATGGTGCGTTAGAAATAATATATGGATCTACCAGGTGATAGGATAGGTAAAAGCTGTTCCGATGGGCGCTAAAGCCACGTTTTTAAGAGCTAATGACTGTCATGAACACTGCGTTTTGATATTGCTGATACAGAGAACTAAGAATCTTCTAGAATTGTTTGCTAACAAAAACACATTTTTATTTATATATATATGTGTTTTAGTTAAAATAGAGATGTATGTTAACAATTAATTTATCCTATTTTAGCAAGTTTTTCAAGCATACAAAAGTTACAGAAATATCTTTTTTCCAATTCAGTGACGTAACCCGCTTCCTCCCCCAACCTACACCACCCCCGTTAGGGGACAACTGCAAATTGCGGTAAAATGGGTTGTAACCCTCCCGCTGCAGCGACTTTGACGGATGTACGGACGCTCGCGCACCTAATAAACTAATGTAATACGACAGCCCACTGTTTATTTACTACGGATAAGGCTTGAGTTATCAGCTGTGACTAGCGACGGGAAGTTTGGGGGATGGGTTTGTATTGTGTATTGTATAAGTAAACCTTTCATTGGTCTATTCAGAGAAAACAAAGATCTATGAGGGGATTTAACTATCACACCATAACAGATAAATTGTAGACCAAACAGCTGATTAGTCGCCAGTTTATGTGAGTTCACAATTTCTCGGAATGACTCCGCGAGGTTATAGACTATCAAATTTTGATGCATAAAATAGTATTCCAACTGTTCAGTTGTTAATTTTTCGAGAGTTTACAATCTCTCAAGTTACTTTATAATCTTACAGAGTTAGCTATTTTCCGGTGATATATATAATATGTATACTATTTCATAAGTTCGTTTGCATCTATAAAACACTAGTTACAATATTCAACGGTACTTGCTCGTAGATATTTCTATGGATCGCAAGTCACCTTTATAATACAGGGACCACCTATACAATAAATAAGAGCTTTCTTTTAGTTTGCGTGTTTTAACTTCCCAGCTTGGATCCTTATTAGCGACTCTTTCGGATAGTGTTATAATACAGGGTGTGTTTTTTTTCAAAATCAACTGGTTTCGATTCCTGGCTAGAAATGCTAATACTAATAATAGTGTTCAAAAATCCAAAGATTACAATTTAAACTTTCAATAAAATCGGGCTAAAGACTCCTTTGAGTCTTTTTCGCTATTCCTCATAGTTTGGGATTTGGTCATGCAGGCACCAAAAATTCAATTACCTATTTGTTATAATTGTTTAAGTATTTCGTGTACCTATTTATCTTGTTAATTTGAGTATTTATTATATATTTATATTGTATGTATAGTTTGTATATTTGTATTATTTATTTAAATGGTTATATGTAATTAAATATCAATCGCTTTTTATTCACCATATTGCACCTACCACCATTCTCTGCATCATCCAAAGGTTGACCGGTAGTGAATGCCTATGGCATTAAGTCCGCCTTTTTGTGTGCGTAAAGTGTTGATAAATAAATAAATAAATTCACTCTGTATAGTCTTAAAGTTCCTCGATTATGAAGCTATTTGGATTTTAAACTATTAAAAAGTACTGCCTCAAAACAAGTGAAAAACGACAGCCACTCTTATCTCTTTGCCATCTACATGAGATGAGATGACGCGCAATAGGGCGAGAATCAGGTGCCCTTGCAAACCTATTGATGGCACTTGTAATTGTAAGTAACGTTGATGTATAGTGTGCACAGGAATACATGAGATTGTGAGGGTACAGTTGATGGATGATGGGGTTTTGAGCTGAATTGATTATGGGTGTGGGCATAAAAATGGTGGTTTAAATTGGTGTGACAGTAGTGGTAATAATATGAATCAGAATTAGAATAATTTATTTGTAAAACATAGATGGAACACGAATATTAATATGAAAGTTTAAACAGTATTACTTTCATAATAGGCATCTAATTTCTTACTTGTATTTGACTATCGTATCTAATCGAGAAAACTAGAAAAATGGGCAGTTGGATAATAATAACTTCTTATATCTCGTGGCTCTTACATTTAAAAATTTTATTGTGGTTTTGGAACTATTTTTCTTGTGATTGGCCGTCAGAATTCGTTTAGCATACGTAGGTATATTAACACCTGGATGAGTGAGGCAGAACCGGGAAGTATAATGGAAAAAAGACAGGCTTGTATCTGTCAGTGGTCAATTCCAGGCTGAAAATATGTTGATGATTTCCGTAAAACGAAGAAAACATGCACTTTATTTGATAGCTTGAAACTACTTCAACAAAAATACCTGAAAAATATTTTACTAAACCATTTAATCATGTCAAAAACCATACTTATAAAATGAAGGAAAAATATCCCACCGCTTAGTTTAATTTAAAACCCTGCCATGAAACACCATGCATCTTGTAACATGAAATATAGCCCAATATAGCCCCTGCAGGTACCTTTTAAAACCGGCTGATGGCTGAAATCGTTCACTCCTGATATATGACGGGTGATGTTGGAAAAATGCGGTGTTGGTTTAGTAGCAGCGGGTTTTTTAAATCGATGAAGTGATGGAAAACAGTGATTGGAAAGGTTAGAAGCGGTGATGAAAATTATCAATATTTTTTTTATTGTTCTGGTCAGTACTCCGGCTTTGCGCGGGGGTGAATTATAAACACCTTGTTTGACGGTCTATCTTTTAGTATAAACTATCAAAACCTGTTGCGGGGTTTAGAACAAGTAAGCGGAGAAACAGACAAAGGAAAACAGCGACTTTGTTTAATACTAATTAAAAAAGAATTACTTAGTAAAAAATTCTGAATACGGTATTTTACTGAAAAAATCTAATTTCTCCGCCAGACAGATTTACAAAAATATTGGACACGTATTTTTTCTTTTTTCACGTAAACAAACCATGAAGACGATTCAGTGCGTTAAAAACATGCGTGACGTCACGTCACTCTGGTACAAATTCTAACCAATCGTACCGCCACGTACGTACGTGAAAAATAAAATCTGTCTGACGCACTAATTTGAATTTTCTGTAAAATACCCTATTATTGATTTATCTGTTCGTCTAAACTTTTATGTAGAGCTAATTTTCCGCTTAGGTACTGGTCCCAGTATACTTAAAGTTTTATTGAGATTTGAACTTAAGGAGCCAAGAGTGCGTGGGTCAAGGCTGTTAGTTTCATTTACGACTATCGCTAGGAATATACTTACCGAGATGTCTACAATCGGATACACGTTTTGTTGTAAATTTTGTGTACCTACTAGTTGCCACCCGCGGCTCCACCCGCGTGATTATCGAAAATTATTCGAAGGGAACATATTCCCGGGATAAAAAGTATCCTATGTGTTATTCCAGACTCTAATCTACCATTGTGCCAAATTTCATCAAAATCCATTCAGTAGTTTTTGCGTGTAAGAGTAACAAACATCCATCCATCCATACTTACAAACTTTCGCGTTTATAATATTAGTAGGATGTAGATTGTTTAAAAAATATATATATGTATATCCAAATCCAAGTAGCACTAGCAACCCAATCCTAAACTTTCATAAAAGCTAAGTTAATAAAGCAGAATCAAGAGACGCAATATTTTCTACATACATATTTAGCGACAAGAAAACTGAACAATGTCAACAATATTTCACCTCAGCAACGTTTCTCAGAAGCAGCAGGTGAGCCTAGCCATAATGGTTACCGCAACGATGTGAGTTGTCGAGAAAAACGAGCCGATTGAGTGGATGCAGGTGTTCGCGTGGATGACGACGTCATTCCACTGACATGATGTAGTGCGTAGGTACTAGGGGAGCAGAAATTGAGAAGAGCATGTAGTATGTAGGTTAAGACGTGAGGAATTGAGGATGCTTCTTTTGCCGGGTCAGTTCTATTGTGTAGAGTCACCGCGGCCCTGGAACGCAAAGGGCTTTAGAAGGAACACGGATGGGTTTTAGTCAGTAAAAGTCTGACACGCCCTTCCGCTCCACCCAGAGCGGAAGAAGTCATTTGATGAAAATCCCATCCTTAAAGAAAAAAAAAAAAAAAAGAAGTACTGAATTTTATAATGCTGAACTTAGAAGCTATGTATTTTGCGTATCGACTTGGATAAAAATTCAATAATTAGCAGAAGTTTCTTTGAGTGTAAAGATTACGACGTGAGTTCTTGAGAAAAACGAGCCGATTCAGTGGATGCAGGTTTTCTCGCGGATGATGACGTCATTCTACTGAGATAATGTAGTGCGTAGGTACTAGGGGAGCAGAAATTGGGAAGAGTATGTAGGTTTAACACATGTGTGTTGACAAAAAACTTGATTTGCCGGGTCAGTTAGTTAAGTTTTGATGTTGTGAGTTCGGAAATAAAGAAGCTATTTTGCGTCTTGACAAAATCCAATAATTTTCAGAAAGTAACTTTGGGTTTAAAGGTTTACGATGAGAGTTCTTGAGAAAAACGAGCTGGTTGAGTGGATGCAGGCATGTCCTTGCGGATGATGACGTCATTCTACTGAGATGATGTAGTGCGTAGGTACTAGGGGAGTAGGAGTGGGAATAAGTGTGTAGCTTGTGACGTGTTTTGGACCCGCGAATAGTCATATTCGCTTCTACATAATTTGTTAAGACTTGTTGACATGAGTACTTGTCGAACTATTGGGGTGGTGAAATTGCGAATTGATCAGAGTTGTGTATTGTGAACTGTGAGTAACTTTAACTTATGTTCCTCCCAGCGTATATTATGGTTTTGCAAGCGGGTAAATACTTGATTTAACAGTTACACACACATACAGTTAGTACAATTAGTAGGGGAGTGAAGAGAGGAGAGGGAGGAGACATTTTGCGTATTGACTTATAAGGAATTTGTGATATACAATTATATGTCATGTATTAGTGAGTATGAACATTAGAGCTCATATTTTTTGCATTTGTGATCTTCAGAAAAATCTAAATAAGGCCCACTTGCGCTGCTCCGCTTAGCACTGGGCTAACGGTCTACTCCAGGGCTAACTTCACAAATTCGCAAAATGGTCTTGCACAAATACGAAAACGTAGTTAGCCTTGGCAAAAACTATATTTTTAGTTATTTTACTAGCCTCTCGAAAAAGACCATTCTACTGAACCGATTTTGATGAAATTTCTATGTGACCAATCGGAAAGTAAGAAGTCTATCCTTTCACATGAAAAAAGATCATTTTAAATCGGTTCATAAATGACGGAGTTATGAGGTAACAAACATAAAAAAAATACAACCGAATTGAGAACCTCCTCCTTTTATGAAGTCGGTTAAAAAGAGTAGAAATTCCAGCATTTATCCCGTGTATTTTGTATACTACATCACTTCGTATTCAATGCTTTCTAACACCATACCCTCCCCATTCATTTTATCGTCCATTACGCGCACAGGACACATGCCCAAAACGCACATACATACATGCACGTCTATGTATTACATTACAGGGATATTTTAGTGTGACGTCACAATGATTCAGTTAGCGTCACGTGCAGTGGGTTTGTGTTAGTGTTGCTTCCATGTCTACATGTCTTATTAGATGAATTAATGAGATAGAATGAATTAGATGTAAATTTAGTGCAGGTTTACAAAGCCTTTGAAGGAAAAGGAATCTACTAGAAAAAAGAAAAAAAAGAAAGAAAAATGTTTATTTGGGACTCGCCGCAAACAAAATGAAATCTGAAATAAATTAAAACTAACAGTCATAAACAATAATTAGCAGAAGCAAGAACAGCTTAAATAAAAAAAAAAACAAAGAAAAAACAGAAAATGATCATTCAAGATTTAATCTAAAAATTTACTGATTCAATGTGAAGGAATACGTGTTGAGAACACAGATTTTAAAACAGACTGACATAAATGTTTTCGTTATATGGATTGACGGATAGTCAGGATCGAGGTATGATCATACTACATCACGATGCCTTTATTTATTCCAGAGGTTGAAGAAGCTTAGTTTATTCTTTAATATACATTTCTAGTTATATCACCATCAAAAAATCAACTCTTCGCTTCTTTGGTCTGAGTATCAAGATATCTATGGTATCAAGTGATGGAACAAAGCTTTGATCTATCTTATTGGTTACCAAAGGCAGAGACAACAAAATAAAAAAAACAAACCTAAAACAACCACTAAATCGAATGTAACCTCCCTACGTGCAGCACAATGTTATCAGGAGTCAGAGATTGGGTAACACGATACCCTCTAACAAAACTGGTGCCACATTTTCTGGCTTCTGTCTATCCGTAATGACACAACTTGCTTTCCGAGGCACTGAGGAGTCTCGATTTGTAATCCATTGTCACTTATCCACGGACCGACTAAGGCAAGTGTCGTTTAACCTCGAAGATCGCCCCGTGCAACTTTTATCCAGTAAAAATTTGCTGATCGAAATCATATTTAAAAAAGTGGCACTCTGCGAGTACCGACAGAAGTGAAAACTTTAACAAGAATGCCCAACGCGCCTAAAGAAGTTTTCACTTCAAAAATCAAACCTAAAACAATCAACAAATCGAATGTAACCTCTCTTACGTGCAGCACAATGATATCAGGAGTCAGAGATTGTAAGCAAAGACGGTTCCCAGCCCTCACGTGCTCGCATCTCGACAAATCGCATTCATGTCACTAGCTATCAAGGAGTGCTGGGGAGACATTAGGACGTTAGTGCCGGGAATTTTGTTACGAGAACCGCCTGATTTGTTGGTAAGCAGGTTATTTTACGAGGATTTGCTTTGTATTATGTAAAGGGTTTGAAAGGACTAGTGGCAAGTTCAAAGCATCAAAATTATATATTTGCACAGTTTCCAAATTAAAATGGCACTGTACAGGCCATATTTAGCGTATGCTGCTAGAATATTGGGGCTGCTACTAAGGAATTCCAGATTATCATCATCTGCCTAGCCAACCACATTGGTGTCGGCTTCCAGTCAAACCGGATTCAGCTGAATATATTTTACGTGGAGCGGCTGCCTTCCAGACCTTCACAACTCAGTAACTGGGTAACATGGTTCTCTCCTTAGCAAGCCTGGTGTCAGATTTTCTGGCTTCTGACAATCCGTAACGACTGCCAAAGATCTTCAAATGACAGTCGGGCCCAACGGCTTAAAGTTCTTTCCGAGACACGGAGGAGTCTCTATATGTTAAGATGGTCACCCATCCACAGACCAACCTCGGCAAGCGTTGCTTTACCTTGAAGATCAACACGTGCGTCTATTATTATTTAGCCACCAGCTCCTCACTGAGGAATTTCAGATAGTAAAGCTAAACAACACTTTAATATCATGGCAATCGAATCCAGGATCACATCATACCTAATTAATAGGTAGCTTTTGCCACCACTTTACTATCGAGGTAGTAAATATTTATTACAATGGGTTAATGAACAATTTAATCACCATTTCTTACAAAGACAAATAAATTGTTAGTTGATGTAGGTTATGTTCAATAGCATACTAGGCTTGCATATTGATGACAATAACGCTATATTCGACCGCTTGTCACCGCTTGCGGTCTCGGTCGAGCCCTGACCACAGTCTGCAGTTTGCAAACCAGTAGCTAGCATCAATATGCACCGATGTAATACCTAATATTCACAGACATAGCACATTATTACCGCAAATAAGTAACTACCATGTCGTCAGTAATCTATAAAACATGAAATAAATAATAGCCGTATCCAGCTCAATTTATTGCATCAATTAGGAACTCGGCCTGGTATCCAAAGCCAAAGGGAGGATTCCCCGCCCGAGTCTGTAATTCCTGTTAGCTGTAACCTGGGCGTCTACAAGTCAAGAGTCTTATCGCTTAGATAGTGGTAAACTCGCAAAAAATCGCTGAATATGGGCTTTTCCCAAATTACTATCAGACTCCAAATCTATTTTCCGTAGGTATTGATTTTGTAATTTCCGATATTATTTTATACTTCCATAGTCTGACAGCATAAAACTCCCAGCGCAGAAAATCCCAAAGCCATACGAAAATATTATTTATTTCTCTCCACATAGGTAATTCCACTTTGTTCGATCAAGCTGCTTTCAAAACCAATAACCACGCGAGAAGGCTAAAAGCCACCGAATTGAATCAAGACCCGTTCAAAGACGGGGTTATCTTCCGGAAGCAAAGGCGTCAAAAGCATGCTTTGAAATTGCAATAAAGCTGCAATCACATGTGCTTCAAAGCAGGCAAAGTGTGTTTTTATAAGAGACGACATTGGTGACGTGAATGTCAGAATGGAAAAGGAGTTGGTATCGATACATGGCCGTTCTATCTGATCTGTTAGATTGCACTTGAGTGTCGCATTATTGTAAGACCTATCGGAAAGAGAACCAATGGTCTGGCAGAGCCCGATAGGGGTTGCAGGAGTCCTCCGGATGCGAGAAGCATAAGACTGGTCGATGTGGCGACGCTTGAGAGAGACCTTAAGACCTACGTCAAGCGTTCGAATTGTATAGTGGGTCTATACAATTCGAATGCTTGACGTGAAACACCTTAATACTTTTCACAGTGTTTCTAATTTGACAAAACAGAACAGTAAATACAGCATTTGCTCCAAAAACACAAGAGGCACATGCTCTTATACTCGGTACACGGCTAGTCCCACAAAACTTTTCAAAGAGATTTCAGGAACATTATCAATAACTTTATCCAACAAACAAACTCCCAACTTCATAATACGAGTACCACAAATTATGAAGAAGTAGGTCACCTAACTCATTTGCCGCATCCAAAGTTTCAGCAGGATTTTAAGAGCGGGCTGAACCTTTTGCTATGGAAATGCAGTGAAGATGCATGCTGGAACCGTGCATACTAGATTGGATGTAAAATTTTGATTCAGCACATCCTTTGTGCTTGAGAGTGGTGGCAGACTTTGTAGATTTATTAGTATTACTGTCCTGCGTTGTGTGGGGTTAATTGAGAATTTTATATTTCGGTCTTTTCCGAGTTTGTTGGGCATTTGTTTAATGGAGCCATTGAATAGTCGAATTTAGAGTAATTCGAAACTGAATTTGATGGAAAAATATCAAAAAAAATTGGTGAGATTCATTATTTGGTCCTAAGATCCATATATTATCTGTTCTGTTTAACTTTTGGATTTGTTTACTACTAAAATATTTTTAAGAACACGCTTACCAATAATTGTTGATTGGCATTAATAAACACATACTTAGAATAATATAAATAATACCTTTAGTCAAATACCTTTATTTCTCTGCATTACCCACTGCAGCATCTTAATGAAATCCTCCGCGACCCTTAAATTAAACCATCAAAAGCACATTAGTCACAATTAAACTGAAAACTAAACCAGGTGGGAAGTCCTGGGGAGCTAAATGCTACACTGAGGGCGAGGGGTTGCAAATTTTCCAAATCCTCCGGGCCCAATAACTCTGCCCTTCGGCAATTTCGATTTAAACTCTGCAAAGGCTAATAATTCCTGAAGTTTGGAATATGTTTGTTTCGCCTGACGTTTCGACGTGATTTCCAACTTGATTAATTGGGCTTCTTATATTAGTTAAGTTGTTATTCGAGTTTTGGTTATGGTTCGATTATTAAATTATGTTTTTCGGGCTGATGTTGTGTCAGCTTCTAATTTTTGGATGAAAGGACCAGATTTTGAAGTTCGATGTGTAATTTTTTTGTGTTTTTCTTGGTTCATCCAATCTTCTGACTCATTTTGATGAGTTTACAAATGAATTTCATTTCAATTTTTTTATCAAAAATCATTCCTTGACAACTATAACGGACACTACTGTTATAGGTAAGTATGATTTATTAATAACTATGTAACTATATGGTTCTAATAGTAAAATAACTAGTTTCTCTATTTGCTAAGCATATTTGTGTTCCATTTGTAATAATTCGATACGCAGCCATATCTGCTCCAAAAACAAAGGAAGATATGAAATAACAAGCCAGTGGTGTGAAATGTCCCGGGACTCGCATGGAAACCGGGATTGTTTTCATTCAGTCTTATCCTAGGCGTATTATTATTGCAACTTGTTAGGCAGCTGCTGCGAATTTCAATCAGGCTTAATTAACATTCGTATATGAGAAACCGTTAACTGAAATGCGTTTGCTTCTAAAATAGATTGTGTTAGGTTCAAGTTTGACCTTTAATCCATTCAGCTTGGCTTATGTCTTGGATTTTTTATCTTGTGAAAATACTCTCCTAAGTATTTGGCTGCTTTCTCCTGAAATCAGTCGTAGTTATGGTACATTCCTAACGATTAAAAAGTCTTGTCCAATTGTTACCTCTCTATCGACGTTATTGCAATATTAATATTGCAATAACGTTCCCTATGTCTACCAGACCCTATCTAGTAGCAATCACTTGAAAATAAAGTTTATTTTTCTTGACTAAACCATTGATAACATCCGTCGTTCCATTGCTACGTATAGGCTTATCCGTTTCCGAGGAAGCTTTGCTCTTCACGATATTTTTCAAAGATCCCGTTCCCAACTTATGATAAGGTACAGCACTACGTCGCCGGTGCAGCTTCCCACGGGCCACAAACATGGCGCCCTTATTGAAAGCAAACACCATTAAACAGGAGCTTCGGGCGTTATTCTTTGGCTTGCTTTTTTTTTTGAGGGGACTCGAAGTTCGCGGAATCTTTGGTAAAAGGTTTAAGATCTATGTAATCTTTAAACTGGTAACTCTCTCATAGATTTTTGAAGTAAATACTCCTTTACGCGCGTTGAGCACTTTTTTGTGATGGAACATGTCATGGAACTCGCGTCGTCGTCACCGAACGCTTTAGCTTTCGCTTAGTTTTCACTTCTGTCGGCAGTCCCCAAAGACTGCCCCGTTTTTTTAGTATTGTTTAGGCGCGCTTTTGCGATGACGATGGAGCTTGCTTGCCGCGAAGTCACCTATTCACTCTTGACTTTAAGACCCTCAGGTTGTAGCTTTCAAAAAATACAGGCTCCGACGGAGAATTCTAATCCACTAGGATCATTATTTTATTGCACTTTTTTTAAAGTTTAGTTTACTCTCATGATGAGGCTGTACAGTAGTAACTTTTGCCTCAAAAAAAGAGCTGGGAATCTGTTTGAATTTCTTTTTATAATTATTCAAAAAATATTCCAGACGTTTTCTTAAAAATAAACAGCAAAAAAAAATGTGTATATCCCGCACTTTTCCGGGCCCCATAAGAAAACGGGATGTTGATTTTGCAAGACGTGTGTACGTGATTTTTTAAGAAAACCGTGTTTTTCCGGGTATGTTGTTTTTATCCTTAGTAGTAAGTTTTCTAAACTTATTATATTCGAATATTTTGCGAAGGATTTCAATGTTAAACTCAAAAAACCATAAAGGAGACCATCTAAATTCCGTAGAATTCTTGACACTAGCTAACTTAAAGCGAATTATTGTGACATGTGACATATGTCACAGATTGTCACTTCTTGTCGGAAATTAGCCGCGTCTTGTCACATAAGCGTGCCAGACCGTAAAGAAGGGAAAAGGGAGCCAAAATCATATTACAGAGGGTCATTTCGACCCATTACACAATTAATGGCGTTGAATTTTCTTCTCCCCAAAAAGGAATCATCTTCATTTCGAATAAACGAGGAAATAAAGTAGACATTCCAGTACTTTTGTAGAATTTAACACAGACCTAAGCATTTTTTTAATTTTCCGAGCCTAAACTGTAAAAGCGACCTTCAACTAAAGAGATTGGTATCACAAATAATGAACGTGACTTTTTAAATTTTCACTATCTTTTGTGTTCATCTATGTCCTAAGATATCTACTTAGGGCCGAACATTAAATAATTTTGTTAAATTAAAGCTGAATGGAACTTGAAACGATTTATAACATTTTAGTTGAAAGGGTTAAATAGAATGTACGACGTCTTCTAATAAACTATTTCTATTCTTAATTATGATTAATACCTACTAAGGTACTCTTTTGTAGTGGAATTGTATCTTCAAGTTGGTAAACACCCTTGAGGATAATTACCTAATATTTATCTTGATGAAGTTGAATGAAAAAACTTTTCGTTTATTTTTGAACGACTTCAAAACCAGGAGAAAGCTGTAATTTTTTAAACGTTTTTCTATTGTTTTTTGGATTCTTTTGAGTGATAAAATAGAGATTTTTTTCAGTTGATAGGCACTCGGTTGACCTCTATCTCACCTTGGTAAGCGATGATGTGGTCAAAGATGCAGCACGCTTGCTTAGAAGTAACCTATTCACTATTGACTTAAAGACTCAGGCAGGGAATTGCACTTCCTAGCTGTACGCACAGTGAATTTGTTCCCAAAACGTTTTGTGTGTACGGGTGGGATGTCCACCATGTACCGGTAGCGCATCGCCGTACGCCTTGTGGTCCGATCTTTTTTTTTCGTTTATATTGACACATTTAATCTGTTAAATGATTCGATGATGAATTGTAATGATAATTCACGAATTTATAACTTTTTGACTAAAGTGATGATCGCTTTCTTTTCAACGGACTTAAAAAAGAGCATCAGGTTATTTCTGCTAATAAGCAAATTTTCATTGCTTAATTACCCCAAAACAGAAACCTTCAGACCAAATAGTCAACTAAATAGTCAGTAATACGCACCTATTACTTGAATCACGTCATTAATATATCGCAGACGCCGCCCATTGTCCCCGGTCCCAGAAGGACCGTTATAAAAACGCGCGCATTATCAAATATGTAGCGGCCCGCTAATTAGTGCCCGGGGTAACATTTACTATGTTGTAGTGATGTCACTCATGGTTGTTTCTTTTATTTGTATTCTTCATGCTTATTTTGGCTGAAGGCAGAACAAAGAAAAACTAAAAAAAAAAAACAAGAATATTTTTTACTTTTTATCCGCCGTCAAGTAATATCTTAACAATAAATTCAGTATCCAAACCAAAAATTCGATGCCAGTTTAAATTTAAACAAATAAACAACCGATAATTAAACAAAGAAAAAGAAAACAAATAAACAACAGAAATGATAGAAGGTTAAATCTAAGGTTGTTCTTTGGGACAAACCAGCCATTTTATTTTAAAGCCAACTACTGCAACTCCTGAAAGCCTAGGAAACCTGACTACATTGTTAGGTTGGAAAAGGCAATCTAACGTTATGGACAAGATGATGTGAAACACATTGTGAGTGCAATTTTAGCGGTACTTCATTTACACATGCAATGACTTGTTGGGGTCGCTATTACTTTGTTTCGTCATTAGACCACTTCAGTGTAGTATGTTATGTCCTTATATCTTATTTATGCTATGTATTATGACACCACAAAGTAGTTTACGGGTTTATGACTTTGTTAAAATGGAGCCATAGTAATTTATTACGCATTATCAATAAAATTTAACATACAAGTCATTTTGAGAAAATTGTAAGTAGATACATATATTTGTAATTTTATTGAGACGATGCTTATTTTTTATAATTTAAATATATCTAAGACTAAGGTCCTGTTTCACCACCAACAATTAATTTACCGTTAACTTACTTTGCAGATAATTTCAAATGAATTATTCGGTGAGTTATTCCCTGATATTTGAAGACGATACTAACACCAACATAGTTTGCAAAAAAAAAAAGAAACAGAAATAGGTCCTTCGAGCCGGATTCCAACTTTAACAAAAACAAACTAACTGTATGCAGACCGGTAAAAATTAGTAATACTAAATTCAAGTCTCTATCAACAAGTTCTACGTCCACTAACACCACCCATGGGAGCCATACGTCAGCATGTCTGTTTGTACATACAACATTAACATTATAGTTGTACAATGTACAGCCAGCCCCCTTTGACAAGTGTCATGGATGTAGTGGACGATATTTCTTTTAACGTGTATTAATTTTATGGGAGTGACGCCTATTTGTTGCAATTATGTTATCTGAAGATTTTACTTTTAGGACTTAGCGGAAGTTATTATTGTAAAGAGTTAATTATCTATTTCTATACTAATATATTAACTCTGAAGAGTTAATTTGTTTGTTTGAACGCGCTAATCTCTGGAACTGCCAGACGGATTTGGAAAATTATTTTTGTGTATGATAGCCACATTCATGACAAATGCATGGCAGGCTATACGAGGGGGACGGGAAAAAACGGGATATGCGCGTACGACTTCGCGGGCAAACGCTAGTAGACAGCACTGTAATAATTTATTTTAGCTTGCATTCGTAGAAAAAATGTGCTTGTGTGGTGTATCGAAACCCTCTACCTCGTACCTTACCAAATATGAATTATGTTTAATAATATTTCATTTAAAAACGCAACAAAAGCTAGTTATTACAACCAACCCCTACATCATCGCACCAATATTTCCTAAACTGTCGCCTACCCGAATATTTAAACACACACTTTATTTCACTTAGCGCCTCAGAGTTATAGCGATAATAATTTGAACATAAACTGGGGTGATGTGGAAATCTACCATTCTACCATTTTCGCCCCTTACTACGCGCGGACGGCGTTATGCAAGGCCACACAATTGTGAATAATGACGGCTGTCGCGTTCAACATACGTCACGACACGACGCGCGACGCGGCGGCCATTCTGTCGTTTTCGCTGGCGAATTTGTATAATTGCTGCAAATGAAATTTTAGGAGTATTGTGGCTTTAAATGGTGTGTTGATTTCGAGGATAAAGACTTATTTTCGCTGCTAGTGTTATTTTATAAGTGCCAGTGCCAAGTGAGTATTTATTATAAAAGTTTTGATAGCGGATGAAAGAGTATGAATGAATATGTCGCAGACAGATTGTATAATTCGTAATTTGACATACGGCGCCGGCCGTTTGCATACTGTCGACTATGTTTATAATGCCTAAGCTTCATTTAATAAAATGTAGGTTATTATTATGCTGATTAGCGTTCGTAAAATACAGTGTTACTTTCAGCAGAATGTTAAAAAGCAAGCCGATTGGACCAAAAATCTTTAGTGACTTAGTTGTGGATGAGGTTATGCAGTATTCTACAATTTAGAACAATGAGAGCAGCTGTCTAGTTTAACATATTACCTAAGTCCCGGGACGCAATTCTATTTCGGTTTTAACACGTTGAGCGGCTAATTTATGCAATTGCTTAAATGTATGTATGTATATTAGGCAAAGTGGATAAACTGGCTTTTCTATTGCAACGCCTGCTGCAGAGTAAGGGTATTTAATAGCACAATGCCATGCATAAAACAGAAATAAATACTTATATACATAAAATATTTATTCTATATTAATTAGTAAAATAGCGACAAGTACGCATTTTGTCATACTCTTGGCGTTTATAATAACTCAAAAGTTATTAACTGCAAATCAAAGTGCCGCCAGTAAATAATTACCTGGAAACGCCATACTTGCAACTAATTTCATAAAGGCGGGTACATACAAGCCTGACAAATACCCGGAATGCTTCATAGCGCACGTAGTGAGTAACATACCTACCTAACCGAAGTCCCGAACCACTCGCCCGCTGTTGCTCGTAAAACCGAATTGACAATTTAAATTTAATCTACTTTATGGAGCTGGTGGAGTTACGCCTTACATGCTCTATTACACTGTTATGCCATTATATTATACTTTTATTTTGATTATGTGGATGTGAGAGAGGTATAAAGTTGAGCGGTTTTAGGGTGTCTCGTCTGTGTGTTCTTAGCTTAAAACGTCTTGGTTTTAATTTAACCATTTTTATTTGTTTTGATACTTTCACAAGAGTGACTTGAGAGACTTGTATAATATATTTTCAATTTAATAAATCTGAAAAGTTTGTTTGTTTCTTTGAACGCGCTAATCTCTGGAACTACAAGTCGGATTTGGAATTTTTTATCTATGAATAGCCACATTTATGAGGAAGGCTATATACAGGCTATACGGGGACTCGGAAAATGGAATGCGCGCGTACGAAGTCGCGGGCCAAAGATAGATACATACAGAAAAATAAGAACAGGTCAGTTCATATCATCTCATCATCTGCCGAGCCTTTTTCCAACTATATTGGGGTCGGCTGCCTACCAGACCTCCACAACCCATTAACTGGGTAACACGGTAGTTCTTGGCAAGACTGGAGTCACATTTACTGGCTTCTGACAATCCATAACTACTGCCAAAGATCTACAAATAACAGTTTATATCGTCTAACCCATTCAAATGACTGAAATTCCAGGTAAAAGTAGGTCTGTCAAAAGAATGCTTGAGTTTTAGATGTAAGATTTAAATTGTATTGAATTTGAAATTGTATTGAATATTGAATTATGAATAAGGGTCTCCCTTCTAAGTCATAGAAACATTGTGGATTTCTAACAAAGTTTGAGCAAGAAGGTATTAAAATTATTTGTTTCGTATGACTTTTAAACTCGTTAAGAAGTTTCAAGTAGACAATTCTATCAGAGTTATCAAATGAACTTAACAAAGGGAGATGGAGTGTTTATTCGTTGAAGTTAAATGTTTAAGATGTTTATTTTGTGTTTCTAATTAATTTACAAAATGTGTCTATTTGTTTCAGGTAATAATTGCGGGGTTTTGCCTCAGTGTTGGTAATATTGTTCTCTTCGTTTGAATGGATGTTTAGGAAGTTTATATGAATATTTCTTGTTACTATACCTACATCATTTTTCACTAACGGCCGGTCTCAATAACGTATCTACCTGACAGTAGCTGAAACGTCATTTTTGCCTTTCAAACATGACGTTTCAGCTACTGTTGGTAGCTAATTTGACAGTTGGTTAAAGGTAGATACATACGTTATTGAAACCGGCCGTAAGTGGGTAAAATGGGTGTTCTGAAACCATATTGTTGTCGTCGTCGGTACAGTTGGCCTCGCATCTTATTAAAAGTGCATACTACGGTATGCCAGATCAAAGACGACGTGCGACCGACTGTACTAGTATTGGTTAGTGACCCTGACTGCTAAACCGGAGGTCGTGGGTTCGATTCCCACTCAGGACAAATCTTTGTGTGATGAGCATGATCATTTGTTCTGTGTCTGGGTGTAATTTGTCTATAAAATGTATGTATTTAGAAATATATAAGTATGTTTATCAGTTGTCTGGTTGCCATAGCACAGGCTCTGCCTAGTTTGGGATCAGATGACCGTGTGTGAGTTGTCCCAAGATATTATTATTATTTATTATTATTACTGTGATAACTTTTATTTTAATAGTAGCTTCTGCCAGCAGCTTGGGCTTGAACGCCGTAAGTTATACCAAGGGAACTATTCGCGGGTTGAAAAGTATCCTATCTTCTATTCCAAGAAATGGTCTACTCGAGTACCACAATTCATCACAATCCGTGCAACCCTTAAAAGGTCAAGTAGACAGACAGATTCTTTCAAAAAAGGGTTAAAATAAATCTTGCCTGGGTTAAAAAACTATGATTCTATTTAGTCCGTCACGTCAGTTAGATTATCGAAAAATATTGGATACGTATTTTTTATTTTATTAAATCAATAAAAAGTTACGAAGATAAAACGCATCAAAGATAAGGAGTGGTGGCTTGGGACGTCACTTTCTAGTAAAAAGTGTACTGATAAGTGACGTCACACGAGTTTTCAACGCACTGTATCGTCTTCATTTTTTTTACGTGACAAAAGAAAAAATACGTGTCTAATTTTTTTTGGAAATCTCTCTGACGGACTAATTAGATTTTTTTAGTGAAATAACCTAATATATTATGAATGAATACATATTGAGACAGTTTCAAAGTAACCCTTATTCTAAATACCAAATTTATAAACCTCATATTTCAGGCTTATCTCCTAAATCAACACATCACAAAGCAAGTACTCAAATTATTTATCTGTCAGTCCCAGACTGTGTCTAGGTTTCGGTCTAAGTCTGTCTTTGACAAATGTGGCGCCAGTTCTGTTTGACTCACCATACTTATCTGTATTTGCTACATTTTGATACTAAATAACGAAGGATATTACAATAACAAATGCTAGTAGTTTATTTTAAGAAGAAAAATATTTTGGATGTTTTTATGATAAATGATGTCAAGAATTCGTCTGAGGAATGTATTTAATGGATATAGTCTGGCTAACTTAGTACGACCTTTAGGTTATTTTTAACCGACTTCCAAAATGAGGAGGTTCTCAATTCGTTGGTATGTTTTTTTTTGTATATTAATTTTGCGATCATTCCGTCAATTATGAATTGATTTTGATAGTTCTTTTTTTATTCGAAAGCCTATACTCCTGAGGTGGTCCCATTGGCACCAAGTCAGAATCTGATGATGGGATCCTAGGGTAATCGAGGGCAACCCTCAAATTTTAAAGGCACATACAATGTTTTCATATACAAAGCAAATCAGAGAATCTTGCTGAGCTAATGATGGAAGGTATAAGTCAGGATCTGATGCTGGAATCCCAGGAAAAATGTTTGTTCAGCGATATTGTCGCCAATTGTCAACCGATTTGGATGATTCTTTTTTAGTTTGGAAGAATATTTTTCAAACTGGCCCCATTTCAATTTGGTGATGATCTGATGAAGGGTGTCTGACGCCCAGCAAATGCTGAGATGATTACCCTTTCGGTATGAGCACGCACAGCGCAATTATTTACCTACTATTATTTTTGTTACTTTGTCTTGTTGTTGTACGTTTGTGTCTGTATTTATTTCTAGACAAAGGACAAAAAGAGGGTCCGGACCCGTGCTTCACCTAGGTTCTCCACCTGGGTGAAGCACGGGACCTTATGGTCCCATGGTCCCGTGCTCCAACTGATGATGAGTACAGTCAAGTAATTAAGAAAAATGTAAATATTCAATGGGATTTATTTTGACGTATTTTTTCCAAAAAATGGCCCAAAGAAATTTCATTATTAATTTATTGCATTTGCGAATCTAAAATGAAATGGTCTTTTTCTTAGTGTTCTTTGAGGCGTTTAGTTGGACTTAAGTCTAAACAATCGGTATTTTACGATATCACTGTTAGAAATTATTCAGTTAGGGTAACATATGGTTTGTTTAACTCTTTATTGTGTTTTGAACTTCTCGGCTACGTTATTTGTTCGGTGCCTCTCGTTGAATACACACCATTCATCTACATTTTTGAGTTGATCCTTAGTGAGGCAGTTCATTCCCGTAACAAATAAAATCCTCTTGCAATTTCTTGCCACACATTAACAGTTTCATCTTTCAACATACGGCAATAAACTAAAAAATATGCGCTACAAACGAATTCCACTTGAATAGAGAACAGCGGTATAAAGGCGACATCACACAACACATCTCAGCACTAAAGGACTAGTGAATAGGTTATCTGCTGGTAACGGCTCTGCACTGCGTTTTATTGCCTATATTTCACTGCAGACTGCTGAATTGCGAACTTAAACCTTATCTTAACTTGATTACTGAAATGTTAGTTGTTTGTAGATAGTGTTTTCTTTGTGAAAGAAAGGTATTTTAGATTTAAAAATAAATAAAACACAACATTATTTACCTACGTTTTGTTTTCGCTTTTCAATTGAATGATATTTATTTTGTATGTATAAAAAAAGAAAAAAAAAACGTGTGCGTCTCGGGACGCCCGACACAAATGATAACTTAAACTAATCTAAGTTGAACTATTTAATATGGGAAGCGTCTGTCCGAAATACGACTAGCGCTGTGGGTTAGAGTGAAAGAGGAAGAGCCTGCCTACCGCTGCTGTATGCGTGAGAGAAATGGAAGGCAGACAGACTGGCGCCGTAACGCGTTACGTTACGAAGCGGTTTACCCTCCCATAAGAAGTTATCACTTCAAAATATCATTCTTGCACGTTAATCTTGTTTGGTAATTTTAAATCTTGTTTGTTTGACCATTTCAATATATTTCCAAATATCTGTCAGAATTTGGCAAAAACCATTTTTTTGGCTCTCAATATTAAATTCTAAATACCCAGTTGGTAAATAAATACCTTACTACAATTTATTAAATATTATTTGAACATATTTTTGCTAAAAATCACAGTCAAGTTGTAGGTACCTAATGGACGAAAATAAGAATCAATTTTATTTCAACAAAAAACATCGACATTTTATTATAACAAGAAAAATTAACAAGCCGATACAGTAAAAGACGTCTAAAGGAATTTATCTTTTAAATGACAAGACATAAAAATCTTTTGTCAAAGAGAATCTTTCGAAATGTCAAAAGTTGCGACCTTTACCTATTGATCAAATAAATTCCTCTTTCAGTGTTGCCAACATTTTTTCTCAGTTGACATTTGAACCATTTTGACCCAGTTCAGAAGGATAGCTGTCGGTCGTTATCTTTGGCATTATTATGCTTCTTAGAAAAGAGGTTATATTTTACTTAGCTTATAGTAACAGGATCATCTTACTTCGCTGACTCGAGGGAAAAAAGTACTAAGATACTTTTCCCATTAAGATATTTTGAAAACAATCCCTGGTTGACCTACTTGCGATGGTTTGCCATTAGAGAATCTTATTAGGTTGGCATCAAATTGGCCTACATTACATCACTAGCAATCAAAGTCCTGTGCAGACGCCAGTACAACAACCTGTCAAATTTCTTTATAAGATTTTCAACTATATCGCTGAAGTTTTAGGTTCAAGGTTTATTGTGAAAGTTTGACAGTTTCGGGTAGCTTAATGTCTTGGCGTCTGTACATTCGACATGGAATGAAACGATTTGGTCTAGAAGAGGCGATGTTTCATTATAGAACTTCAGAATGTCTAACAAGTGACGTGCAGACGCCAGCACATCAAGCAGTAACAATCTGTCAAATTTCTTTAATAGATGCCCAACTTTATCGCTAAAGCATTAGGTTCAAGGTTGATTGGGAAAATTTGACAGTTTCGGGTAGCTTGATTTGCTGGCATTTTACAGACGAATTACGTTAGATTTAGAGGCATCTCCAAAAAAGCCTTACGTCTTTTCATGCAACAACACCTAGACTTTGAATGCGTTTTCGTACACACTTATGCACTGTATGTACCGCACCGATACTTAGTCTCCGTTCAGGTTGACCGCCATGATCGTAATCGGTCAGGAGAACGAGACGTACACCTTATTCCCCTCCCTAAAACATCTCTAGACATGATAAAAATTACGTTACAATGCCCGTCTTCGAACTAAACTGACGATATCTGAGGGCGAGCTGAGATATCATCAGGATTTTATCTCAAGAAAACAAGAAGTTTTTTCTACTAAAATGACTTATTTACTCGTTCCCTAGCTCCTACGCATTTTCCTCATCTTTTAATTCCGTGTAGCGCGATCCTGTTTTATAGCGTCGGACTTCATTATGCTAATAGGGGTTCGATTTCATCCTCCCCTCGGCTGTCACTGATCACTAGAGATTTTTGAGCCTATCCAGCCTTTTGGGGATGACTTGTCGTTGTAGTGATGATTCTTAGGAGTGGTAATCAGAGATCGGAATAGGTAGACTATATTTACCTAATGTTCGTGGAAGTAAGTAACATACAGTTGATAATACCTCCTGTAAAATTCCGGAATCATAAATGGAATCATGACAATTAAAACCCGGGATTATAAAAACTTAAACTGGACTTTGAGTATAGAAATGTATTCAAAGCGCAATAAGTAATTTGCGATTTGTTAAATTCCGGGATACAATCGTCTAGTTTATGATTCCGGGATTTTAGAGGAGGCATTATCGACTCTACGTTACTTACTTCCACGAACATTAGGTAAATATAGTTTACTTATTCCGATCTCTGGTGATAACTCACCTGTTATGGGTTTGTGTATTGATTGTTAGGGCATGAAGGTTTGTTAAATTGTCTTGTTTAATAAAACCGTTTAATTGGCTTCACGTTATTTTGTTGATAAATATTGACAACTGTCTTTAAAACAAGTAAAATTCTGAGATCAACGTTCTGCCGTTTTGTAATATTAACATTGTCAACAACCGTGGGTAGATTTATTTCATTTAAATGAATGAATAAATGAGATTCGAGACCGATCTCTTTTCATCTACGCATTCACTGTTAATATTCTTTCAGTGACATTTAATTTATAACTAGAAAATATTCAACATTTTATAAATACAGACAATCACCATCCAAGTAAACAGTTTTATTGGATTTTCGAAATTAAATCGTGTCTGAAATGAAAAAAAGTCTTCAAAGCAACGTCACTTGAAGAATCTTAATAATTTTATGTGCATACTTTTATAGTTCATATGATGGTTTCCAAAACTCATATTTGAACAAAAATATGAGTAAATAACATGGTGTCTAGACGTTCATGTTTTGCATGTTCACCATGTATTATTGAGTTTGATTTCGAAATGGTATGTTATTTTGTTCGAATCAACAATATTTGCCTTTATAGCTATGGGTTTCTTGTTTTTATTGATACGTTTTAATAGTAAAATCTGCTAGGATACTTACTAGCTTTTTTCTGTGGATTTGCTCCCATGGCTTATTTCACAAATATCATTTAGTTTTTCGGGTAAAAACTAACTTATGTAGTACCGCGTAAAACGGGGTAAATAAAAACGAAACTTTGATTGGAATTTGCACATTATTTAAATATTGTTTGCAGCAATGAAGAACTCCATTTTTTTAACAATTATTTTATATTTAAATGGACGCTTTGTGAGAAACAATTAATATGGTATTTATGTGAAAATCCCAATAAAATTTTCGTTTTTATTCACCCCTGCATTTCTATCCACCCCGTTTTACGGTACGAAGTTTTCTATCTGAGATAACCATTTACAAACCTTCATAGCGTTTCATAAAATTAGTTGAGATACGAACGGTACGAACTTTTATTACTTTTATTTGGTCCTCACGGGCATTCTTACTGATTTTTTATCGAATTTCTTGACCTATATTTTTAATCAATTGTACAACTTTACCTGCTAAAAATATCTAATAGCTATAATCTAACTTGAAAACATTTCACAAACTTGTTCTTATTTTCAAGGCATCATTGTCAAATATATAAATTGTCCAGTATTTATACGTTGCCTTTTCTAACACAATTATATTTTTTAAGGGAGGGTTGCTACTACTGAGTTTAGTAATGAGAAAAACTTTTCGTATACCTAGCCTTTTTGGGTTATATTAAAACTACCCTCCGGCAATTTTTTCTTCGAATTTATTGCATATTCACACGCACTGGTGTGATTTGGTACTGTTTGTCATTTCTGGGTTGAACCGCGGCGGCTACAAGTTGTCCAATAATGTCTAATTTCTGTGTTGAATTTAGTACGATTGTAACTTACACGCTTTTGTAATTTTTGGGACACGCGTGGGTATGTGGAATGTGTGGAATTTAGAACACTGTGAAAGGGTGTCCAAGCTTTTATATAACTAGAATTCTTTGTTATAAAGCTCGTCCGGGGAAGTATGTATCTACTTCTATTGTGTTGGAGTTATTACAGATATGCTTCGCTGAGCGGCTTCACTCGCGTGATAGTCGGAAATTGATCCAAGAGAACGTACTCCCAGACTGAAATATCCTTTGTCGTTCCCCAAGTTTCAATCCATCTCTAGGTATGCCAATTCATCAACATTGACTTCATGATTTACAAACAAACATATGTATAGTCCGACAGACTTACTTTCGCATTAATAATCGGCTTCCAGTCGAACCGGATTCAGCGGAATACCAGTATTTTATGCACAGCGGCTGCCTACCAGACCTCCACAACCCATTAACTGGGTCACACGGTACTCCTTGGCAAGACTGGTGTCAGATTTTCTGGCTTCTGACAATCCGTAACTACTGCCGAAGATCTACAAATGACAGCCGGGACCAACGGCTTAACGTGATTTCCGAGCCACGGAAAAATCTCTGTATGTTAAGACGGTCAGTCATCCACAGACCGACCTCGGCAAGCGTTGCTTAACCTTGAAGATCGTCTCGTGCGGCCGTAGCCACGAGCTCCTCATTATCGCATTAGGAATATAAGTTTAAATTTTTGAAACATCAACATAATTTTGGTGGTTAATATACCCCTGATATGAGGTACAGTATAGGTCACCGCTATGTTCATCATGATGGTGGTCTGCAACGTAGAAAGCCGTTTGGTTGAACTAAAGCCGATTCCCAGTACATAATATAATTAAAGTCGTGTTAATTGGTAGTTCGGGGAACATAAAGCAATTAGCGAGCTATCCCTCTGCTGCGAAATTCCTAGAAATCTGTGGAGCTAAGGCTTACGGTATGATGCTGTTGCGTGGTTTACAGCGATCCAATAAGGTGCTTAGTTGATACCGAGAATTTTATTTAAGTACTCATTAAATATCTACAATCAATGCTTTTCCATATTAAAAGGGGATGCCCTTTTTAATATGGAAAAGCATCAAATAGGAAATGACTATCTAGCCGTCTGTGTTTAATAATAATAATATATAACATTTATTACATTACATAATAATAAATCATTGTTTACATGGTGCTATTAGTTCTGACTCAACTCCACCAAGAAGCCAATAAAAAAACTTATTTTTTAAATTTATTTCAGACTAATAATTACGTCATAGAAAATACTGCCAATTAAACTTAACTTGAATAGTTAATCGACAGCGTTCAACATCATATCAGCCGAAAGACGTCCACGCTGGACATAGGCCTCCCCAAGTGTCGCCACAACAACCGGTCCTGCGCGTCCCGCATCCATCGGATACCCGCGACCCTCACGAGGTCATCGGTCCACCTTGTGGGGGGCTTCAACGCTACCTCTTCCAGTACGCGGTCGCCACTCTAGAACTTTTCGGCCCCATCGACCATCTGTACTGCGTTCGACAGCGTTATTCACAGTAAACAGGCAAAATATCAAATACTAACCAGCTTTTGCCATCAGTTCCGACCGCGTGGCCATCGAAATTATCAGAGGGATACATACATAGAGACCCAGGATCAAAAGTATCATAGGTACGTCGTATTCCAAAGCATGATCTTCCCGAGTACTACAGATTGCTGTCAGGGAAGGAATTTTCGTAGTTAGCCAGTCGATTCTGTAAACATATCGAAAAGGCTTGGGTGAACTGATCACGAGGTGAGCTGTCAATCCATATAATCAAGATGTCACGTGATCACGAAATGAGCTGTCATTCCATCTTGATTATATGGATTGACAGTTCACCTCGTGATCACTTCACCCAAGCCTTCACTTCGACATGTTTATAGAATCGGGCGGCTACAAGAGATTACTTCTTATGTATGTACAAAGATACAATTTCATATTTGTATTAAATGGTACTAGTTTCGATTTAACTATTTTGTTCGCTTATTTACCATGAATTTTGAAGTTGGTACTGGTACTTGTAATTACAGTACCGTAACATGTATAAAGTAAGTAATGCATGTATGTGTATAATGGTGTAGTAACGGAGCCTTCATAAAATACATGGTATAGCTCTTTGTCGACATCGGTTAATTTACTCTGGCGCTGTTGCTTTAAAAACACTGAATTATTACATTAAATGTTGAACCAAGGATTCGTGTGTACAAGGCTATAGGTATAACATGAAAACGTTACATAACAGCATAATTATCATATAAATCTTATAAAGGTCCCTGTTCCTCATGCATTGTAGTGGCCACTGGGAAATCGTTTAAAAACTCGTATTTTAGAAATTTGTTACTTTTAGAAACTGAAAAGTAGCCAAGGACCGTCTCCTGGGTCTCTTCTATTTGTGTACCAAAATTCACTTAAATCTGTTTTGCCATTTATGCTTGAAAGACAAACAAATCCACTTTCGTATGAATATTAGTTAAGTGAATTTGTTTTATTTTTTATTTATTTTAGAAAACATTTTTTACGTACCGTTATTTTGATCCTAATTTACCTAAAGCTCCTATTCATAATACAACCTCTAACATGAGATCGACTGACCAAAATTCCCCTGCAAACAATCGCCACGACAATTCCCCTGAACGCGATCTCATCCCAAAATCGTGTGACACAACCAGACACAGCTTTTTTTCATCAAACAGGATTAAAATATCTTTTATCTCTGTCACTCAATCCAGTCCGAAATCCTTCCACTTGGTGTGCTGTCTTCCTCACCTATTAATAAAGATTTTCTTAGTAGAAGCCCCTGTAATGCCTTGAGCTTGGGCAAGAGGTTCCGCTCACAGTGGCATAAATATTGGTGAGATTGCGGCCAGTTCGGGTTTTAGAAGCTTTTGGGTAGGTTGGTTCTGCGATGAAATCTTTGTGGGAATAGTGTTTCTTTGTTTGCTTGTTTTTTAGCCTTGAAAAGAAATATTTGACTTATTAAGATAGCTCTCATAGATATTTTTCTCACCTCACATATCAGAAGTTAATTTATAGAGCACAAGTTAAAAAACAAGGTATCAAAGAATGGGTAATCTAAACATTATTTTTAACCAATCGCATTTGAATATGATCTCTCTTGTAATTAGAAATTTTGTAGAAGGAAACAGTTGAATTGACTATTTACAGTCAATCTTAATTAATAAACTCGATCACGGACCTATTCTGTTGTTCTGAGTTAATTTGCAAAGAATGCCTTGTCTGTAATAAGTTGAAATAATTGAATAAAACAGTCAACTAATAAAATTATTGTTACCCTGTAACGATAGTTTCAAGTTGGATAAAATAAATAAATGAGTTAAAAAAAAACGTAGATAGCTTTAAAAATATTGCCAAAAACAATTCGACCTACCGTGGCTATATCCCGATGTCAATTACGGCTCACTCAAAATAAACCGGCACATAAACCATGTTCCACATCATTGGCAATACAATTGGCGATACATATGCCTCGGTGTGTTTCAGCCTAAATATAGAGAACTGGACGGAGCATTCCATCCATCCATCCACACATTGTCCATTGCTGAGCAAAGGTTTCTCTTTTCTCTTCCCTACGTTCCTGAGCCAGCTTCATCTAGGTTCTACCCGCAATGGAGCATTATCGTCACGAATTTGACTAATTTTTAGAAGAAGACAGAGTGTTTCTGCGGCCCATGCATGTCCTTTTTCAGTCGGTCTTGTCGGTTGTAATGACAAAGACACTGGTCAATCACCAATCAGAATTTTTAATTATTCATTGTACCTACACAAAAAGCAACATAAATAGTGGCGATAAAATTCATGTACAAGGAGAGCTTAATTCAACGTTGAGTTTTTTCCAGCAACCTTTTAAGTGTTAGAGAGAGAACACAGTAAGAGGTTAGGAATTTTAGAAAAAAACAACAATTGGCCACACGAAAACTTTGTCTCTCTCACACATTTTTCTAACCGTTTTCACTTGACAGCCGAACATGAACGCTCAGTCCAGTTCTCTAAGTCTACGGTCCAAGCCGTAAGCCGGCCCCACTTATCTGATTGTGACAGCGCTATGGTTATTTACTTTATGGTATGGGGAGAAGCATGGTGGACACTGGCTGGTTATATATGGGGAAGAAAGTTATGTGCGTAGCTTGGGTGGCAGATAAATGGGCGTAGAGTTTGTTTTTTAAATTTGCAGTTTTAGGTTGGGTCAATTTCATGTTCTGCAGTTTAAGAATGTGAAAGTGAGGTAACCCAAGTGAATAAAAAATGGATGGGAATGAGTGCCAAAATGCAAAAGGTACCATAATGCCTCATTTCAAATCAAAACAGCATTATTTTTAGAGAACACTGTACAACAAACACATTTTAATTTCAGCGAAACACACAAACATGCATATTCAAAGATACCTCGTAAACATCCTTAGCAAGATACATGCTCCATGAAATAGGTTTTTGCAATAATTGCTTACATAACTCAAAATACTTATGAACCAATTAATGGAGGCATTTCTACAGATAGTGAAATTAATTGTTCTTTAAATGGAAACACTTCCCCAATTGTTCTTATAATAGCCATTTATATAACTGCCAAAGGGCAGTTGCAATTGGAATACAAGTCGGTAGTCAAGTAGCTAAATAATTTATTTACCTTACTTTAACAAATAAAAGAACAGAATAGAAAAGAAAACATTTATTTGACACAGACACTGCAACAAACACAGAGTAAAAGATATTTTTTTTACAGAATATTAAAGTAAAATTACGCTGAGCGAGCCCATACTAAGACACATCACCGACAAAATACTGAGGCTCTAGAATAATGACGTTTTATCAGCGGTAGCGTGGCGAAGGCGATTATTTAAAAGTAAAAAAAAAACGCTTTCGAAATGTCACATGATCCATTCCTTAAATTTTGTATTTTAAAATGGCCCTTAATCTAGAGCCACTGGTCTCACAAACACACAACCACACGACCCAAATAAACTGCCACTCATCGGAACCTGCACTTCAGTAGTTCCCAATCTTCCAGCTCATCGCTCGCACTCCACTAGAACTTTTCATTAACATTTCGCATTTACTCCATCACGCTATTAAGGTGTCCATAAAGAGAGACACTCTACTGTGAGTACTGGAGGAGGTAATACCTATCTTCTTAAATCTCGACCGAAGTGAGGACAGGGAGGGATTCGGGCGGTATTGAGATTTTATTTATCGTGCAAAAAGTTTTTTTTTCGTATTTAAGGATGGTTTTGTTGTGCATGAACATACTTTTACTAAATAAATTGATAGTAAACGTGTTATAAGAAAAAAAGTCATCAGTCAAATGTGTAGTATGATACAGATTTGAATGAGAGTTTAGCTAAGACAGATTAGCTTTCAAATCTGGGTAAGCTCGCTCCATCGTCGACTTTGTCTCTGTCATCTATGACCTAGACTAGAGTCAAGAGCAAACTCATTTTTATATAAAAAAAATCGTTAAAGCAGCTGAAAGCATCACACGAAGGTTGGTCACAGCTGTGGAAAATGGAAAACCCATGCTATATGGCAAAAAATCACTCATAAAACATAAGTATTTTGCGGTTTAAGGTCACCAAACCACCAAAAAGACAAAGCTTATACTCCTTATAACCTTGAAGTACACAAAAGCATGGGCTTAAAACCAGTTTTTTTGGCGATTTTCGGATTCAAACTTACAACAATACCCGAATCACTCCGAGAAAAATCAAAATCTCATATAGATACAGCCTCCCAGTCCATCCCTGTGTACCGTTCCCTCAAGACGCTTTACTGTTATTGCCGCTCAGTGAAAGCTTAAATATATGGTCAGAGGTAGATTTCTTCTGCTCACGTGATGCTCACAATCTCACAGGAAGATATTCGCTTTAATTAAACTGTCTTGTTCAATGCTCTTGTGACTTAGAAGAAAATATCTCAGGGTTTAAAGAGGATTTGAAATTAGGTTTTGACATAAAATTATGGCAGTATAATTTTGGTTGAGGTTTAAAAATTTAACATAACATCACTTCTGTATTTCGCAAAGGTTTGGGCAGAGGTGCAACTATAGTACATCAAATTTTGCCAGTTATGAATTTTTTAAGTATTAATACTTAAACATACATATAGCGAGCTCGAATTCTCAGGACTACTACTGAACAGGTCCAGAAAAAAAAAATGTTTTAACCTAGCGTCCACCCCGGCTTCGTAGGGGTACAAATTATATTCAAGTACCTTCCTCATTTATCGCTCTTTCTATTAATTAAAACTGTATCTAAAGCCGTTGGGTGGTATATAAGAAGTCAGCAGAGAAGCCGACGAAGGCAGACAACGACGTTATTTATTTAGATAATAGAGATTATAAGTCGAACAAAACGTAATTAGGAAAACTTTCTAATTTTAAATCCTAATCTGTACTCAAATCTGCAAAATTATTTACTAATCTTTTGAACCTAACTTCAAACAATTTAAATTAGGCCCAATTTAGGCTCAAAAGCCTGTTCTTATCTTTGATGAAAATAAGTATTATTAATTTATTGACCTTTGAAAAACTTGCAAGATTTCTTGTTTCTTTTTAGGCCCAATTAAGTATTGGACCTTTTATTTGGTAGATCTCATTTCTTTTAGGGACCACGCATTTTTATTGTATGCTTACTTTCTTCAATCATAGTTCATATAATAAAGCTTTCCTATAAGGATAAGGAATCACTGTACTATGAGACAGAAATTCTCAAATCGCCGTTACATATTGACAGGGCGATCGAAAATCTATATTAATGGCGGATTCGGAATCCGGTCCTGTCCAACCTAACTTGAACTCCAGCTGGTAAAATATTGTGGCAGTTCAGGGGTCAATGCTGTTGGGCTTAGTCATTGTTCCGATAGCTGACGATGCATTCAGCAGATTATTGTCCTGGTCCAAATTTACCGGGAGGAAATCTGGAGGCGGTTCCTTGAGGAGGTTAATTTAGGTACAAACGGTATTTTGGCAATGGAACGGAATTATTGGCGATATCATCTGAGTATTTAGTGGGGACCTCTTATTGGTTCGTTGGTTTTGATTTTGCTGGGAGAGATTTTGTGTTTAGAGTTTATGGATTTTGTAGGAATTTATTTGGTCCATGGCTCAGGTTGACTGATTTATATATTGACTGGTTCATTCAAGGAGACTGGGATGCCAAATATAAAAAAAAAATATAAAATATTATGTCGTAATAGAGTTGGTAGATCTCTACAGTCAAATTTTCTTTTAGTTAAAAATAGATTGTAAGAATGGATTGTAAATATAAAGGCAAGGAACTATTTCAGGGGACTAATAAATCTTTATGACCTTATCCTGGCCCTTAATAGCTAGCTCACACTTAAGCTACTTATAAACCCTTAGTTAACCGACTTCCATTGTGATTTAGTAACCCACCTCATCCGTCACAATTACCAATCAAAAACCGTTCCTAACGACTGCCCAATAAAACACATAATTGCATAATGCATGTCCACATTGAATCTTAAGTATTCTACAATATTAAGATCCTCAAGATTTCGTAAGGAATCATTCGACCAATCGTTATTGACCTTCCGCGTCCTTCAAAATGGCTTGTTCCGAAGACATTTTGGGGGTGTTTACACATTATTTCAAGGGCCAAGTTTCGTAGGTGATAATGTACATCGGTAGTGAATCCCTATAGGACATTTAACACAGTATTTCGGCCTTAACACTTGACCCGAGTAATTGCTGGGGCAGTGTGTTGATGCGTGCTCCGATGTAGTGAAATACGTTGGCTTAGGACGGGTCGGGAATTATTTAGATAGTGATCGTTAAGAGTCAGTGGTTGTACAAAGGTTATGTTGAATACAGGGTGGACAGAAGTCTAGCTGAAAGACTGAAAAGAAATGAAAATGCGGCTTAGAGTAAAACTCTTTCTTAAAAATCTTACCGTCGTGTTCGTTCTTAATATTAGCTATGAAACGATTTGAATTACCCAATTGGTTAATAGACGATGGTCATGGAAAACCAATCTACTACGACAGCAGAGCAAAGAAAAGTAACTATTTTAACTATAAATGAAAAAAATATGTTTAATTTGTAAATAGGTTAAACATTACACTTTGTAGCGGCATCAATGCCGCCACATGAAAAAAACAAGGCAACAAAAAGAACCGCAACGCCATCTACGACGAACTAACAACGAAATCCTGCATCGCGCAAGCAAAGTTCTCCGTGCGATTTGAACATATACAACAGTCGGAATATTAACTATCGGGCAGTTGGCCACCAAACACAAGAACCGTCTGGCAGGAGATCCTCCCATTTTCAGTGGAGGTATGCGGGACTTTAGTCTCTGTACCGCATACCTCTATAACTTTTACTCGTCAATCGTTTTTGCTCATTTTAAAGCAGAAGAGGTTGCCTTACTGACTACGCTGAGAAGAAACGCCGAAACAAATTCGGAGGTCAAAGTTTCTTTTGATGTCCATACAATCCGTACTGGTAAACTCATATGAAAACCATGTAGGCTAATCTGCCGTCATAAAAAAAAGGACGTATTTACACAAAACGAAGTAATCGATTTCTAACATTAAGGAAATTCATTAAGGTCGGAAATCGGTTACATCGTTTTGTGTAGATACTTTTATTTTCTTATGACGGCAGTAATGCGGTGGGCTTTTGAGGAAAGCTTGAATGGACCAACCGGTCGATTCTGTAAAAAATATCGAAGTGAAGGCTTGGGTGAAATGATCACGAGGTGAGCTGTCAATCCATATAACCAAGATGGAATGTCAGCTTACTCCGTAATCAAGTGTCATCTTGATTGTATGGATTGACAGCTCACCTCGTGATCACTTCACCCAAGCCCTGCACTTCGATATGTTTACAGAATCGACCGTCAGTTCAACTGGTAGGTATTGGTAATTTTTCTGAAATCCTGATATTTAGTACTTACGTATATTGTAGTATCTTTTATGACCTAGTAAGCAAATACTAAATATTTAGCGAATCAGTATTAAGTGTGTTTATGTCACCGGAAAAGTGCGGAGTCCGTAAGATTGTAAGAAATCTTAATTAGATTGTAATTTCTCGATATATTATGAAAAATTCGCTTTGTATAATACAATAGTTTTCAATATATCCGTGTCTTATTTGGAAGAAATAGTTTACAATTTCACCCACCTACAAGTACGGCGAATTAGTGGCTTGGCGTCGGGGGCACGCTGATGCGTTTATGATCTGGCGTTCAAAAGGTTAATAATTGTTTGTCTTTATATAATTATGCAGTTCCTAGTCAAATCGTGTTAGCGGTGAATTTCGGCTGGATAAGAAAAGCTTTTCATCTCCTGAAGACAAAATACTTAAAGACGTCGAATTGAACACAAACTTATAATTTGTAAGCTGTTTGGTAAGAGCCACGCTCACTTATTTGTATAGAAGTATTAGAGTAGGCTAGTGGTACACCGGGAGAAAATTAATTTCCTTATGAAACAATATCGGAATACAAATTTTTAGATAAATTGACCTTGTTGTTACAAAAACTTGGTTATTAAATTATTGTTTAATTGACATATTATGTAACATCATGACTATTCTCGCCGATGGGTTAAGTTGTGTACTGTTGTAGTACTTTTTAAAAATGACAAGATAAGAAGGTATAATCATAATTTAGACACTAGATGCATATGAGATTAATCTAAGTAACATGCATCGCGCCGGATTTAAAATAACTTTACTAAATGTTTAGGGTGAAAAGGTTACTTCTAGGCAACTGTACTCCGTCAGAGGGCCAATCCAACAAATTTTTAAGCAACCGTCGCGATTTGTCAAAATGTAGGGAAATTAGAGGCGTTTTTGACAGATTGCGCCACTTAACTTACTTAACCTTTTGAAAGAAAAAAAAACCACTGTCACACATACGTGACAAGCAAGCGCGGGTACTGTACGCCAAACGTCAGAAATATGTGATCAAAAATACGGCACATTTGTGGATTGGCGTGGGGGTACGCCATTGCGTTTATGCTCTGGCGTTCAAAAAGTTTAAAGTTAGTTGAATTGGCTAGTGTTTGACCTCTATCTCACCTGCGCGTGCAGGTGAGATAGAGGTCAAACACTAGCCCTTCAACGTTATAATTTAAAGGGAAACTTTCGTTACTCATTAAATACCTACTACTTAATTCACCAATATTTTTAATTCATCAAAAAACCCTCACTGTGTCTCAGACAGCACTAAGCGGATTGCAGGCTTACTGGATGTTTATTGTTTTCACAACAATCGTCCGGAGATTACTGAGAAATTCTATTTTTAGTTAATACCCTCCCCCTCCCTTTGAGTGTCCCCTTTTGTTTCCCTATTTTATTATAGACTGGTAGATTCTGTTTGAATATATTGGTCTAATTGGTTCTGGATATCTGAGAAAAATATTTTTAATAAAAAGTTTCAGTTCCTGTCTATCCACAATTCTCTTGACATACTTGTATATTCAAGTTCATCGGACTTACATACAGATGTGTTGCTGGGGAGTTTGTTCCACCAGTTTCTATCCCAGCGAAAACACTAAGAAGTGGTGAGGGGCGGGCTTTTTGGGGACTGTTTCTATGTAAAACTGACATTCAAAAAGCTTGCAGCCTAATTTGAATAGTGAATGACGATTTTGATATTGATAGGTACCTATGTATATTATCTTAAGAAGATATATATATTATATAGATATATGTCACTTAAAGCCAAAATATCTGCTAGTGAAACAACATGATTCAAGCATGACGGCATGATGCTAGGCAATGCATAGGTCCTTAAACATAACAAGTAGTCAACATTCATGGTTTTTGTGAGAGCTAAAAATATAAATAATTTTAAAAGAAAACGGAAAAATACAATCTTAACAGCCAGTCCAGCTTATTATCATCATAAAACAGTTAAGTATTGTTCTATGCAAATATTATAATGTCCGTCGCACCGATAAAGCAAATCTCTGCCAAAAGTACATCTATATTATTCTATATCTACCCTCATTCTGTGTTAATCATTTGCGAGCGACGTTTACGGAGAAGTTATTCGAATTTTATACGAAACATCGTCGCTTCCTTGTTTCAAGGGATCTTTTACTTTTTTATCTCATGTATGTTGTTCTATTAAATGATGTTGTTTTGGTAATAACAGTTTGTACAATTTTTGTAGATGACAGTGTTTTGTTTTTTTTGGGAAATTGTTTATGGTTATGGACTTGTGTGTCACTTTCTTTATATCCTACTAATATTTTAAATGCGAAAGTTTGTGAGGATGGATGGATGTTTGTTACTCTTTCACGAAAAACTACTGAACGGATCTTGATGAAATTTGGCACAAAGGTAGATTATAGTCTGGAATAACACATAGGATACTTTTTATCCCGGGAATATGTTCCCTTGGGATAATTTTTGACAGTCACGCGGGCGGAGCCGTGGCCGGCAACTATTTCAGAATATTTTTACCTTGTTACTTGCTTTTTTACTGCGCAAATTGTACACTAAGTTACAGACAAGCCTTCACTACACTCGTTATGACGACCTTGTATTTTTGTTAACCTTTTGAACGCCATTGTCACGTATACATGACAAGCAAGCGCGTGCCCTGTACGCCAAACGTCACAAATATGTGGCGTTTAAAAGTTTAAAAACGTTGCCACGAATGTCATGTTGGATTCAGCCGAATACTTACCGAATACTTACCGAATACTTACCGAATACTTACCGAATACTTACAGTTTATTACCTACATGGAGCTACGCATACCTATACGTATGCATAAACAATAATACCGTTCGAAATCTCTATGTTTACCACACCATAATGCCTCTAAGAAACTTAGTGCCAACTTCCACGACACTAGACCACCCCTATCGTAAGTGCCCCTCCGAAATCCTTAGCACGTAGTTAAATTAAAATACCCTGTGACCCTTTTTCATTAATAAGAGATCTTGGCCCCCACACTGAATATTTATGTTGTGCGTGTGGTGCAAACGTGTGTGCTTCTGAAGGAATCTAGTAAATATATGGACACATGGGTTTTTTACAAGCTTTAATTTAACTTGCACAGTTTGTATGTATGTAAGTTGTCCGTCAAAATTTACAAATTATTTTTCACAACTTAACACAACTAACAACAAAATTAACACAACTTGGGATCATACAAAAATATGAATATAGTATCCAATTCAAATAAATATTATGTGCGCTATACGTCAAATGCTTGCTAGGCTGTATCGATAATAAAACGTATGTCACGAAATAAAACTGTAGGTACTTATGTACTTTTTAAGTAGGTTTCGGTATCACATATGTACCTCGTTGTTAAGTATCGAAAATTTACTACGATTACTTTACCTACTTGTTATATTTTTGTTCAAAACATTGTAAATTAAAAAAGAAGTGACGTATAATTTGTACGTTTTTGCACACTGTCTCCAAAGTAACTTTGTAAATGCCACCGGTAAATTGCAGACTCCGTAAGATTGTAATAAATCTTTATTAGATTATAATTTCGCGATACATTAAGAAAAAATCGTTTTGTTTATAACAAATTCCACCCAAATTCAATAGTTTCCAATACATCCGTGTTTTATAAAGAAAATATAGTTTACTATTTCACGCGATATTTTACAATCTTACGGCGTTTACAATTTTCCGGTGACATATACAACGTGTAACAGAATAAACACAATACCTGGAAAGGGCCCATTGTACTCATCATTATGAACAACTTTTATGGAAGCTGTGCGCACAACTCGACAAAATGTACTGAACAGCCCGCTAGGGCCGCTAGGGTCAGAGCCTGCCAGGGTTGCGGAGTTTGTTCGAAAGAGTCACCACAGTCCTGGAACGCAAAGAGCTTTATAAGGAACACGGATTGGTTTTAGTCAGTAAGAGCCTGACACGCCCTTCCACTCCACCCAGAGCGGAAGAAGTCATTTGATGATTTCCTATCCTTGAAAAAAAAAAGCTGATGTTTTTTCGCGATTTCAGTATTAGTACCGTAGTAAAAGTTGTTCACATTGATGAGTACAATGACCCCTTCAAACTCTTTGCTTTTATTCTTTAACACGGTGTATAGTCGGACACGTCATTGGTTGCACAAACCTGAAAACCAGCCAGTCTCTCCCACATTACACCACACACCATTACAAGAGACGTGGAAGCGGTTACTTGATTTTTCTGATACATTTTCATGAGGTAACGCTGCCCGGGTAAGGTTGCTCCTCCGGTCGTGATTGGGCCCCTAAACGGATTAACTCTATCTTAGCCAGTGTCAATATGGCCCTCTCTTTATCTTTGTCTCGGAGGAAAATCCGTCAAATGTTACCTACTTGTTGATTTGGTAGGTGTTGGTGAGGTTAGCCCACAAACAATACTTTTGTTTATCGAGCTTCGCGGTAAGCGAAGGAAAAATACTATCAAAGATACGATTCTATCAAAGATAAAGGTATCTGACAAAGATACGATTCAGTTGAGTAAACTCAGAGTCGATTAAAAATGAGGAATTATCAAGTTTACCTTTTCATTTCTTGAATAAATTTCAGCATGGAACACCATTTTGTACGTCGAGATGGTTTTTAATTAGATTAACGTAAAAAGCAACGTTTGCATCCAAGGTTGGTAGGTCCTTACACCGGGCCTGCGGACGGCGAGCGTTGGGTGGCTCGCTGTCCGATCACCACAAGGCCCGGGTCGATGGCGCGTTGTGTTTCACGCGCGCCTCAAAGAGATGTCAGCATAGAAGACGGGGCCCGCTAGGGCCAGAGCCTGCCAGGGTTGCGGAATTTGTTCGAAAGAGTCACCGCGGCCCTGGAACGCAAAGGGCTTTAGACGGAACAGGGATGGGTTTTAGTCAGTAAGAGTCTGACTTCTTTCGCTCCGGGTGAAGCGGAAGGGCTCATTTGATGATTTCACATCGTTATAAGAAAAGGTAACCTTACACGTGCCAAATATTAATATTACCATGAAAACTGTTCAACCTAGGTACTTGTAAAATATTAAAGAAAACTTTCTAAATGAAGAAATTCTACTCGCAATGATCCTTCAACGTGAGTAGAGCTCTCACTGGCATGTCTCATAAAAACAAAATAAATAACGTTAATTCTATCTTAGTTACTACACACGATATAAAAATGTTTACCTTTCGAACGATGCCTGCTATTTGGTGCTAAGCCTTGAGTATGAATAAGACGAGGAATAGATTTACTACTTTACGATACAACTACGGAAGGAGAGTGTATTACTAGTAACTGGTTTAATAGTAATAAATTCTAAAATAAAACTGTTTATAAGAAATCAAAATTAAAGGAAGTCGAAAATTTTAACTATCCTATCTAAAGAACCTATCTGTGGTCGCAGGTTTTGTTTTTTTTTTTTAAGGATGGGATATCTTCAAATGACTTCTTTCGCTCTGTGTGGAGCGGAAGGGCGTGTCAGACTCTTACTGACTAAAACCCATCCGTGTTCCTTCTAAAGCCCTTTGCGTTCCAACAAATTCCGCAACCCTGGCAGGAGTTTTGCTTGAATTCATGATGATGAAAAACAATGACTTCGTTAGATTAAATTTATCAGGGGCCTTACTATGAAATCTTAAAACGATCATGATTCCTCTCGAAGAGAGAGACGGAGCTATACATAGCGAATAGCATTATCCCTTTTACATCATCGGAATTGGATCGCATTAGTACGTCAAAGTAGGGCTATATTTTTTTTAATTATTTTGTGAATCCTAATTGGTTTCCTAATTAACTGTTAACGATACTCACAGGACGTCCACATCTACGACGCGACGCTTGTCTTATCTATACCCTAACAACAAACAGTAATAACACCAGTCTTAGGCCGTCTAGTTCGAATTGCCAGCATTATAGGTAGTCCAATTAAAGCCAAGAGTCCCAGTATTTTGGCAGACACGACTGGAATGGTTTCTTTTTGTCTCGTCTAGACGAAAACGTCTGTTTTTGAGATGTCGAGAGGGATACGGCAGTAAATAGGTTTTGTAAGAATGTTGAGCCTAAATGTAGTCGGGACCCAGTGTCTGTTTGTACATGTTTATGGAAACATTGTAAGAATGTAGAAAGGCCTACATTCGTATAAAGTCAACATTGTAGGAATTTAGGCCCTTATACATGAAAGGTATGAGAAAATATTGCATTGTAATTTGTGTTGCTGCTAAGTACTATATTGAAACAAATCAAAGCCTTTCATTGCGGCTGCATATCATAATTTCGGTTGCAAAAAAACTTAAGCCAAATGCCACATAATATGGGGTTAAGAAAATAGTGTCAGTTCATTTAGTTTTGTTTTTTTATTAGATCATTAAAAAGGACTTTTGAACGTCAACATTTACAGTAAATAAAAACTGAAGTGACTAATTCTTAGACTAGTACTGATTGTCCATTCGCAATGGTAGTGCGATCAAAACGTAAACATTGGA
Source organism: Mamestra configurata (assembly GCA_002192655.3). NCBI lineage: Eukaryota > Metazoa > Arthropoda > Insecta > Lepidoptera > Noctuidae > Mamestra > Mamestra configurata. The sequence continues at coordinate 311,867 of NDFZ01005387.1, forward strand.
ATTCCAAATTCATGACATCTTATTATGTACCTACTGCTCTCCACAATTTTTCTGATAGTACTTTTTACGCTCTTCAGAATCAAATTCCTACACAAAAACATATTAAAATATGTGACATATTAAAATTCACAACACAAACAAAATCGGTATCAAACGTACAGGGGACACTAAAATAGGTCAACACTGGCAACACAGTTAGCAGTTCAAATAGTTCGCAAGTTCGCGCTGGTAACACTATTACTATATGTACTCCTATATGCTACTGCCACCGTCCTTGTGTTTCCAATATTCCAGGTTATTTCAACAAGTTTGTATGGTACAGCTAACTGCTAAGTCATGCGTTCCAGAATAACGCGAAATATATTCCCATTTGTTAGAGTTACGAGTAATTTAAGTTGACTTAATTAACAGAAAAACACTAACAACCTAGGCAAAGAATATTATCAGGCAATGCCTACCTGTACATATTTTTTAAAATAATTCTATGGTTATTCACGTGAAAGACGACCCCAAAATTGTAGCATTAAATCTTCGACAAAGTAAAAAAAAACGTGCTCCTTTCATTTCAAATGCACACACCAAGTTCTAAAATCAAAATAAATGACCTTCCCAGTGGAAAAACTGGCCATATTGAAATACATAGTCTAGCCTAGATACATAATCTCGGTACTCTAGAAGGGCAAACTCACAAAGTGATGCTGAAAGGGCCATTAATATTCGCATTTCAGGCTCACAAGTCCCACAATAACAACTTCTATTCAAGACACATTTTACACACTTTCTTTGACGATGATAGCGGGTTTCGAAATGCTTTCTTTTACATATCATTTGTCTAGATAAATGTTAGAAATGTGACCCGCATTTATGTACCTACTAACGCTGAATAATATTAGGTGAAGATAGCAAAAATGTGTTGTGAAACTACTTGCACTGTCGACTTCGATATTCATTTATTTATAATTTATGTACCTTCTAGCGACCCGCGCGGGCTTCCCACGGGAACAAATCATAAACACAAAACTTGGTTTTGTTTGTGTAGAGTCACTTTATTAATGTAACATTATTATTTTACTGAACTGTAAACGATGACGTTCAAAAGTGCCGTTTAATGGCCTAATTGAAATAAACGTTTTGACTTTGACTTTTGTTTATCGCTCTTTCTATTGATGAAAATCGTAACAAAATTCATTGCGTGGTTCAGAAGAAGTAAGCGGTATCGGCTTTTAAAGACCTTTGCTTACCTATTGTTTTTTAAATGCATGGGCTATCATTTTTGCCACCTTCAGCTGTGAAACTTACAGTGCTCCTAGACAATAATAATTATTATTAACTACACGCATCTTCTAAATGGCATCGGACGGAAAAAAATAGCACCATCCCATCACTTCCCGTGGGTGTCGTAAGAGGCGACTCAGAGACTCACCAGAGAATGGGCAGCAGCATTCTCTGTACATTGCCTGCCAAGCGTGGCGATTATGGAAAACCCCCCTCTTGGAGGAGGCTATGTCCAGCAGTGGACGTTTTTTCAGCTGATATGACGATGATGATGATGACTCGTATCTTTAGCTTTTTATAAATTGACTGGTCAAGTAAATAAAAGTCTTTCAACCCTACGAACGAAATATTCGTATCAAAACATCTATCTAAACCTTAAAACTTCGAATGAATATAACCCGTAAACCTAGATGTATCACATGGATCTGATGCGGGTATTAGTTTCTTTCAAACTTCTCATATTACTTAAAGTACGCGAACGTAACCTAGATAAAATTCTCGGCTTCGTTTGAGACTAAGCCAGGTTTTACCGTCTGTTCTCGTTCGATTTTCACACGATTTTGTATTGATGTACTACGGGATTGGTCCACACTTGCCCAAAGCTGGAAAGAATGGAAGGAAAGAAGGGAGGCCTTTGCCCTGCAGTGGGACGGAAAAATATTTAAATATAAAATAAGAATAAAATTAGCAGTGTAATATACGGAAGACGAAACGTTGACAGGCCTTTTTTTTTTTGATGTCGGGGGAAATCCTCCACCCTGGGGCGGGTGGAGGGATCTGTCAGACTCTTACTGACTAAAACCACCCCGGTGTTCCATCTCCCACCTACGCCGGGGATCGCGGGAACATATGCGACATCCGCAATCCCCGGCTGGTGCCGGCCCGCCTCTGCGGGCCACCTCGAGTCAGCGGGGGGAGTGAGGTGTTTGACTCCCCCCGCTACGTCAAAGAGGGGCGCACGGGAACACCACGCGCCGCCATCTCCGGTCCGGATGAATGAGGGGCGACGGACATCCCCAAGTCCACCGCCCCTGGACCCAGTTAGGGGGGCCGGAAGAGGGCAGCTCCTCCGACGCCATGTGCCTGCTGCGGGAACGTTGACAGGCCTCACACAAGGTGGACCAATGACCTAATGAAGTCTGCGGGAATCTGCTGGACTCGAGATGTATAGGACTGGTCGATGTGGCGACTCATAGGGAAGGCCTATGTCCAGCAGTGCACGTCTTTCGGCTCAAATTATGGTGAGGATGATGACGGTACCAATTTGCTACACAAAAATCGATTGATGATATTGATTGACGTCGTCGTTAGCTTTGACTTTGATTTGGGGTAGTAGGAACTGTCGTTTGACGTCGAGAGACCATTCTAACATCGTTTTTAGGGTTCCTTATACAAAGGGGAACCAACGGAACCCTATTACTAAGCCTCTGCTGTTCGTCCGTCCGTCCATTTGTCCGTTCGTCTGTCTGTTAGCGAACCGTAAAAGGTAGACAGTTGAAATTTCCACAGAGTGTGTATTTCTGTTGCCGCTATATCAACAAATAATAAAATAAAAATACAAGAAACATTATTGCACGAAACACCCCGGGGTGTGCAAGTCTGACTAGCACTTAACCGGTTTAAAAATAACTTATTGTTGAGAATTTTCTCACATAAGTTATCATGCTATTTTTTGACTGTAGAGGAATGTAATTTCTATATAGATAACATAAAAACATCCACGATCACTAATGACAAAAAACATCAAACCACTACTTGAAACACAATATAATATCTAAGTTCCTTTTCCTTAACGTCAGACATTAAAACGCTGAACAAACAACATTCAGACGATTTGTCCTCAAAAGATCAATTCTATCAAAAACATTCTCCTCAAAAGGCTCGAGTTACATTCCACTGTTTCGCTTGTCGTTATAAGGGACAGCATTTCTTCTTTCAATAAGAAACATGACAATGTCTCCTTTTCGAGGGATACGAAAGTCTAAGACGATGCAAAGTCTGGTAAAGCTCTTCTGGCTAGTGAAAATCCAGTGTCCAGATTTCGAGGGAACGTCTTTGTTAAAGTCTTATTTCCTCGGTATTCATGCTGCTTTAACAAGCTTGAGAAGTTTACGCAAGGTAAAATATAGGAGATTTCTGAAATGTGAAGGATATAGACGGCGAATGATCGCGTCGCAGTGTAACAATTTACTGGGGATTATTTTTGACTTACTGTTACTATGTTATAACAATGGATTCTGGTATTATTTAATTTCTGGCATAACTAATTGAATGATCGCGTCACAGTGTAACAATTTCCTGGGGATTATTTTGACATACTGTTACTACGTTATAACAGTGGATTCTGGTATCATTTAATTTCTGGCATAACTAATTGAATGATCGTGTCACAGTGTAACAATTTCCTGGGGATTATTTTGACATACTGTTACTACGTCATAACAATGGATTCTGGTATCATTTAATTTCTGGCATAACTAATTGAATGATCGTGTCACAGTGTAACAATTTACTTGCGATTATTTTGACATATTGTTACTACGTTATAACAATGGATTCTGGTATCATTTAATTTCTGTCATAACTAATTGAATGATCGTGTCACGGCGTAACAATTTCCTGGGGATTATTTTGACATACTGTTACTACGTTTTTACAATGTCTGCAGGTATCATTGAATTTCTGGCATCGCTAATTGGAACGTTGGTGAAGCTCAGAACGTTTGCCTTGGTCGTGGGTGTACATCATTTAATTGTTGTATCAATTATCTTGTTAAATCTCTGAAAATGGAGGGGAAAATTTCTTAAAACCAAGAGCATTTTTTGTTAGGTAGTTTGTTGTGGTATTTATAAAATGTAAAATAAATCAAGAGTAGGTACTGCTATATGATTCATAGTGATCTGACGAGATCCTTTTCACTTTAAGCTCTGTTTACACTATCTACACTAATATTATAAAGAGGAAAATTTTGTATTTTTGTGTGTATGTGTATGTTTGTAATGAATAAACGTGAAAACTACTGGACCGATTTGAAAAATTCTTTCAGCAATGGATAGCTACATTATCAGAAAGTACTCTCACGGGAACGGGAACTACTTGGATGAAACCGCGTGACGCCCGCTAGTGTTATATATGTATAGTTAATGTTAAGGATGGACCTCAGACGCCTAAGGTGGAATATGTCTAGTTACGCCAAGTACGTAAAGAGATACCTAAGCCCTCATATACTTTTAATTCCGCCGGCCAGCTGTATTGCCTTAGTTGTGATCGGGAATTTAAAACCAAATTCGGTCTGGCGAGTCATATTAGGGTACACGCTTAGAAATAGTGTCATGTGGTCGCCGTTGTTGAAATCGGCAAGGAGGACTATAAATATACACCGGAAAATTGCAGAGTAGTACAGCAAATTCACACGCAATTTATTGATATTCATACAATTACACTGAAAATCATAGTACAGGCTTCCAAAGTCGGTATTTCGGGCACATTTCGCTTTTTACTTTGCTATACCCAATGTTTTAGACTTCTCGTTCAAAACTAGAATACGACGGCATATCGGGAGAACGTTCAAACTGGGCCAGCCACGCAGTCGAGAGTCTGAGACTGAATACTACTCCAGATGATTGTTCACGCCTTTTCTTTGAATTTAGGTCAGGTTTTTAGTAGGTGGTTTGAAGACAATGGCTTTCTCTTAAAGAAGGCTTGTGGAGGCTTTGGTTTGGACTTTAGAGCTAATGGGAGAGCTGGAGATTAAATACGTGTTTTAGCGGTATCTGGGAACTGGTATTTAACTTTTTAGGTTAAGGCTATTTCAAAATATCTTCGAGGGTATTTCGCTACTGAGATAACTTTAAGATACGTAATAATAAAAATGCAGTCAAATACCCTATAATTAATATGTACAAAGTAGTAAAACAAGACAGTAAGCTAGGGAGTGACTTTTAAGGAGCCTCGGATTTTTACGAATTTGTGTCATTTTGTCAAGTTTTTGGGCGTTATCTCGTTTTGAAGAATTAAATGCAAAATTTTCCCTTTACCTCATTTGAAAGTAACTCTGTTTTTTGCCATGTCTGTCCGTCTGTCTGTCTGAAAGATGAAACTTAGTACCCGGGTAGGTACGTCCTGGAGCAGAACATAGGATAATTTTCATTCTGGGAGTTTGTTCCCATGGGATCGTTTAACACGTTCACGCGGGCAAAACTGCTGGCCGAAACTAATGAAGTACTCCCTACTGTACAGTAGCACTCTGTTTTTTTAGGATGGAAAATCATCACATGACTCCTTCGGCTCTGGGCGGAGCAGAAGGGAGTCTCAGACTCTTACTGACTAAAACCCATCCGTGTTCCTCCCAATGCCTTTTTCGTTTCAGGGCCATAACTCTTTCGAACAAATTCCGCAACCGTGCAACTTTACAACTCTGAGACTGGCGTTTTAAATAACGGTAGTTTTTGAGTTGGAGGTTTGTGGCCGAAACTAATGAAGTACTCCCTACTGTACAGTAGCACTCTGTTTTTTTAGGATGGAAAATCATCACATGACTCCTTCGGCTCTGGGCGGAGCAGAAGGGAGTCTCAGACTCTTACTGACTAAAACCCATCCGTGTTCCTCCCAATGCCTTTTTCGTTTCAGGGCCATAACTCTTTCGAACAAATTCCGCAACCGTGCAACTTTACAACTCTGAGACTGGCGTTTTAAATAACGGTAGTTTTTGAGTTGGAGGTTTGTGGCCGAAACTAATGAAGTACTCCCTACTGTACAGTAGCACTCTGTTTTTTTAGGATGGAAAATCATCACATGACTCCTTCGGCTCTGGGCGGAGCAGAAGGGAGTCTCAGACTCTTACTGACTAAAAACCCATCCGTGTTCCTCCCAATGCCTTTTTCGTTTCAGGGCCATAACTCTTTCGAACAAATTCCGCAACCGTGCAACTTTACAACTCTGAGACTGGCGTTTTAAATAACGGTAGTTTTTGAGTTGGAGGTTTGATGACAGCAAATTACAAAATCAGACTTCTACTAATTCGCAATTCACGTACTTATTGCCATTACATTTTAACGTTTTAATATCCCGTCAAAAAGGTTTCAAAGACCATATTTCCCGTGCACGCTGTACCTACTCATACATTAAACATAGGACAAACCTCATCATTTTTACTTTTCCACAAAAACCTTGTTATATAGTCCGCATAAACACAGCTATACATATTCAAGACCCACATTAGCTAGTGATGAAAAAGCGGCGGTTAATTCAAATTCAAGGAAGGTAAGGACGTATGACACAACGTTGTAATGAGGGGAGGTAATGAAGTATGGGATTGTTTGAGGCAGGCTTTCTACAGGTTTAATAAAGAAAAGAAAGGTCACATCATCACCCTGCGTGTGTTAGCGTCTATTCTGTACTTAAGAATAGTTCGTGGTTACATAATAACATCAGCGCGGGTCGATCTTCCAGGGTTGCGGAATTTTTTCGAAAGAGTCACCGCGGCCCTGGAACGCAAAGGGCTTTTGGAGGAACACGGATGGGTTTTAGTCAGTAAGAGTCTGACACGCCCCTCCGCTCCCCCAGAGCGGAAGAAGTCATTTGATTATTTCCCATCCTTAAAAAAAAAAAAACGGGTCGATCTTCGAGGTTAAGCAACGCTTGTCGAGGCCGACCCGAGGATGGGTGCCTCGAATAGCACGAGCCGTTGGTCTTATCATTTGTAGATATTTGTCAGCCGTTACGGGTAAGTGCACTTTTCCGGCAATCAACGATAGCTTTCTATCAGGGAAAAGATATTCGTAATCAGATGAGTATAAAAATTTACAGTCTCATATAAACAAACAAACAATTTTACATCTTTACATTATAAGTTGAATTCGACAATATTGTAATGCATGATGTGCTTACCTGTAAGAAATTGGTACACTGGTTTATCAGTTTATTTCATGTATCTCATAAAAATAAAATTAAAAATAAAATAAATATAAGTTTAGATAATCTACACTGATAAAGTTCACAATGACACAAAACTTCAAATATGTAACTAGATGGCGCCACATAGGCAATATGGCGTCCGTTTCCACAGCGTGCGTCACTTCCTCTGCACCAGTATCCTGCGGCACAAAACTTGATGGTATAATGTTTTAATTATTTCAACAAGCCGGTAGTTAGGTAAACTGTCGGTTTTCAGGGGGTTGAATGTAGTCACATAGTTATATGAAATGTTGGTGACATTGATGTGACGTAAATTGAATATGTAATGCAAATAGGATGAAATTGATTTTAATTGAATATGTCAGGAAACTTCAGGTTCACTAATTTCCAGGGATTTGAGGGATTTAAACAATTTTGTCTATAATGTTCATGTTTTAAGTTGAAATGACAAGTGGTAACAAACATGGCCAGGTAGGTAAGTGTACACAGTTTATTGCTGAATGAATTATCTAGACAACGCACAGCCTTTATCGCAGGTTCTAAAAGTAAGAACATTAGAAAACAATAAAAAAGCCGTGTTCTGAATGAAAATGTTCTGAATTGGGGATGAAGGGATGTATGTAAGTTTGTAATTTTTACTTTGTATTAATAATCCGGTTGTATGTACAGTCGATCTGTCAAATCCTTGTAATTATTAGTTATGCGAATGTAACAGTTATATTCGTATCCTACTAATATTATAAACGCGAAAGTTTGTAAGTATGGATGGATGGATGGATGTTTGTTACTTTTTCACGCAAAAACTACTGAGTCTATTTTGATGAAATTTGGCACAGTGGTAGATCTGGAATAACACAAAGATACTTTTTATCCCGGGAATATGTTCCCTTGGGATATTTTTTGATAATCACGCGGGCGGAGCCGCGGGCGGCAACTAGTTTCTAAAAATAAAAAAAATAGTATATAAAGAATTACTCCTGAAATCTTGATGTATTAATTAAAACCATCAGAGGGCCACTTCTACTAATCGTAATTTTTGAACTCAGTTCGCATTCGTATCTCAGTCACATACATTTTTGACCGATTGCGGCTGACATGCGAATGCGAAATGCATGCTTAAAAATTAGTAAAATTGACACTCAGCCGTTATTTCATAAACCAACATAAAAACGATATATTATTTTTATTTTAACATCTAACGTGATATTAAAATAAAAAATCATAGATCGTTTTTCAATCGACAAAATCAGAATAACACTTCCACAGATACCTACAAAAAACGTATGATTCGTATATTTGCTCAGCTTTTTTCGTGTAATAAAAATATTTTTCATACAGACACCTTGTTGAACCGTTAACATCGGGCGATATGTTGAACACGCTAACATATTTAACGAGCAAACTTGCCCCAAGTTTCGCGGAATATTTTTGCTAGCGTAACATGCTCGATGGTTCAATATTTTGTATTATGAAAGTGGGTGATGAAGTTCACAATACCTACATTTTTATTTGGTTTTAAATTAGGAGCTTTGGTTTTATAAATGGCTCTTTTACTAATATTACACTATTTAAGTCATTGTGGACGTCCTTCTGGTTAGGTGAGACAAGGTTAAACATATCGTTTTTAAAAAAAAAGTTATTTAAAAAAACTAAATTAATGAAAATTGTCCATTACCTAAGGGTAATGGACAATTTTAAATTTTTAAATTTTTACAATTTTTTCTGCGATAAGTCGCAGAAAATTATGAAACCTAAAATTTTTCACTATACGAAACCTGTAGAAATGTTTCGTAGAAATGGGACTCGCCCTCGGCTAGTTTTTCGGATTATTTGACAATCGTTTTTACTCATAAAGTCCAATATTGTGGGCCCTCTTAGATGGTCTAGTGGCAGAATAAATCGCTATTCCAAACTGCAATTCTAGTTACATTATTTTAGTCTATATTTCTCTTTACCTACCAACGATACTACAAATTAATTCCCTTCATTACCAAGTTGCCATGTAATAATAACCGCGACGCTCAAATGAAAGAACATCATCGATGCATTCAATTAACGAACGTCTGTGCTCAAAGACTCTGAACATTTACTTGGATTCATCAGCGTTGGATATGGAATAAGAAATGATCATAATTTTTTTGTATAATTAGATGCTTTTCAAATATTGTTTTGTTTTTTTGTGTAACATCTTTCCTCTCGCTTTCCGGCAATCTGTGGGAGTGATTTCGTGAAATGGGACGGAAGTGTGTGATAGGAAGCCGAGGAAGCGCGCGCTATTTGATTTGACCAATGAGCGCGCCCTATTCGATTTGACCAATGAGCGCGCGCAGTGGTCGAGTTGGCTGTCAGTTGGTACTTTTAATGTTAACGTTGCTTTTTACCAAAGTGAGACGTCAGATGTTACAAATCCTATGCGACTACTGTAAGACTCGCTTGTATGTTTTAATAAATAAATATTGTATTTAGATTAGGCACCTACTACTTGTGACATTTTCTACAAATGAGAACCACTACGTGACATAGCATGCGAAATCGGCCTATGTTCGGATAGATAAAGCGAAATTTGTGTTTAACGACGCACCATTAGGTAAGTACCAATCAAGTTCAAATTGACGAAAAATATTAAAGTGTTCAAGTGTTTTTTAAAGCCAACTTGCAACATCAATATAATTTTATTTAAGCCTAAATGCGTTTGTGCACAAATTGTATTCAATTTGTATTCGTGTTTATATAGATTTTCTTTTTTCGGATCTATTTTTATGATGTTCGCAAAAATCACGAATACAAGTGAGTGTAGATACAAACGCCCTATACTCAGCAATGGGTAGACCATTGCTGGACGTATGTTCCCTTAAGGCAGATGACGCTGATTTTTTTTAAACACTTAATTGTAAACCGAAAATAACATTAAAAGATAACTTCAAACTAAAACACATACGTACAATACGGTAAGGCGCTCAGGCCTTACCGCCGATGATATCAGGGGACCACCCTAAACAAGTGACTTTCTCTCAACGCCAGCGCGGCGAAGGATTTGTCAAAACGTCAAAAATGAATGTTTAAAAGTTATACATAAAACAAACTTTGTTGTCGTTTCTGGTCGCTGACCTACCATTTCATAAATTACAATTTTCATCAAGAGTATGCTAACATCAAAATAATAATTAATGTATTTATTTTACCGTTAATAAGCGAAGTAATAACCTACCGCATGCAGTTAATAATTTTACTAACTAGTGTTTCATTAAACTGTTGTTTGTTTTAGTTTAATTATGTTTAACCGTTTGTTTTGTTTCAACCCTTCGGCAGTTTATTAAACTGAGTTTATGAGAAAATGCAGGCTTTGATGTTGGTTGCGCAGACTTGAGTTAACTAACTCTTCTTGTTTGGAGCAGTCTTGGCATCCGGAACGCAAACTTTAGTATTATTTAGTTATAGTTTGAGTTATGTGCAGTTTTTGATAGAATTTTAACGTTAAAAAAGGAGCTATTTTTGAGATATTTTATAAACATATTTTACCTAAAATTATTTCAAAGCAAGCTCAATCAAGATTTTTTGAAAACAATTTCGCTTCATTTTTGTAAACCTTTTTTGTTTGGATTTCCAGTCTATGTTTGAAATAAACCAAGGGCACGATTTTCGTGCCAATAAATATCGTTTTCACAATTGACTTCCTAGAGACAGTATTTATGTTGGTAACCTTAAATGAATGGAGATACTCGTATTGTCAATATGATAATCTCAATCCAAAAAAGATAGTTCACGACTGTCCACCTCGACATAATCCAAGAGAAAACCAATTATCTGGGGAAGTTCGCCTCAGTTGGACCACAGTTCTTTCACAAGTATTGCTATTAACGCTTGACATTTGTTATGAATTGCTTGCAAGGTGCAACAATAGTCGGTTTAATTAAGAATCATTGAGGGGAGACTGGGGAACTCTGGTACTGGGTGGCGTGTTTACTTATCATAATTTTTGTTTTCTTTGGATGCTTATTTATCTATGGTACTGCCAATGCCATTAGTTTGAGTATTGTGGCGTGATAATGGACTAATATTTTTTCGGTTTTAGGGTGTTGTTTGTTCTTAAGTGGTCACTTGTAAGTGGTGTTAGGTGTTCGTGATTTATTTAAAACTAAAGTGATAAGGTTTCTTGATATTATTGATTTTGTAAGTTATTCATTGCATAGTTAGATGTTGTTTTATTAACTCCATGAAGTAATCTACTTTATGATTAAAACAATAGTAGTTAATTTGCGGCGAAAATTGACATGTTGTTTCGGAGTGAATAGTTTTATAAGACGATATTATAGATATAAGTAGGTAAGTAGCTTGGTAGACTTAGAGATAAAATGCTCAATTACCAAAAAATACTTTTCTTCAAACTATACCCAAACAGTGTAGAGGTATATTTAGGAAAACAAAAGAATATTTTGTCTGACTTTTTATTTAAGTTTTTAGTGTCTATTCAACCTTTTTCCTTTTAAAAAACTTTATTTTCTTTTACTAACAGTATACTTTTTTGTTTCAGGTAAATACAGTTTTAACGTAAAATAGTAAGTACAGTATTAAGTTTTCTTTTACTTTTAAAAGGTAACTATCCGTGAGCGCAATTCTATTGAAAACACAGCTCTTTGTGTTGGAGTTATTAAAGGATTTTCTAGAAAAGTGCTGGATAAAAAGTAAAAAACTATATGAAATTGAAACAAAATACGTTGAATTTCAAATGTAATTTATTCTACACAGAGTATGACTTTGTTAAAGCACAAATGAATGAGTAGATGAGATAAAACGTGTAAGATACTAAAATAAATGATTCAAAATACTACATGTGACGTCAAAGGCCTATTTTAGAATATTTAAAATTAAATGATGACTTCCGTAGCACTTTAAATAAAATTTTGGCAGAAAGACAAGTAAATGAATAAATATTTCTGTATTTTACACATTTATTCTACTTATAAATAGCACTTGGGCTCCGTGACCCAAAAATCAAGGCTCAATCAAAATAAAGATTTACAAATCAACAATGCCAACTAAGTCGAGTCCACTCAGCTGTCAAATAGACCACGTAAACTTTTACTACTTAGTACCTGAACTTATATCTTTTTAAGGGTGGCGAAAATCGTAACTAATGGACACCATCTTGTTTTTTTTTTAACGGAGTGCCACTCTGAAAATGCTATTTAAGCGCCAAAATATATTGTAGCACTGTACTTGCATATCAAATATACGAAATTGAGAGTTGCTTTCGTATTTATCATAGTAACTCTGCCTGTCTCTTTAATTGTTTGTTTTTTCACGCTTTAACGTCTGAAAGGATTCATGTAAAACTTGCTACGCTGGTGGTCCATTCACCTGGATTGGAAAATATACTTTTGACCCCGGGAATATTTTGTCTCGGGTTAGTAAAAAAAACGTGTGCGTCTCGGGACGCCCGACAGAAGTGATAACTAAAACTAATCTAAGTTGAACTATTTAATATGGGAAGCGTCTGTCCGAAATACGACTAGCGGTGTGGGTTAGAGTGAGAGAGGAAGAGCCTGCCTACCGCTGCCGTATGCATGAGAGAAAGGGAAGCCAGACAGACTGGCGCCGTAACGCGTTACGTTACGAAGCGGTTTACCCTCCCATAAGAAGTTATCACTTCAAAAACACGCAGGCTAAGCCGTGGACAAAAGTAATTCTTACCATATATACCCACCCATACAAAGCTTGAAAAACCGCCACAGAGCGCTTCAAAAACGTCTTCTTTGAAGGGACATGGTTCCTCGCCCCGTCCGTTGCTAGGCAACGCAGTCTTGCCTTTAATTTCGTTCAACAAAGGCTCGCCGTGCCTGTTATTATACATCATGCTCCAATTATTGTCGTCTCGCAAGAATAGAGCACCCTGTAGCCTGGTGTGCGCTGTATAGTTCTGCTTGCTGTGATTTTATTCGTGTTTTTTGCACTTTTTGAAGAACATTTGGGAGAAAAAGTTATTTTAGTTGCCTAGTTAGGTTTCAAAGAGAAACTCTGTCTCCTAAGGTATAATTCACATGCTTGGTCTATTATTAGATCTGTGACTATTACATCTGGAGTATACGCTTGAGGTTATTTGACTTTTAGTTAAGGCACATAACAGTTTTGGGCTTGCAGCTAGTGAGTGGAATACTCTGCCTGTTTCTGTGTATTCTGATTTAATTTTAATCAAGCGTGCTCAATCATCGATCATATCATGAGGTGAGATTGTGGTCAAACACAAACCAACCAATAAAATAAAAAAGGTATGCTGGTTGTCTGTGGTTTGACACCTATAAACTCAATTTGTGTGTACCTTAACATACGGATTGATTGAATAAAATTGACATTTAATTTAATGGCGATATTACACGGTTCAACCAAATTGAATCACTTTGGTTGAAAGGCGCAGTAGTGAAAGATAATGCTGTTTACACGTATCTTTGAAATGAACTATTTAAATTATAAAGTAAACCATTCAATTCACATTTCTCATTCAGATGTCGATACCAGAAGTATCAATTGATGTAAGGGACATTTACCCAAAATGCCAAAATAGCCCTACGACAATTAACGTAAGGTTCATTAACGCAAAATGCCAAAATGTCCTTTACGTTAATTGATACTTCTGGTATCGATGTCTTTGAATCAAGTAGTACGCCTGGGAATTCTCATTCAATTGCGTTGAAAGATGAACGACAAAAGTGAAAATATTAAGCAAGCTCAATTCTTTCAACACTTTTATGTTTACATGATTCAATGTGGTTGCTTCATCCAAATTGAAAGGGAGAAGTAAACCGTGTAATATCGCTATAACTGATGTCAAACTGATCGTGTACCCCGTCAAACATCCCTAACTAATTACTTAAAGCTTCTTATCGAGGGTATCGCAGGACATCAAGGGGTATCGTGTTACCCAGTTACTGGGTTTTGGAGGTCAGATAGGCCGTCGCTCTATGTACCAACTGGTACTCAGCTACGTCCAATTAGAGCGAGCCGACCCTCAACTATGTTGGTTGAAACAAAGCTAGCCAAATATTTTTTTGGCTAACAAGGACATCAATTTTTATTTATTTAACAGTTTATGTAAACACATTTAACAAATGGGTAAGAAGAAGGAAACAAAAAAATAGATATAAAGGTGATGCTTAATTGTAAAGAAATCTCTTCAAGTATACCTGCAAAAGTATAGGGGTCAGTACTATTTATTTCATAAATACTTAACTAACTATATACACTAGAACTAAAAATAAAAACTCCTAACTAAATTAACCCTAAAATATGGCGTCAAAAAATTCATCCGCATCGCTGTCGACTGGAAGTGTACCCAAAAGATTGGCGGCATTGCCACGTTGTATGGCAATGCTTATTCTTTGACCAAGGTAAAGTAGAGTCGAATAAGAGAGATGTAGACATCGTGTGTAAAAGGTATACGTAGAAATAAAACAATAAACTTTAAATACATAACATGTATTATTATGGGTGAAATGATGTTGTTGACTTAAGATAAAAATTATTTTGGCCCAAAATCACGAAATAAATCATATTCATATTCAGTACTAGTATTTTCATGTACTTTGTGATGCTCATAAAGTATGCGATCATTTGTGAGATAACATAGTTTATGTACAATTCATATTCTATGGTAGACAATTTGGCAGCTCTTTGAAATATTCTTTCTTATATTCTTAATACATTATGCATCATAACCATAAAGAAATATAATCATAAGAAAAGCTTTGAAAACTATTTCACGATTGTTTCTTGACTTCTTGATTCCTACAAATATTGTAAAACTCATTTTTTTTAATGATTAACCGTGGAGTTTCTAGCCGGTCCTTCTTTATAGGAAACGACCTATCCGAACCGGTTATTATGTTATATGAAATACTAGCTGCCAGCCGCGGCTACCCCCGCGTGAATGTCGAAAATTATCCTGTGTCCTTTCCCGGGACTCAAACAATCTCTGTACCAAATTTCATCTAAATCGGTCAAGCCGTTTGCGCGTGAAGAAGTAACAAACATACATACACACTCACAAACTTTCGCCTTTATAATATCAGTGTGATTTTAATCTGAATTGAATTGGAAAGGAAGCTTCTGTTAATTATCATATCAGCCGAATGACTTCCACTGCTGGACATAGGCCTCCCCCAAGGGGAGTTTGCCATAAT
This sequence comes from Mamestra configurata, assembly GCA_002192655.3. NCBI lineage: Eukaryota > Metazoa > Arthropoda > Insecta > Lepidoptera > Noctuidae > Mamestra > Mamestra configurata. Next base: position 327,232 of record NDFZ01005387.1, read on the forward strand.
CACCACGCTTGGCAGGCCGGTTGGCGATCGCAGTGTAGCTGTTGCAATGCACACAGAATGCTGCTGCCCATTCTCTGGTGAGTCCCTTAGTCGCCTCTTACGACACCCGCGGGAAGTGATGGTATGGTGCTATTCTTTTACGTCCGACACCATACAGAACAGATACAGCATACGAGTCCCATGAAATATGTGCAAATGGCCAAAAGCAAAAAAACTGTATTGCTCATTATTGTACCCATAGTTTCTAGTAATATTGTAATTATTGTTATTCTGTGTATACTTATTAATAATTTGTAACTGCATAGGAATCCTAAAAGCTTCCTGCGGGACAGGCCTAGCCTAGTGTTCCTGCACTTTGAAAATTCTGTTATGGTTAATTTTTAAAGAAACGAAACACTCTTGTACAACACACAACTTGTAATCTATATTTTCTTTCAATAAATTTATTCTTATTCTTATTCAACAGTTATGTCACGTCAAAAAAAAATATTTATCATTCATGGCGAAAGAAAGTACATAATTTCGATCGCAACTCATAAATCTTTTGCCGTGAGTCTACTCCTAACACAGAGATGAAAACGTTACTAATAGCGGAATCCACATTTCTACTTTCCAAGTAATATATATTTAAATAGAGCATTTAGTAGTGTTGTTGTTTTTCTCTCCCCATTAAAAATGTCCAAGTTACACGCTGGCACATAAAAATTAAGAAATTACGATGTAAACAACGCTGATCATTAAATTAGTTACTTAAATGTAGCGTGTTGCATGCAAACTTTCTGCAAGGGAATGTTGAAAAACGTCGAAAATAAAACGCTAGACGATTTATTTAGACGTCGTGCAAAATGTCGTTTTGAAAGAACAACAAAATTTAAAGCGTTTTGCTTTGACTCGAAATATTGTTTTTATTTATTAGTGGTCGTTACGACGAAGTTGCTTTGATGTTAGTGTTGCTAAACTTTATTTTACGTACATGTCTCTCTTGCACTTTTGACATAAACTGTGGCTAAACACATAACATTTTCAAATTGTGGTATAATTTACATATCAATAAAGCACCCTGTATACTTAACAAAGGGTTACCCAATATTTCAAATAATTTACTATTTAATCAGTAAAACATGCAACCAAAACAGCCACTAGATATCCGCAGCGCTACGCATGTGCTATGCTTCTATGTTACGCATGTGCTCCGCTTTTGTGCTACGCTTCTGTACCACGCACGTACTACGCTTCTACGATACACACGTGCTACGTTTCTGTGTTACGCTTTTGTGCTACACGTCTGAGATACGCGTGTGCTACGCTTTCGACTACGCCGTAGCCCCAACCAACCCTTGAGAGAGCAAAACACCCGCACACATTCAAAAACAACTTACAAAGTTTCCACAGTCCATTATCAGCTCAATATCTGTGAACCGAAGCACTAAAACACTTTATTAATACACAATACTATTTGGAAGCCACAGACACGTCTGCTGTATAAAATTACACAGAGCTGCGGGTAATATGGCGTCGTTTGCAAGTCGTTCCTGCAAGGTATTGCGATGCAGTACTATAAGAGTCGTATTATTGTTTCTCGTATTTTTAAAGGGTTGGAATTATAATATCCACTTAATTATGTAGTAGTGGGGGATACAGTATTTGGTTTGTAACCGACTTCAAAAAAAGGAGGAGGTTCTCAATTCGGTTTTAATTTTTTATGTTTGTTACCTAATAACTCAGTCATTTATGAACCGATTTGAAAAACATCTTAGTTCAATCTCATTTTATATACGTTCCGATTGGTCCCATAGAAATTTTTATCAAAATTGGTTCAGTAGTTTCATTTTTAAATCCGAATAGCTGGAGAAATAGAAAATATATCATCCAAGTAAGTAAACGAAATTGCATGTTTTGCTTTGTGTGTTTATGTTTTTTGGTTGTTTCTTCGTATTTTAACACCGACTTCCGGAACTAAAGTTATTTTATATTTTGTAGGGTTTTTTTTTTATTTGAAATCCGGTTGTATTTTTTTTGTATAAAAGTTTTTTTACGGTTTATAGAATTGTAATTTAGGTTGATCTGTTAATTAAGTAAAACTTTGGTTAAAGCCTTTTCCAATAGCTTCAAATCGATACATCACGAGCCGTTTAGTTGCAAGCATTTATTGCTGGAATGATAGGTTCTTACTTTATTATTAATTCGTGTTTGCAAAAAAAAATTATCAGCAAACGTATATTCGATGAAAAATTTGAGGTAGTTATAATATTTTGGAACGAAGACTCTCTTTGTCGTACAAAGTTGGAATTTCATTGCAACCTATACTTTTAAGGGCCTTTTTAATACCAATGGTCACTAAAACCTCAAATTTTAATACATAACACTAATTTGTCAATATTGAAGTTGGCGCCGATGGGTACGAACTCGAATTATAATATCAAGTAGAACTGTTAAATTGCAGTTTTATAACTACTGTAAAATCCTCTTAGAATGACATCGAAGGGAAGTGGCAAATACGCCTTCGTCGTCATATAAAGCAGTCTTAGAAAATAAATTACTTCCTATTTTTGTTAGTTATTTAGTGTAATAGTGAGGAGCTCGTGGCTAAATAGTAACAGCCGCACGGGTCGATCTTCAAGGTTAAGCAACGCTTGCCAAGGTCGGTCTGTGGATGGGTGACCATATCAACATACCGAGACTCCTCAGTGCATCAGAAAGCACGCTAAGCCGTTGGTCTCGGCTGTCATTTGTATACCTTTCCAGTCGTTACGGATTGTCAGAAACCAGAAAAACTGATTCCAGTCTTTCCAAGAAGTATCGTGTTACCTAACTAATAGGTTGTGGAGGTCTAGTAGGCAGCCGCCCCTTGTAAAATACTGGTACTCAGCTGAATCCGGTTTGACTGGAAGCCGACCCCAATATTTTTGGGAAAAGGCTAGGCAGATGATGATAGTGAAAATGATGAAGAGAAACACTAAAAATTGTAAGTATCTAATAATAAATTCGAGGGTAACGAATACAAGTGAAAGTGTTAAGAATCATGTCATTCGCTTTAACCGAACATAATTTCTTAGAGTTGATCATAATAAGCGATATGTCAATAAACGAAGCCCGAACTTTTTATAAAGTTCATATGAAAACCAAACTCGTGGTGTATTCACTTAATGTTAAGCAGTTGGTCTGTATAAGCGGAGTCATAATAAACGGATTCCACTGTACATACACATAATTGAAAATAGTATACCGCATAATCACTATTTAGGTTCACATGTGCCGGAATAAAATAGCGAACACGTTTAGAAATACGAAACACAATATAATTCATCCTTGACCTTAGCATAAATAGAATACAATACGCCTAAGGAACCTTTGCACACATTCATAAGCTACTCTTACACTACACTACACTACACTCACATGTCCCTATATGCTTTCCTTCATACACAGTACACCTACAGATACACACCCAACATATGTACGGGTATTTCGAAGACTTTACGAAGTTCCCTCATCAAAATCTAAACATGTAAAAAACTTTTTAGAAGTCGGTTGTACATTTTGTAAAAAAAAAAAATATTTTTAACTTTTTAGTGCTGAAATTGATATGGATTGGTTGGAATTTTTGGGGTGTCACAAACACCCCACATTCGAAAAAAATGTGCTAATCTGTACATATATACATGACGGAGTTATTCCCGAACATACATTAAAATATATATATATATATATAAACATCCGTATTGAGAAGCTCCTCGTTTTTTGAAGTCGACTAAAAAGTGAAAATTATTTGTTGGTTTGTTTGTACAAGTTAATATCCGTAAGTACTGATCTATTATGAAAAATGTACGATTTTTTAAGGATAGGCCAGGGGAGCAAAGCTGCGGGAAAAACCTAGCTTTGTTTTTAAGGATGGGAAATCCGCTCTGGGTGGAGTGGAAGGGACTGTCAGACTCTTACTGAACAAATGCCTAAAAAACACAAATGGGAAAAACCTAGCTACATTATATTTCCTACAATGTAATAGTCACCGTATGAAACTTTCAGAATTCTTCGGTTTATTCGCAACAGGGTGTATCAACTCCGTGCCCGTTCGAAGCAATAAAAATAATAAAACTTATGCTTTTGTATTCAAATTGTGTTAGGTTTTCGTTATGATAGTTTTGTGTTGTTTTCAAAGCTGTTGTATGTGTATCAATGGTCCGTTAGAAATGCTATGGGAATACAATCTAGCCTTGTTTGTACGTTTGAGGCTTATGTGATGGGTATGGCAAATTTTGTTAGTGATGCTTTACAATAGCAGCCTATTTAATATAACTGACAATGCGAAATTCAACTTTTTTGCGCCACTTACAGTATTGAAAAACAGAACGAAAGAATCGTGAATAATTGTTGGATCGGCACATGTCGCTTGTCGGATTTTTTGAATAGGCAGTGTGGTTAAGAAACACATGGTAAAAGTGGTCAACTTTCTAGGCCATCTTGTAGGCGATAAAACAAAAAATTAATACAAAAATGCGATCCGGTGATTTCCAAAGTATTTTAGTTCTGTTCTGACTTGTCTTTAGACTTTGGAAAGTTGAATCTTTCATAAAAAATATTGCCATAAAAATATCTTTCTAAAAAAGTGTGTTACATGTCTTAACCAATGTGTGTGTGTGTGTGTGTTTCACTGGACCAATGTTGTAAAGTAAATAAATAAATAATTATTTATTTATTAAAAAAAAACACAGTACAAGCTTACAGTTTACAAAACCAAAACGCTAACAATTTAACACCTTCAAATTTCAAACATATATATCATCACATTAATTTAGAGAAATTAAATAAAAATAAGTAAAATGGATGTCAAATACAAAGATGTCAAAGGAGAATTCCTTTATTCCTTCCGTTAATGTTGATTGTTGAATAACAACATTAACGCACTCAAATTTAAAGTCAAATATAGTTATTCGAATTCATTACAATTAATTCATAATCTTTCAGTCCTGCCGTAACTCAGATGACACAGGTTTAATCCTACAAAAACAGTACATTAAAAACTCAGAAAACAAATCTCAATAACATTTCCCGCTAAAGTCCCGCAAGCAAATCAACGACAAAGAGCAACTTTAATGCAGTAGCCTCATATTCCATGTATTCCACATAACGTAAACATGTTATGACCAGCCGACGTTATTCCACAACGCGTTCGAAGTTCATCACGATTGGGACTCGGAGCAATGCAATTTTGATGGAATAATTTCATTTGTATCGGGGAATTGGGATTTAAAGAAATGAGATTGAGAATTCGAGAAGCTACTGTGGTTATCTGATTTTTAAATGGTCTGCTCAGAATGTATGCAGTTTGAGTTTGTTTCGTTGTATTGCATGGGGTTATATTTAAATTCCCAATCATAATAAGCCAGACTGTATTCATTTGTATTTAAGCATGCATGAAAGGACTTCGATGTAATGTCATCTGAAGATTTACGGTTGATTAGAAGCAAACTAATTAAGTTATATAATATGTAGCTGCTATCACATCTTTTACTCCACTACGGGACGACTTTTCAACAGTCTATCATGGGGTTGCATTAAATATAATTGATTCACCATCTTAGGGAGTCTGCCATTTTGGATTTAGAATGACGTCACTGATCTAACCGTGTATTGTCATTCAAATGAAGCGTGTACACAAAATTCAGCTCAATCGTTTAAGGATAACTGTTTTAACATTCAGTTGCAAGACATAACCCATATTTGACATTTATTGGTGTATTCATTGGTATTTTATTCATGTATTTTATAGTATTATGCCTAATTAGTATTATTAAGAAGGTTTGTACACTGACAGCCCTAATTTTTATCTCCTTTCGTTCAGTTTATCAAAAGGTTGTTTGTAAGAGATTGCCTTGTGCGACACGACCACCAACAAGTACACTTGTTTTTTATGAATGTTTTTCCTAATTCTATCCTTATATTATCTCTATATTATCCTGTATTCCATAATAATAACCCATACGTACTAACTAACAAGGCAAGTTTAATGAAAAGTAGTTAAATAAAACCTCCACATTTTAACCTTTTAATGCCTTCGTAACACCACCTTCTAAGAGGTAGACTGCAGCCATTACACAAAATGGCTCATAATGAACAACTTAACCTGTCAAAGGGCAAGTGGATATCCAATTACAAAGTGGCAAATGTAGAGTGCCGCTCCAAGGTGTTTCGAGTTATGTCTACAAGATTATTTAATACGAATAGTTGGGAATTTCAGACGGGATGTTATGTTTACGAAGGCTATTTTCGTATGAATACATGCGATGTTAAATGTAGGTATTGAATTAGTAAAGTCTTATAAGTTCGGTATGTATAAGTATGTCACCGGATAATTGCAAACTTCGTAAGATTATAAAATATCTTGAGAGATTGTAAACTCTCTACCCTTCCGTCCCGTTTTACTCTTTGGGTACGAAACCCTAAAAAAATTACTAGTCCAAAAACCCGACTCCAAAAAAGAATTAAAACAACTAAAAAGTCCGAAACAATAATTTTTTCAGCAGTCTCATGCAGTTGGTGGTATTTTTTCCCGGTCGGATTTTTTGATACTTTTTGTGACTTTTCGAATCGGCCTCTCTGGCATTTTATCTTCCTACAAAAATCATATAGCCTATGTCACTTGGCACTTAAAGATGTTGTACCTGGATGACCATAACCATGGAGTACATGGTTTTTTATTTGGTTTACGTTTTCTAAAAATGAAACCTAGCTAGATCGATTTATCGCCCCCGAAACCCCCTGCATACTAAATTTCATGAAAATCGTTGGAGCCGTTTCCAAGATCCAGATTATAAATATACATATATACATATATATACAAGAATTTTTCTCGTTTAAAGGTATTAGATTTGATGATCACACATACCTTTTAATTGATCTACTCACGAAAATATTAACGAAAGAGGTTTCATTTTGGGGCAGTCGGGTAAAAATGTAGAAATATAATCTAACTAGAATTTCGACGGTAAACATCGAGGTGTTTTTGATCATATTATTGTTTATTTTTCACAAGCATAAAGGTTTTATTTTTTAATGATGGGAAATCATCAAATGACTTCTTCCGCTCTGGGTGAAGCGGAAGGGCGTGTCAGACTCTTACTGACTAAAACCCATATGTGTTCCTTCTAAAGCCCTTTGCGTTCCAGGGCCTCGGTGACTCTTTCGAACAAATTCCGCAACATGCATAAAGGTTAAGATGATGAAAATGTTTGAATTTCTTAATGAAAAGTATCTTAAGTAGACAGTTAAGTTCTGTTAACTTAGTAATTAGTTACCTACCATTACCACGCTTTTACTTAAACAGCTTATCCAGATAGTTTTCATGTAGGAAATAACACAAAGTTTTCACATTGCATTAAAATGCCCGTTAAGTAGAGTTGTTTTAGAGTCGGTTTTTCCTCTGAAGTTAGCCTTTTAGTTCATTATAACTAAAACTACTTTTAACAAACACGGAAGGTATTTCAAATACTATTTTGCTAGGAGAATTAATTTAAGTTAATTAAGGTAGTTTTTCATTAGCACAAATTAATGAAAATTATAATTAATGAAACTTTAAGTAGACCTCAGTATTGTTGTTTGACGTTATGATTTATTTTTTGTTAAAACATGCAACGTACAGTCCCATTGGACGTTATTATACACTCGTTGACAGTATATCTAATGGGGTTATGTTTTGTTGTATATTACGAAAGCACCTTACGGCAAAGATCAACAAATTTTCTACAAACAACACAGCAGCATTACTAAACCTAGATTTTTATCCGATTAATAATGATTAAAGATTTTAAAATGTAAAATGGCATCATTTCTACAAACTTTAAGTCTTTTAATTCAGCTGATTTCGTTCATCAAGCTACCCGAAACTGTCAAATTTCCCAATCAACCTTGAATTTAATATATATTTATATGCCTTTTCCCAACTATATTGGGGCTGGCTTCCAGTCAAACCGGATTCAGCTGAATACCAGTATTTTACGTGAAGCGGCTGCCTACCAGACCTCCACAACCCATTAACTAGGAAACATGGTACTCCTTGGCAAGACTGGTGTTAGATTTTCTAGCTTCTGACTATCTGTAACGAGTGCCCAAGATCTACAAATGACAGCCGGGACCAACGGCTTAACGTGCTTTCCGAGACACGCAGAAGTCTCTATGATAAGATGGTCACCCATCCACAAACCACTCTCGGCTAGCCTTGCTTAACCATGAAGATCGACCCATGCGGCTGTTATTATTTAGCTACGACCTCCTCGCAACCTTAAACATAATGCTGTAGCAATAAAGTTAAAAATCAATTAAAGAAAGTTGACAGATTGTTAACTGGATGTGCTGGCGTCTGTAACAAAGGCCAGTTGACCAATCATCTCGATCTCGACTGATGGAAAGCGAGGAATGAGGGTTACGGTGGATATAGAACTAGAGAACCCAGCCGATCTATTATGTGAACGTCTCATCCTGAAAACTTAAATGGAGTGAGCTTGAAGTGAACTGTCAAGTCATAGTGTCTACAGGTGGAATGACATTTCACTTCACAGTCACTTCACCCAAGTTTTCAGTGTCATTGACAAAATAGGCTGGCATATATATTACGTCAGAAGATGCCTGTTAACTTTACTAAAAAGAAAAATAGGTCAAACATCCCGTCAAATAAAATAAATAAGTATCAAACAACTTTCGCGATGTCAAAGCCGTATACGTCGTCGTCGATATTGTAGCGATGTCCACACAAACACGTGCTAGCGATCGTTTATCATCTCACAAATATCAATAACTTGGTCCGCGACGAGGCGAAGAGGCGACAGTTACTAATGGTGCTCGTTCTGTTGACGCTGTAGGCGCGGCGTTAGGCAGAATACTTGGCGTGCTTTTTTCATGTGTTTTTGTAAGTGAAAACTTCTTTAGGCGCTTTGAGCACTTTTTGGGTGATCAAAAATCACGGAACTCGCGTCATCGTCACCGAACGCTTTGGGTGAACAAAGAACTCGCGTCATCATCACCGAACGCTTTAGCTTTCGCTTAGTTTTCACTTCTATTGGCAGTCCCCAAAAGACTGTCCCGCATGTTTTTTTTGCCACACTTTGCTTAAGCAGTATAATTATTACTTAAGCAAAGTAACCGACACCTATTATTACATATTAATATATGTAATACTAGTTGTCGGAGTCAGATCCGCCTGCGTGGAATGTACTTTCCCCCTTTATTAGTTATATCCTACTTGTTTTTGCCCACGCTCACAAAAAGGAGCCTATAACCGTCTCTGAGGTCCCATCTATCGCTGCACCAAAATACGTCAAAATCAGTTGCGATTTAGGTGTGAAAGTACGCTTTCACAACTTGCCACAAACAAAGAAACAAAGTTATTTTCGCATTTATATTACCACTGTAAAATTTCAAAAAAATCCGAACCGTCGTTTTTGCGCTAAAGAGTAACAAACATCCATTCATCAGCCTACAATGGGTACCTATGCTTTCCTGCAATGGGTACCTATGCCTGCCTGCAATAAATACGTTCTTTTTAATTATTTTATTTAATACCTTGTTGAAAACTACCATCTGCAATTAAGCTTATCATTGTCAGCCCGCGTTACCGCTATCTCCGCGATATGGATGTGAAGTTTTGTCTCGACACTTCCTCAGATGAAACTTTGAATGATTTACGAGAACCAACTTTAACTAGGCGAAGATCTCAGCAAGATTGTGGCTGTGGATTGGCGGAATTAGGTTAGAGGATTAAGCTGTGTTTAATTGTGTTTTAGGCCTTATTAATCTTATTAGCAGCCTCTAGAGATACTCAGAGAAAACACAGGGAACCTGCTGACTAGAAGAATGTAAAACAAACCTTTTATAGAATGTATGATCTAGCTAATTGTTTTAAAACCGGCCAAGTGCGAGTTGGACTCTCACACGAAGGGTTCCGTACTATAACCGGAAAATATGTAATAATGCCAGTAATGTTTTTTGCCTATAAGTACTAAATGCATGTGCCTACAAACAAAGCAGTTAGGCTTACAAAATGTGGTGTTTGCGTTATTTGAAGCGACCAGTGGTTCAGGAGTCTAAACTTACATGAATTACACTTTCAAAAACCAATGTAAATAATAATAAAAAACTGGCCAAGTGCGAGTCGGACTCTCATACGAAGGGTTCCGTACCATAAACCGAAAAAAAAACACGATTCTTGAATGGGAGCCCCGTAATTTTTTTAATTTAACTTTTATTATTTACTGTTATAGCGGCAATAGAAATACAAACTCTATGAAAATTTCAACAGTCTACCTATTATGGTTCTTGAGATACAGCCCGCTGATAGACAGACGAACGGACAGACGCATGGACGGATGGACGGACAGCGGAGGCTTAGTTATAGGGTTCCGCTGGTTAACCTTCGAGTACGGAGCCCTAAAAAGTAAGTCCTTATTCACAAGTCCATGACCCTACACTGTTGAAAAACATTTTGGCAAAAAAAATGCTTTTTGAAAAAGCAAAATGTTACAAAATAAATCGAATGGTCTGTGTTTGCTATGTGATTTTATACTTTTTTAGCCACGTGCACCATGAAAACATTTCGCTTAACATTATTGTTTTTGTCGCAGTCAAAAAAAAAAAAATAGTTATGTTTTATTAAGTCTCGCCCATTGCCCAGTTCACATACACATGCTTACCCACTACAAGCATGTCGTTCCGTCAGTGAACTGCTCAAGATTCCCCTCGCTCTAATGCATCTTCACGAATACCTACTTAATCAGCACAGATATTTACCGCAAGCAGGGGAACACATCCTACAGGGTGTTGATTCTGACTTATTTTAAAAAGACATTTTATTTATTCTTTTGTTTTTGCCCCGTGTCGTCCTTGATTCTGACTTATGTTTAAACGATGTTTTTCTGTTGTATCAGTGTTTTTCACAATGGTGTGGATTCGGTGAAGCAAAATATGTTAGGTGCAACCACACTGCTTGAGTTACTGGAGGTTTAATACATTGATACTACCTACTAATACATTGGATGTTGAATTAAAATTGAGCATTTTTTAAAGTGAAAACTTCTTTAGGCGCGTTGAGCACTTTTTGGGTGAACAAAAATCATGGAACTCGCGTCATCATCACCGAACGCTTTCCATGAGCTATGTGTATACTGTGTTTATATGTGTACTTTTTGGGTAAACAAAAATCATGGAACTCGCGTCATCGTCACCGAACGCTGTCCAAATTAAAAAATAATAATCTAATAGCTCGACAATACAATTCACAAGTTACTTCGTTTTCACTTCTATCGGCAGTCCCCAACGAATGCCCCGCATGTCTTTTTTGAAGAACGTTAATTCCATATTCAAAAAAAAAAAATTGAATTTAAAAATCACAGCAAGCCATGAATAAGTTGGCTTTATCTAGAGAACTATTATGCTAAATGAATCAGATAATATTCCTTAATTCTTGATGATCAGTCAACAAAGCTATTTGGTATACAGGCAAAAGTACTAATTTTCCACTGCACTGCCAATTTTTATTTCTAATATGTGTGTCACCGGAACATCGCAAACGCCGTAAGATTGTAAAATATCGCGTGAAAGTGTAAAATATTTTTTTCTAAATAAGACACGGAAATATTGGAAACTATTGAATTTGGATGGGATTTATTGTATACAAAACGACTTTTTCATAATATATCGAGAAATTATAATCTTATCAAGATTTATTATAATCTTACGGAGTCTGCAATTTTCCGGTGACATGTGCATTATAATTTTTTAAGCTTATAACGTCTTACAAGTGTGGTGTACAATAATTGTCACACTCATTGCACACTCACAACATTGTTTCAAAGAAGTTGCAAGTTAGCTGCCTGCATACCAAATAGCTTTGTTGATTGTACATAACATTTATATAATTACGTAAAATAGCGTGTCTTTATGTATGTATGTGTGTTATGTATGTATGTACTACAGCAAGTACTCAGACAAAAAAAATACTTGTAGACAGGTAGCACGTAGTACCTATTTAGAGGTATGCGGTACAGAGAGTAAAGTCCCGCATACCTCCACTGAAAAATGGGAGGATCCTCCTGCCAGACGGTTATTGTGTCTGGTGGGTAATTGCCCGATTATGTGTTCAAATCGCACGGAGAACTTTGCTTGCGCGATGCAGGATTTCGTTGTTAGCTCGTCGTAGATGGCGTTGCGGTTCTTGTTGTTGCCGTACAAATTTCGTTTCTTTGTTTTTCATGTGGCGGTATTGATGCCGCTACACCTACATGCACTGAAGCATGTATATATATGTAGTTTATTATGTAACACAAATACACCACGAACACACCGCCTGCAATGCAAACCTCATTGAAAATTCAATAAATGCATAATTCAGTGTAGTTTAGAACTAAATAGGATTTGATGTTAATTGTACAGGAAAGCGTTTGTTTGAGCTGTTACTGTAATTTCATTTTAAATTGATGTTAGTTTCGCAGGAATTTTAAAGTGGCCATTATTATTAGTTATTATTGCAATCAGTTAATTAAATGGGAATATTATTTTGTACTTAGCCATGTAAATGGTATTCGTAATAAAACGGTGACTAAATGTGTCAGTTTTTTGTTTTTCTAGGTTTAAATAAATAAAAAAACGTAGGTAAGTAACAGACGATAAGATTAATGAAGGTATGTGCGTTTACGTTTTACCACATTCATGAACTTAAGGAAATTAAGGAAAGGGCAATGACCGTTATTGCAAATTTATCTGGCGTCGACCATAGTATCAATTTGCCTCATACAATAACTAGGTACTCATTTGTCTTGCTTGAGTTCAGAAGACACGATTTAAGTGAGTCTTTTAAGCTGTTAAAAAACGCAGGGTGCTAAACCAATTGGTTGATTTTGATATTTTAAGGATGGCAAGTTCTAATCTGAGCCACGAGAGCAAACTCGCAGCAAACACTAGTTCAAAAAATAAAAAACATGCGGGGCCGTCTTTGGGGACTGCCGATAGAAAAAAGCTAAGTACCGGTATTAGATTATGATTTTTGAATTTGGAAAGCGTTCGGTGACGACGACGCGAGTTCCATGATTTTCGTTCACCCAAAAAGTGCTCAACGCACCTCAAGACGTTTTCACTTCAAAAATACCAACCGAATTGAACACCTCCTTTTTGTAAGTCGGTTAATAACGTTCCCCTAAATCACACCTCCTCAATAATCGGTCTATCCGTCGAAGAGTTTATTTACAAACAGTGGTCAGTACGCCAGTAAATCCCCTTGCTTCAGGGGATATCTCATTACCAACTTTTGTTGGGCTGGCCAGTTAAGCAGTCGGTGTTACCCGCTTGTTATAACTTTAGTTATTTACTTTTTCTTCTGTTACTTTTGTGGTAGTAACTACATATTTTTCGTGTGTTTGTTAGTTTCGATCGGAAGGTTTCGGTTAATTTTGGTGAGGTTTTGTGGCAGATATCTGAAGATGCTAGTTTATGTGACGTGATTTTGAATTTGGATCATTATCAACCTATACAGTCGGTCGATTCTGTAAGCATATCGAAGTGAAGGCTTGTGTGAAGTGATCACGAGGTGAGCTGTCAATGTAATCAAGATGGAATGACAGCTTCGTGATCACGTGACATCTTGATTGTATGGATTAACAGCTCACCTCGTGATCACTACACTCAAGCCGTCACTTTTAAAGAATTGTTATATTAATTATTTATTTTGACCATTTCTATTTTTGGAAGGATTAAATACCCGGTTTCAGGAACAAAAAAATCAAACCGTCACAAATTTAATGCAGCCAAGCGATGCTATTGATTGTTGAAAACTCACTCAGCCAATCATAGCACGCACGCGCGTTTGACAATGTTGTGATCATTTTCGTTCGAGGAACTAGACCTTAAAGTGTAAATTGCAGTATTTGAAACCTTTTGTTAATGATTTGATCCTCATATAAAAAAAACGTAGAAATTTAAAATTAGAATAATAGAATAATGAGTAAGTAACATATTTTCAATAAAGTGCTGCTATACAATTATACACATTGATAAGTGATAACCAGAGATCGGAATAGGTAGAGCATATTTACCTAATGTTCGTGGAAGTAAGTATCATACATAGAGTTAATAATACCTCCTCTAAAATCCCGGAATCATAAACATGACGATTGTATCCCGTGATTTAAGAAATTGCAAATTACTTATTGCGCTTTGAATACATTTGAACAAAATTAATATATTGAAGAATCTTATTATGTTTTAGAGTTCCGTACCTACTAAAACTGTTAAATTAAATAGCTTTGTTGTCGCACAACTCTTTCGTCTTTTGATTCTTCAAATCAATCATTTGCACCTATACTCAAAGTGCAGTTCATGTTTTTTATAATCCCGGGTTTTAATTATCATGATTCCATTTATAATTCCGTGATTTTACAGGAGGTATTATCAACTCTATGTCACTTACTTCCACGAACATTAGATAAATATACTCTACCTATTCCGATCTCTGTTGATAACACAGTAAAACACTTTTCACAACTCATTTAAATTTCATTTCATATTTAATTATTTGCAGCTCGATAAAACGGATGGAATGTGCTAGAATATCCTTTAGAGCTCACTCGTAACTGTTTCCCATACCAACTCTCATCACAAAACTAATAGTTTGAAATAATAACCATTGGTTTGAACGCACAGCAGTAAACGAATGGCAACAGGTACAAACCAAAGGTCTATACAAACTGAACCGTTTTCATTAAGCACTGGAACTACGCGAGCCATTGAAAACTGACCGTGGGCTGCTAAACTCTCCCTAATAACTGGCCTTAAAATTCGACAGGTACCAATCAATTTTGAACTGTAGTTTGTTTACGGTAAGGTTGGGAATAGATTGTGTGGGGGGCAGTCTTTTATGATATCAGAATGAGGCTCGAAACGGAGTATTTCAGTAATGTATTGTTGGATATGAGTTCGTCTCATGCTTATATGAACTTTTGTTGCGCACAAGCGTTTATATTTTTGCGTTCTGTGCAGTTTTCGCCTGTTTTCCCTTTGTTATGGCTATACATGTCTACCTATATTGTATAGGTATATGTTTTTGTATTGTCGATTGGGGAAATGAAACTAATACGACAGGAATTGTAATGAGAACTGTTGCCATGGTAACTGAGCCGAAATCTATAACAGTTGTAGATGAATTTTAGGCAGTGTTCGCTTGTTTTGTACGTCTACTCTGATCCCGAGTTTATTTTGATTGGTATGTTTGTAAAAAGTTAAATATATGCCAAAGGTTTTAGTCAGTAAGAGTCTGACACGCCCTTCCGCTCCACGCATAGCGGAAGAAGTCATTTGATGATTTCCCTATCTTAAAAAAAAAGGTGAAAAAGATGCCCTAAAATTAAGATGTAAGGTGTAACTATTCCTGCCAGGGTTGCGGACTTTGTTCGAAAGAGTCACCGCGGCCCTGGAACGCAAAGGGCTTTAGAAGGAACACTGATGGGTTTTAGTCAGTAAGAGTCTGACACGCGCACACGAAGTCATGTGATGATTTCCCATCCCTAAAAAAAAAGTTTGTGAATTAAAAAAAACAGCGAACATGAAAAATCGACCTTTATACTGTGCTTATTATTTAAAAAAACACGATTTGACAGCGAAACTACGGACTTCGGGTTTAGAGCGCAGCCCCCCTGGAACGCAAAGGGCATTAGGAGGAACACGGATGGCCGCGGTGACTCTTTCGAACAAATTCCGCAACATAGCTGCAACCTTGTCTATAAGTCTAGCAAGAGTGATTAGGTTTCATCTAGGCAAGCGTGCTCCATCGTTGACTACGTGGGTAATTGTCTAATTTTGAGCAGGTCGCTACGACAAATCTATCCAATAACTTAAAACGAGCAATTCTTGTATATATGTATATATACCTAATCGGAATCTCGGAAACGGCTCCAACGATTTTCATGAAATGTATGCAGCTGGTTTCGGAGACGATAAATCGATCAAGCCAGGTTTCATTTTTAGAAAACGTTTACCAAAAAGGTTTTAGTCAGTAAGAGTCTGACACTCCCTTCTGTTCCGCCCAGATCGGCAGGAGTCATTTGATGATTTCCCATCAATTAAAAAAGCAGGTTGTAGCCATCAGGAAACAAAGACCCTTGTTTTTTGAGTTAACGAATATTTATTCTAAACTTCTTCTTATCATTCAGACAAGAGACAGAACTCACCTTTAAAACAAAATAAGGGCCAGCTTTACCTCTCAAACTTTTAAACCGTTTTTCTTTGTTTTAACTTTCAAGTTATTTAGCATAAAAATGTAACTTAACAACTGTGTTGTTCTTAGTTATAATGTCGTCAAATATGCAACGGTTCTCTTTGCTAAACGTTTTGGACGAGGTTTATGTTAATATAAAGAAAATTAAACACTTAGGTCTGAAGTTGAAGTTTTTTGTAGTTGGGTTAAGTGTTTCTTGGATGTAGAAGTTAAGTTAGTTACTTTGGCGTTAAAGAACTATGGTTGTTAGTCTGGAGTAGCGTTTTGTTGGACTAAAAGCCTTTCTTAGGTATATGTTAAGTTTTTTTTTTCTTAGAAGAGGGAACAACAAACAGCTACATTATATAATATTTCAAACATATAAAATAATAACTTAAATAATAATACAGCCCACAGCGCTGTTCACAGGTTACCATTAATATTTATACTTTAAGTCGCTAGGGGGTAAGCTGTACATGCATGACAGTTACACAAATAATATAAAAATAAAAATATAAAACAGAAATAAAAACAGATTAGACTATGTATAAAGATTAGTCCAAAGGTGTGTCGTACAATAATCTACGAAACTGACTTAAGGAGCATGTGAAGACATCAATATGTTCGAATTCATTGTTGGCCGATTTGGTGAACGTAGACCAGCACTTGCCTTCTATGGACAGTTCTAGGGACTGCATAACACAGTACATTATTTTAAAGTTGATCACTGTTATACTTTGGGTTCTTTCCGTTCCTAAATCAATCGAAGGTGGCAACTTGCAGGGATTTGAAATAAAGAAAGAAAAAGAGTTTTATTTGCGACAAGCATGACGCATATCATAAAAAAAAAACGAATTTGAACGACTTTTTTGTTTGAAGAGGTATGATGTTTATTCCTTTAAGAACGAGTTTAAGGACTGTAGTACCTAGCTGATTTACGGAATAGTTTACTTTGAGTTGTTTTGAGTTAGTCTCGACTCATTTAACATGTATCAAAATTGAGATATTCAAACGCTCTTCATCGTAGCTATAACATTGAAAATAAGCTGCCTTGTCTCAGACATAAACACTACCTACAGGAATATCTACTACGTTAGAACTGAGACCCGACTTGCCTCAATGTCCGGTGCTAAGGGGGAGGCCGGATTATTTCATGCAATCCCGGTACTCCACGCTCTCCGAAATACACACACCCTGTAGTTTACTTGAAGCTTATAGCCGTACGGAGAGAAACTGTTTTGAAATACCTGAAAGAAAGAAAGAAAGAATAAAAATCAAAGTAGATTTTATTTTTGGGATTACTACAAATCATCTTCTTTTTCTGTTGTGTAGTTTGATACGAGAATATAAAAGACTGTATTTGTAGTAAAAAAAAAGTAATGGATTAAGTACCTATACTCATATTATCCTGCACAAAAGAAACAAACGGTGTACAATGAGCGGTCTTATACCACAGCGCGATCTCTAAAGCTGGGTGCTTACCGGTGCTACGAGCCGTAATGTAACATTCGCAGCGAGCATGTTATGTTACGTCGAGTCCTAAAATCCGTGTAAAACAAAACACATACACTTCATGTTCGTGCTTGTTTTCATGTAGGTACTGACTGCAAGAATTAAAGAAAAAAAGAAAACACGTTTATTCCGCCAGAAATGACGCACAAAAACACAACATTACAAGAAAATAACACCACTAATCAAAAACTAAATAAAAACTGTTACACTGACAAACTATGTCTGGACCGCATATTACCTTCCGCGATTCTCTGGTCATACCACAGATAAAGCAGAACACAGTTCCAATGCTCGCTTTGTAACATGTTACATTAAGCCTCGTAACACCAGTCAGTACCCACCTTTACAAGTAACCTTTGGATGAACTGAATTTACCCCTTGTAAGAGCAATTTCACTTCAATTTAATCCGTTAAAAACTTATTTTTGACATTTGACGTGAATTTCGTTAAAGAATTCGAAAAGCCGAAAACTCATACAAAGTTATTCAAAAAATATTATTCCGAAAATTCGTCAGATGTTTTGGACGCAAAGAATTCACGGGAATACGAATTCAAGTTTTCTAATTTCGCTTCAAAGTCCCGGTGAAATGTCTCCAATATAATTATAAAATGGGGTGAAAGATTTGTTCTTCGACAGGCGGAAGAGGGTGATCAGTCTTTATCGTAAAAAAATATATAGAAACCACCTCAATCGCATTAATTTGTTGGCAAGCAATGGGACAAAAGGGTGATCAAAATAACAGGGTAATATTATTATATTGAGAAAGAAAGAAAACTGTTTATTTGGTACTCGCACAAGACAAACAAAACAGTAAAATGAATAACTAAACAGTAATATAATATAACAAACATGGATAATTATATCATAAAATAGTTATCTGTGCGAGGCCAAAATGGTCCCTATCTCAGCTTATGCTGCGATATCTAAAATCAATCAAATAATGATGACCTCATTCATATTAATTTTAAATAATTGTGCTGTGTTTAATCGTTCCGATATTTTTTTAAATCAAAGGTATGCAGTCCTTAGCTAAGTCCTGCGTGCTTTTAAGCGGTTTGTTGATACGCTACAATGATCGTTTTGGTCTTATCAATTTCGATCTTTAAATATTTTAAAATTCACTTCTTAGTTTACAAACTACTACAAAAACAATTATCACCCACACCCAAAACATGTACCAAAAATCCTACCTTACACCATAAATTCCACACATTCCAATCCTCTTGAAATCTGGAAATCAGCACGCGTCGCTGCATTGCCATCACTTTTTCTTTCGCTCGAGTAATGCGAAAAATATGTCGAAGTCCAAGCCGGCTGGCATCCATCATAAATCACGGGGCCCGGCCTGCAATGCGCCCGCTGGCCCTCCCTTAATCCGGCCCTGTGTAAAGCCTCGAGTCATTGTGCTTTGTAGTGACTATGTGGTGTAGATTAGACTTTATGCGTGAGTGCGAAGGATTTGCAGGTTTTAGGATTCTGTGCAGATGATCTTTTGAGATTTATCTGTCAGGATAAAGTATTTCGAAGTTCCAAAGCTGACCAGTGACTATTTAGGTTACATTCAATTTACGCAGAGACTAATTCTGATTTTCAAACTCTGGTATTCAGTTTATTTTATGCATATCAGTAAATAAGCTTTGAATTCATAAAATAATGTGGGTTGAATTGTTTTTAATGTTGATCACTTTGTTTTCAAATTAGTTAAAGGTGTTTTTGCTTCTAGCTCGTTGTACGTCAGGCTTTCATTAATCCCATCAAACTTCAAAAGCTTTCTATTTTACACGACTAATGTTCAAATTATGTCGAAACCCGTGGCCCCGCAGCCACCTATTCATAAATCAAGCAGTCACAATGGACAATGTCCACGCTGACCTACACTTAATCCGACCCTGTATTCGTTTTTGTTATGATATTTCGTACTTAAAATGTTGTAACGTATTCTATACATACCTACTACGTTAGGGGTGGTCAGAAACCCGAAATTTGAAGGGGCATTCCGGGGAGAGATCAGTCGCAGAATCAACAGCTTTATGTGCTTTCTGAGGCATGGTGGTGTTATACCACAATTTTATAAGCTCCGGTCTGCTACTGTTAAATTCCTGATAGAAAAACCCAGTAACATTTCTTTTGGGAATCGAACCCAGTACCCCGCGCTCGACAGTCACGCGACCACGAGATCAAAGGGGCACCTAACAAAATTAGGGTACCTTATGTTTAAAGAATCGATGATCTGTCCAAAGGAACAGTAGAAATTGTAGGGCAATTAGGGATCCCTAGCATGTCGTCAGAAATGCAAGTGGTAATCTCAGGATAGACTCGCAACTTGTCAGAAACGGAACTCGACAGACATGCAGTTAGGCGGACACACAACACGACAGACACATTTCGTCAGATATTTGAAACCATCCACCCAGACTGGTGTAAACATAAGAATAAGTCAAATAAAAGAGTAAAAAATGATGAAATTTTTTTAATAAACAATATCAGGTCAATGCATTCGGCATTTTAATGTTAACAATATAAGATTCAGTTTTTTTTATTTACTTTAGCTTATAATCAAAACTCTAAATCAACTATAGATTTTTGGGCATTTTTTTGATTTTTTATTAATTGTTCGACCACTAAAATCACTATTCGGCCTTCATTATCCTTTAATTTAATAATAAACTTTTCATCCAGGCCTGGTAGACGGAGCCCCCCTTCGCCAAACTCCTATTTCTGATTGGTTTAAATCGAGAATCAGCGGTGAATCGTGGGATAGAAAACTCACGAGAATTCGTAAAGATTTCAGATATTGGGTATTCTCACCCTATTACTTAGCAAATGAGATTCCATGGCTAAAAGGTTGACGTTCTTTAATCTTAAGCCTAATGGCGCTGCCTTATAAGAATGTCAATATTTCAGCTTATTCCCAATGGTTGGATGATTTTAAAGGAAGTTAAGTAGGCCAAATATAGCCTGAACGTGTTTTGAAAACCTCGGGGAGACAACTCAGCTTTTTTTTTTTTTTAAGGTTGGGAAATCATCAAATGACTTCTTCCGCTCTGGGTGGAGCGTAAGGGCGTGTCAGACTCTTACTGACTAAAACCCATCCGTGTTCCTTCTAAAGCCATTTGTGTTCCAGGGCCGCGGTGACTCTTTCGAACAGATTCCGCAACCCTGGCAGGAGACAACTCAGCTGCAGTTCCCAAAAGTGGCTCAAAAAGCCTACCTTGACTCAATATTGGATTATTTTGATAGATCCACAGGCAGAGTAGCTTTATCATCGGAATCATCACTTCAGGTGAAAGACATCCATTATCAGACATAGGTAAAACACAGAACGATCAATTCGTCTATATGAAAAGATGAACGGACAAACTTACTTGTTTGTAAAAATGTGCTCAAAATATCATCTTATTCAAGCGCTTTTACAGCCCCATAGTTTTTCCGCGCATTCAAAATGAATTGCGCTCACAATCTCCACACAATTCACGAGCATTCAAAAATTCCACCAACATCTTATGTTAACACCATCATAAAATAAACTCTCGTTTACAGTCCAAAAAATAACATTCCACACAACACATATTTTGTACAACATTTATTCGAGGAACCACCTTTAGACGCGGCCAGAATCCTACGACCTACCTCGCCCTTCTCTTTGTGAACCCATCTCGATTGAAAAGGGGGTGTTGTCAAGGTATGAAGGGGTCTTGTTCCTCTGGTGGTGTTTCCTCAAAAGCAGTACCATAACTAACCATCAAACGCCCTCGCGTACTTAGAATAAATTTTCAATACTCTGGTACATGGATCGTTAGTTCCATTCAAAGGTTTAGGCAACGCACAGCTTATCTCAAGATGTGCGTGGTACAGAGTAGTCGACGGTGTCAGAGAGTTTTGCAAAAAGTTTTTTTCCTAATGTCTTTTTAATACTTTATTTAGGCCTAGTCTCGAGAGATTTGCGCATGATTGATTGAAGGGGCGAGGTGCCGAATGTGAATTGTGGGGTGCGGCTGATTACTTATTGATATGGTTGGTCGCTGTGGAGTTTTAAGGAAGTTATTGTGGGGAAATATCTGAATTCAATACCTTACATTAGATCATGTGCGCTCTAAAAAGATGGGAAATTCGTTGTTCTATCAATGATACCTACAACTGAGTTTGTGCTGAATTACTAACAGACTATTGTGTACTTACAAGTTGTACCAACATGACGCTATCAAAGTAAAACTTGTGTACTAAAAGTATAAGTCGTGCTGAGACTACAATGTTACTCTGCATCTTTAGTAAAATTACATTAAAACTATTTAACGGGTCAATTTAATAAGCACTGACATTCTTTTTTCAAAAAAAAATAAAAACCGACTTCCAAATAAAAACCACTACAAAATAACTTTAATTTTGGAAGTCAGTGTCAAATAAAGAAGAAACCGCACCAGAAACACCGACTTTCAAAATTAAAGTTATTTTGTAAGTAGTGGTTTTTATTTGGAATATGGTTAGTTTTTTTTGACTTTTTAGTGTTGGTACCCTCAAAAATTCCAACCAGTTCATATATATTTAAATATCTATTTTTGAAGTTCTTCATCACATCTTTACGCAATTTGTTGGGACCATTTGGGAAGAAACCTCTTTTGAACATAATTTTGCGGATGTATGACAGAATAATGCCCGAACATAAAAAATATAAACATCCGAATTGATAACCTCCTCCTTTTTTGAAGTCTTGTTAAAAATACTATGTTTAGTGGTCATGCTAACAATTTTGAAAATATTCATTTTATCACTCTGTTCCATACCTACTCTACCCATAGGTACGACTCAGTACGAGTATTCTACATCAACTACCTCTAAACTCACACCCTACTCTGTGCTTTTTGAAGCGAGACACACCGAAGCGCTTCTCAGAATGACGGCCATATCTCGAAGCAGGTGCGCAGGAACCCGGTTACTACGAAGGCAATGAGGTGTACTCGAGAGCTCTAATGCTTGACTACGGAAGTGCTGGCTTGAGAGGACGACTGGCAAGGTTGTAGGGAGCTTAAGTAATTTTACTTAAGCTTATGTTAAGCTATGTTAAAAGGAGGTTTATCTACTACTACGAACTAGATGAAAATGAAGACGGTCAATTAAATCGTTTTGATTACAAAATCTATTTCTTAAGAGTAAAATCAATTTTCGAGACGTGCGCGTAAGTAGGCTTCAATAAGGGTAAGCCAATACATAAATAAAAAATTCGCATCGTCAGTATCGTGATTTCAACTCTGAATGATGTGGTGAGTTTTTTTTTTTGGGCATTATGTATGGGCTGATTCTCCATTACTGTAGCCTACTGCACGCCCATGATTCTGGGATACGGTTATAGGCTACTCTTTTTACGAAAATGTATATTAACGCGAGCAGAACAGCAGCGGGCTAAAGCTAATACCTCATAAATACATAGGAACCATTCAACTAACAAACTTTATCTCCCACAACCTTCAAAACAAAACGTTTAACAAAACACTGTTCAAAACTGAACACGAGTAGACTCAAACTTCCTCTGCCGAGCATCGAACCCGATACACGTCGCAAACAAACTATACTATCAATTGAAAGCTATCCGCCCGTGATTTCTCCTCCATACCCTTTATTGTCTACCCTCTGAAATGACTACCATAATCATTTAACTTCATACCAATCAAAAATTTACCTTATTTTGTAAACGATAAAGTTCGATCTTAACTGGAGGGGATTGTAAGTTAGGTCGTTATGAAATGCTGTACTGAAGCTTGCAATGTTCAATATTGCTTGGTTCGTTAGCGCATTGTTTTCTTATTAATTGTATTGAATTAATGAATGAGTGAACTATACCGTTGAAAGTATCTTGTTCATAGAGGAGCTCCAAATCGGATAATGATCGGGTATTTGAACATTGGGAGACGTTCCTACCCTTCCGTTCCACCCAGGGCGGTAGAAGTCATTTGATGATTTGCCAACCTTAAAAAAAAGCATACATTCGTAGGTTCTTTTTTTATTATTATATTTCAGCGAATAGAAAATATTGTCAACTAGTTGCCGCCCGCGGCTCTGCCTGCGTGATTGTCGAAAATTATCCCAAGGGAACATATTCCCGGGATAAAAAGATAAAAAAATAAACATATCTTATGTGTTATTCCAGACTATAATCTACCACTGTGCCAAATTTCATCAAAATCCATTCAGTAGTTTTTGCGTGAAAGAGTAACGAACATCCATCCATCCATACTTACAAACTTTCGCGTTTATAATATTAGTAAGATTTTAGAAACTGGACATTCCAACCATACGCACAAAACGTTTTGGGAAAACATTCAGTGTGCTTATTATAGTTAGAGAGTGGAATTCCCTGCCGGAGTCTGTGTTTCCTGATAACACCAACCTGGGGTTTTTTAAGTCAAAAGTGAATAGGTTACTTCTAGGTAAGCCAGTTTCATCAACGACCACAAACGCGAGCCTAAAATTATTAAAAATACTGGCCAAGTGCGACTCGGACTCGCGTTCAAAGGGTTCCGAACGAAAACATCTTTTTCAGAATTGAAGAAAAACTTTTCTTTTATTTTTCTTGTTTTCCCTCCAGGAAGTGAATCCATTTTCAAAATTTATTTATTTTCGTTACGCGTCCGTGTTTAGGTCACAGAAAGTTACGTGTGTACCTACCAAATTTCAACTAAATCGGTTTAGAAGATTCATACAAAACTGGCCAAAACGGACAGACAGACAGACAAACATCCCAGTGATCCTATAAGGGTTCCGTTTTTTCATAATGAGGTTCGGAACCTCAAAAAACTGTAAAAAGAGTTTAGTTAAGGGCGTTGTAAGACCTAAAGCG
Organism: Mamestra configurata; assembly: GCA_002192655.3. NCBI lineage: Eukaryota > Metazoa > Arthropoda > Insecta > Lepidoptera > Noctuidae > Mamestra > Mamestra configurata. The sequence continues at coordinate 351,808 of NDFZ01005387.1, forward strand.
CGGTCACACTCCGACTTTTTTCTGCAAGCCTATTTTTAATGAATTTGTAGATATTTCGCCTTAAGAGAACTATCATGAGCAATACTTTCTTTCTCTAATTGCAGTTTATCTGAGTTACATTAACATAAATGGGATGTGTTCAAAGCTTCTTCAGAAGTACTAGATTGTTCAATGTAAGAAGATTTCGTTAATTCAGAATTCCTCAAGTTCACTGACCTTTTCATGATATCCAATACTAAGCCATACAATCCAATTAAGCCATTTCCATAAACCGCGTCCTAAACAATAAACTACGACAATAAGCCATGATTTGGTGCTTCAATAAACTGGCGTTCCTGCTAAGTCATAGATATTATCATAAGTGTGGGTGCATAGTTATGCACTGCAGTGTAATAATGCAGCGCATTAGCTATCGCTTTAGAGCGCTGTTTACGCGTTTCTGTTCAATATGTAGGTAGTATGTGGTGGGGATATTGTAAGGGGAATGGTGGGTTAGTGTACCTAGAAGTAGACTAGGTATAATGTTATGAGGTTGTCTAGGGATGTAATATACAGCGTGAAGAGTCTCAAATCTAAAAAGTAATTCGTTAAAATTGTGCACTTTCCTTTAGTTTTCCATGTGTTATTACTTCCCAGAATTTGATCCTAAGTAGCGATAGTTTCGGATGGTGTAATAATATAGTGTGTTTTTTTTTCAAAACCAACCGATTCGATTCCTGTGCCAGGAAAACCGATTTAAAAAAATCCCAAAATGTAGTTTTAGGTTTCATCAAAATCGGGCTCGAGACTTCTTTCAATGTTTTTCGATATTCCTCATAGTTCCGGAATTTACCATCCAGGCAAACTTAAAAAAAACCTGTATATTAAAAAGAAGCTACTGGGACTAGGTACATGCCATTTTTCAAAACGCTTCCTTTATGTTGTAGGTGAGTGACACAAAAGAATTATGGAAATTCTCCCTTTAAGGGGGTGACAAGGCCAGGGTTGCGGAATTGTTCGAAGGAGTCACCGCGGCCCTGGAACGCAAAGGGCTTTAGAAGGAACACGGATGGGATTTAGTCAGTAAGAGTCTGAAAGGCCTCTCGCTCCACTCAGAGCGGAAGAAGTCATTCGATGATTTCCCATCCTTAAAAAAAGGGGGTTGACAAGGGGGAAAAGTGGTTGTACCAAATCTGCACGGCCGAAGTCGCGGGGGAAGTGCTTGTGCAACATACTGGTGAAGAAATCATACTTGATAGCTTTCACTGAGTTCAAAGATAAGAGGAGGTGGCTTCAAGGAGATTTCAGCCAACCTTAAATATTATACAGTGCAATAACTGTGTTTTCATTGATGTTGACAGTGTCAGCATTTTTTTTTTAAGGATGGGAAATCTTCAAATAACTTCTTCCGCTCTGGGTGGAGCGGAAGGGCGTGTCAGACTCTTACTGACTAAAAACCATCCGTGTTCCTTCTAAACCCCTTTGCGTTCCAGGGCCGCGGTGACTCTTTCAAGTGATAAATTCCAAAATGTACTAGATTGGCATGCGCTAACGAAATGATGCGAAGTCCCAAATATTTCATACTTTTGAAAATGTATTCAAAAGTTTGGTAAATAAATCATAGGTCTAATCGTTCAGCATCTGTTAACAATTTCCAACATTTGCGACGATTCATTTCTTTGTCCGTACGTAGAAGATTATCTTCAAAGTAATATGCATCTAATCTAGCAATGATGATTGAAGTGCAACCAGCATGGCCCATTGTGTGAAGGAGCTAATGGGATTGTATGCAAATATTGTGCTTAGTGTGTAATGGAACTAGAATTCTGTTTGCTGTAGACTGGTTAGCGATTGTGTTTCGTTGTCATACAGTGTATTAAGAGGGTAGAAATGGCTAAGAATATATTTTTACGGCTGGTCTCAATAACGTATCTACCTTTAACCAACTGTCAAATTACCTACCAACAGTAGCTGAAACGACATGTTTGAAAGGCAAAAAGCTTGAAACCGGCTGTTAGAGGCGAGAAACTTGATCCTGAGGAGGCATGCAAAAATATGGCAGTGAGGTTTACTTATGTACTAGGAATTTGACATTATACTGGAATCTTTCTACTTCGTCGTACCCTTACAGACCGTCACCATACATTCTGTCTTTTTCTTTTTTTTATGTGTTTTCATATTTGTATTTTCTAGTATTATGATTTATGTAATTGTGCTTTTGTGTGTTGTGTTTTCTGTTGTTGTATCAAATAAATGTTTTATCTGTCTATCCTTACTGCTTAAAATCGCGACAACATACAACGAGTCGCCAAGTCATGCGGTCGTCCTGCAGTTTGGACCGCTCGGTACATGTTATGTACCTCCAACAGCCTTCTTAATTGCGTCTGTCCATCCTGCCGGTGTTTTTCATTGAGCGCGTTTTCCTTCGACTCAACCCAATATCATTAGCTTCCAGACTATACTTATATGAACGCATAATATGTCCTAAAAGGAACACGATTTATTCAAATTCTTTCTTTTCTCTTCGGACTGGTGAAAATACAAGGACTTGGAATTAACTTCATGGATTTGGCTATACTTATATTCAAATCTTCTTCATGAATGACGATATCCGCAAGAGAACCAAGGTTACCTTCATAGCCTGAAGGATTGCCAAACTGAAGTGGCAGTGGGCAGGGCACATTGCTCGCTGAACAGATGGTCGATGGGACCGGAAAATTCTGGAGTGGCGACCGCGTAACGGAAGACGCAGCGTTGGAAGGCATCCCACAAGGTGGACCGATGATCTGGTGAGGGTCGCGGGTAGCCGATGGTTACGAGTCGCATAGGACCGGTTGTTGTGGCGACACTTGGGGGAGACTTATGTTCAGCAGTGGACGTCTTTCGGCTGATATGGTGATGATGATGCTTCATAGTCTTTTAATAAATATTGTATCACCACAGGGACCTCGTCCGTGGCACTTCTTAATGATATCGAAGATGTAGTAAATAAAATAAGATGAAGTAAATAAAAGAGCGATTATGATCAAATGAATACTTATTTAGGCCATCTAGCTTCATCATCATCATATCAGCTGGAAGACATACACACACACGCATAGACATAGGCCTCCCCCAAAAGGGGGGTTTTCCATAATCGCCACCTTGGCAGGCGGGTTGGCGATCGCAGTGTAGATGTTGCAATGTACAGAGAATGCTGCTGCCCATTCTCTGGTGAGTCTCTTAGTCGCCTTTTACGATACCCACGGGAAGTGATGGGATGGTGCTATCTAGCTTAGAAGTTAGCTAATACATGACTGACATATTAAACAAAGCATAATTTTTCCATTCATATTTCAAACACTAATTATATTTCTGTCAAACACTCCCAAAGTTTCAACGACTATCTTGTCTGCCACTGACCTGCAGCCAAGGAGTTCACAATACACACCTATTAAAGGCTGTCAGTTCCTACTGTATTTGTGACGTTTTGCAGATGAACGGCAATATTTGGTCCTCATCTATCTTTTCCAAGCTCTATTGTACTTGCAAACCTAAGTCACACACAATCCTCCATACATGTTATCGCGCCTGGGAGGCTACTCTCTATGCTCGAAGTCCTGTTTGGGAATAGGCGTACGACGGAGTTCCAATTACAGCGAAAGCTTGAATTAACGTCGCTGGTATCGCTGGTATCGGCCTATCGCTGGCCACGGCACCGTAATAGTACGTAGACGCACTATGACAGGCATCAAGCCCCACCTCGCGTCGTATTCCTCGCTACTGAGGGTCGTGATTCCCTCGACGTGAAGTCATTTTGGTGACGATGTGATCCTTGGCATTGTTGAATTTTGTGTTCAGGGTGAGCGATATTGTCCAACCACTTTATTACCGACGACCTGGACACCCGAGTTCTGATAGTTAAACTCACGGACACGCTAGTTTTGCATGAAAGATTTTGGAGACTTTTCGATGGTCTGGGGAAAAATGGGTGAATAGAGGCTTTTCAAAGTATAAAACAAACGTACTTTCATCTTATATTTTAACACAAACCTTGCTTTCATTCAGGTGATAAACACATACAATATCTTTCACCAAACAACTCCGTATAGAACCTTACCTTACTAACAACACAAAGATTCAATTTCGTAAAGAAACAATTCAGTTTCAGCATATTTTGAGCGAGGTTACCGTACAACCTAACAAATTTAGCGGCCATTTGAATATTATTCCAGTGTTTGTGGGTAGGAAATAATTTAGACTAAGCTGTGGTCGGAGTTGTTTATTTACAGTCAACCAAGCTATTTGGTATGCAGGCAGCTAACTTGCAACTACTTTTAAACAATGTTGTGAGTGTGATGAGTAGACAATTATTGTACACCACACTCGAAAGTATGTCATAAGCTTTAAAAATTTTTAGAAATAAATATTGGCAATGCAGTAGAAAAACTAATATTTTCGCCTGTATACCAAATAGCTTGGTTGACTGTAAGTTAATTCTACTAACAAAATGTCAAGGACTTTGTAACTGAACCTTATCTGTTGTAATCAGTTTTTCTTTGTACTTGAATTGTTGGGGGTGGATTTCGTAGTTTCTTATGTTGGCTGTGTTGTTTTCTTACGGCCGGTTTCAATAACGTATCTACCTTTATAAGTTATTGAGACCGGCCGTTAGTAGGTAAAGATGGTTGTTTCCTGACAGTACCGATTTCAAAGCATCAGCATCATCATATCAGCCGAAAGACACACATTAGGACACAATGGTAGGACTATTAACTGCTGTGACTAGCCAAAATGATAACAGTAAAAAAAACTGACATGAGATTTGCTCGCCTAAATAATGAAAGTACTAGTCGCAACCACGTCATCATCATCATAATTTCAGCCGAAAGAAGTCCAGTGCTAGACATGGGCCTCCCCCAAGCGTCGCCACAACAACCGGTCCTGTACGTCTCCTTGTGGGAGGCCTTCCAACGCTGCGTCTACCAGTACGCCGGATTTACAGCATAATCTAGCCGATTTTTCAAAGAATAATGTAGTGCGATTGACATTTGTGAAGTGGCCTCCCACAAGATGGACCGATGAGCTACAGGACACACAGGACTGGACGATGTGGTGACACTTGGGGGACACTTGTCCAGCAGTGGATTTTTTTTTTGGTTGAAATTATGATGATGATAACGTGGTTGTGCTACTACTTTCTGACTGAATGATATAAATACATACATATTTTAGGCGAGCAAATTCCATCTCATTTTTTTTTTACTGTCATCATTTCGGCCATTCACAGCAGTTAGGAAAGGAGTGGAACTCTTTGCCTGCGTCTGTGTTTCCGAACGCATACAACCCTAATCTCTTCAAAATTAGAGTGAACAGGCTTCTTCTGGGTAAGCTCGCTCCATCGTCGACTTTGTCTCTGTCATCTATGACCTAGACTAGAGTCAAGAGCAAACCCATATTAAATAAAAAAAAAAAAGTTAATAGTACAAAAAGAAAATACGAGTAACATTCAGTTGAATTGAATACTTCATCCTTTGTTGAAGTGGTTTAGTAACTGTTTATGGCTACAATTTTTTGTATTGATTACCCTTTTAGAAACTGCCTGTTAAAGTAAGCTTCAAGTAGAGGTCTGCATCAGCATGATATCCCAAACCAAATCAGCACTGCTATCCTCCGATCCAAAGTACAAACAGCACAATAGATCACTGCACCGCGCATAGATCGCGACGCGCGATAAAACGGCAATTTGGGTGCGCACCTTTATCGCGCCGCCATTGTACAAGTGCATGTTGCAGGAAATATCGCCGTTTTATGTGTTTATGTGTATCTGCTGTTTATTTGTATGCTAGTGTTTCGGTAGATGCTTTAGTGTTAAATATCTATTGTTGGAAAGCTGAAAAACTTAATGATTTTCAATTTAACCTTTTGAACGCTATTGTCACGTATACATGACAAGCAATCGCGTACCCTGTACGCCAAACGTCATAAATATGTGACAAAAAGTACGGCGAATTTGAGGCATGGCGTCGGGGGCACGCCGATGCGTTTATGCTCTGGCGTTCAAAAGGTTAAGGATAGAACACTTTCAATTGTTTCAACACTTCTTCATTTAGATCACCAAGCATAGGGTTTATAAATCTTCACTGGATCAATTTAGCATACCTACGGTAAAAGAGTGACTGAAATCATCAGAGGAGAGAGATACCATTGGCTCATTTGTAGTATGGGTAATGGTCTTTCACATTGGCAAAACTGGGAGTCTTGAAATCAAGGTTCCTTCTAGACAAGCATTCTACATCGTTGACCACATCATCGTTTTTCAAAAGGTGAGACAGACGCTAAAAAAAGAATGCTGTTTAAACCTGGACAACACTCGCCTAACCATCAATTGTTTTTTTTTTAACTTTTTCGCGATTTTGCAAAACTTGTTTTTTATGTAAGATTCCATTAAAACAATTGGTCAAGCTTGTAAAAATCATTCAGACCACCAAAATAAGAGAAAAACAGCTAACAAAAATACAGTAAAAATGTTGGTTACCCAATGCATAAACACATCCATCTTTGTTATCTCATAATTCTGATACTAAAAATGTGTACCCAAAAAATACCAACCCATTACGAATGTATTTATTCCAGTGTGCCGGCAATTTATTATTTTAGGTAATAAAATCACTTCAATTATTTTTTTCTTTTTTGCTTGGATATCTTTGGTTAGACTTATTGAACGCTATGTTAAAATTTGTACATCTATTTTAATTGGACCTTATACATATAATGCATACAAACATACATACAAAACCGTGCAATTAGCACATAAAATTCACCTACCGTCGTCATTTATACTACTCCTCTTATTTCTAACATTCCAACGTTTCCGTTCTTTACCTAAATATATTCCCGTATCACAGAACTGCTGACCGTGGTCCCTTAGTTTCAATTCGACTTTCGTGAAATATTTTATTCGCTCGCCAATCCCACCTGATTTCCATTGAGAAGTTTTTGGCTCTGTGGGTAGTTCTGAAGTCGCTTTTGATCACTAAACGTGTGTATTGTTTGGTAATAGGCGGTTTGTGGGAGATTTGGATTGGAAATTGTTTTGCTGGCAATTACTGAAGTAGTGAGGTGAGGATTTTTGCCAGTACTTATTTTTAGGGATTACTAGAAATGTCTGTTTAGATTAAAGATTAGTCGATGTGCCTATTTTATTTCTATATTTAGCTGAGCTATGTAGCTAGATTTTTATACGCTAAGCGAAGCTACGTTAAGTTTACCACCACACATGTTCGAACCTGCCACACTATTTCCTACCACTGCAACTCCGGAGAGTCTGAATCAATTGTGGCGACCACCATGAAATAAGCCGAGTCAATTTCCATTCCAGCAGTACTTCATCTGTTCAATCTTGCACATGAATTTGTACTAAGCATGTATATCACCACAACAATGCCGCCACATGAAAAACTACAAAAGCGAAATTTGTACGGCAACAAAAAGAATTGCAACGCCACCTATCCTGTCATCGACGAACTAGCAACGAAATCCTGCATCGCGCAAGCAAAGTTCTCCGTGCGATTTGAACATGTACAACAGTCCGAATATCCACCAGACACAACAACCGCCTGGTCGGAGGATCCTCCCTTTTCAATTGAGGTTTGCGGGACTTTACTCACTGTTCCGCATACCTCTATAGACAGTTACATAAGTCTCCTTTTGCTAACCTTACCACAAGTCTTTTTTCGTCTTCATACTCAACACTTAGTAGTAGGAGCTCGAGGCTAAATAATAACAGCCGCACGGGTCGATCTTCAAGGTTAAGCAACGCTTGCCAAGGTCGGTCTGTGGATGGGTGACCATATCAACATATCGAGACTCCTCCGTGTCTCGGAAAGCTCGTTAAGCCGTTGGTCCCGTCTGTCATTCTCAAAATCTGACTCCAGTCTTGCCAAGAACTACCGTGTCTCCCAGTTAATGGGTTTTGGGGGTCTGGTAGGCAGCCGCTCCACGTAAAATACTGGTATTCCAGCTAAATCCGGTTTGACTAGAAGCCGGCCGCAATATAGTTGAGAAAAGGCTAGGCAGATGATGATGACTCAACACCTAGTTCAGCATTTGTTTTCGATACTCAAAACAACTCCATCCCATTATTCCTTGATTGCTTACAAAATAATATGTTGAGCCAAATAAAGTACCGCAATCTCAAAAAATCCTCGATTGGCTTCCGAAATTTGTTAACCATTCATTCGATTCGGTTCCCTCTATAAAAACAAAAGTACAGTCTGCAACATACCGCTCCTCATTAAAAGTTTTTACATCGTGTAGCTCCAAAAACGAGCATGACGTACTCAATCGAACACAGATTGTACAGCTTCCACATTAAAATTGTTTTGAATAAACCATTGGTGCGTCTCGACGCCTCGACGATATTATTGCACAGAATATCTGGTAATGCAGAAGGTTAACTCCTTTTATTTATTTATTTTATCTTTAATAATTATAATATCTTGGGACAACTCACACACGGTCATCCGATCCCAAACTAGGCAGAGCCTGTGCTATGGCAACCAGACAACTGATAAACATACTTAGATATTTCTAAATACATACATATTATAGACAAATTACACCCAGACACAGAAAAAATCATCATCATCATCTTTATGTTCAGTCATGGTATCTGGACTTCATGCAACAAGGTATTCTCTAGCAGTTAGCTTTTAAATTTTTGAAGATTCGTGTTTGCTTGATGCTCCAAAGGCACCGTCCATCACTAGATAATTCTTATTCAGATAGATGCCATTGATTGATGATAAAGTCAGGTTATTTGTACTTGTAATGGTGTACTGTATGGTACGGAATTGTCATTTAATTCGTATTTTGAGATTACTAACAAGTTGCTGTTGTGAACTACCTTTAATCTTTCTTAACCTTTTGAACGCCAGAGCACAAACGCATCGGCGTGCCCCCGACGCCAAACCACAAATTTGCCGCCCTTTTTTTTACAATTCGTGACGTTTTGCGTACGCACACGCTTGCTTGTCATATATACGTGACAACAAGCTTCTGCTAAAAACATCAACCCCATAAAATTTTAGGAGTAGAAGCTATCATTTTTCTGTTTTATTTCCATGTTGCTAGGGGTGAGTGAAACCGTTTTCTTCTCCTTCCCCTTTGATTTCATGTCATTCCTCATACAATCCATGAATCCACAAGATACTTCAAAAATAAATTTTCAAGAATGACAGGCTATTTCTTCTGGCTACCAGACAACCATAGCCTTCTGGATAATACATGTACACATTCTGTTGTTATTGCGTCTGGGCTGGCCCACGATGGGCAATAACTCAACAGTAGAAACGCAATTAGCGGGCTAGGTGATAACACCTCCCCCATATATCACCTTCTGAATAAAACCTGTACTAGTTTGTAATTAATGAATGATTTATTTTGCGTGGACGGTAGTTTTGTTGCATGTGGGTAGTGTGAAAGGCTGCATACGTGGAGTCTTGGGTTTAAAAAGCGGAGTCCCGGTTTTTTTCTCTTTGGAGTATGTCTGCGTTTTCGTTAGACTGGTTGGAAATGAACCAGACTTTGCCAAAGTATATAGAACTGTATGTTTTAATGGAATAGAGCTTATATAATTCGTGGTGCTATTAGTTAAATATATAATTTATTAATCACACATTACTATTGTGATTGATAAAAGATGATTGAGAAAACTTAATCTGTATCTCCGCCTTGGTGATTACGCCGATATTTCACCAGACCTGCTCCAGAGAAGTGAAGTGTTTTTTTTTTTCGAAGTTTTGCGACCGTTTTGATTGGCAGTGAAAGCATTTTTATTGTCAGCAATAATTTTAGCAAAAGGCAACTGACTTACCTTTCCTACAATAAGCTAAAAATGGCTAGGACATAACCGTCCTTCAACATCCCAATATTAAAATTTTACCCGTAAAAAGTATTATTTACTACAAAGACCTTGAACATCAAGTTCCTAAGTGGGACGACATTATTCGAGAAGGTAACATGACACCTCCATTAGAGCAACTTGTTATAGATGGCGCTTAAAACGCCAGTGACGAGATAATGGCGCCGACTTCGCTGGAGTGTTCGCGGGAAAAATTGATCGGGACAATGGGATCATGGGAAAACATTATTTTCTTGTTCAGGAAATTTCTGAGAGAAACAATAATAAGGAAAGGGATAGTATAAAAAAAGTATTATAATTTTAAGTGATAGAAATACTTAGATGTTACTTAATTAATGTATTTTAAAAGCTTACTTAAAATTACTTTGATTTCGATTGGTAATATGAATGATGTTTTAGTGACAAAAAACTACAATTTCCAAGTCGACTTACTACAATTTTCAACTCGCAACGGTAGGCGTTTCAGAAATTATAACTGGGTGGCAGGTCTCTGACGAGACTTCCTGCTCAGACCACAGGTGGATCCGCTTCGACATCCAGGTCGGTATACCACCTAAACAACCTCGGCGGAATCCGCGCAATACGGATTTAGCGGCATACAAACGCGGCCTTGATTCAAGACTTGCGCCACTAAGCGATTCGATGACTCTTGCGGACACGACACAGATCGACGCGAGAGTAACACAGCTCACCGAATCACTGATAAACAGCTACCAGACCGCGTGCCCGGAAACGACTCCGCGCGAAACACCGGGAAAACAACCCTGGTGGGGCGCGGAACTTGAGCGCAAACGCGGTAAGGTAAGAAAGGCTCTTAACAGAGCCATGAATACATATAGAGATGAGGACTGGGACGCTTACTACGCGGCCAAATCCAGCTATAAGAAATGCATCAGATCCAGAAGTACTACTGGATGGCGAAAATTCTGTGGTAACATTGAATCGTGTCAACAAGCAAACAGGGTAAGGAAATTACTGGCACAACAGAACACACCCGAGGTCGCCACGCTCCGGAAACCCGATAACACGCTGACCACGTCACCTGAAGAAGCGAAACGTGTCCTATTAGAAACACACTTCCCAGGAAGCGTATTCGCGCAGGTAACCGAATGGCTAGACGTTATACAAGCACCAGCAGAAGTTGATTGGTATTATGCAGAGAGGATGATCACGCTGGAAAAAATCCAGTGGGCCATCCGAAGCTTCCAACCTTTCAAGGCACCAGGTCCTGATGGAGTGTTTCCTGCCTTACTGCAGTGGGGCGGGACTTCTGTTGCAACAAGACTGGTGCCTTTAATGAGGGCGTGCCTGGCTTTTAGATACGTGCCTAAGGGATGGAGGGAAGTGAAAGTCATTTTCATTCCAAAGCCAGGTAAGAGTGACTATACAAACGCCAAATCCTATCGACCAATCAGTCTGACCTCCTTCTTGCTAAAGACAATGGAAAGACTGTGCGAAAGAGAACTACGAGATGGCGCTTTAAAAACATTACCACTGCATGGTAACCAACACGCATACAGCTCAGGTAAGTCGACAGAGTCTGCTCTTCACCTGGTGGTGAGCCAAATAGAGGACGCGATCCACCAGAAAGGCTCCTGTCTGGGCACTTTCATAGACATCGAAGGAGCCTTCGACAAAACAAACTTCTCCAGCATTAGTGCCGCCCTCTCCAAGCACGGAGTAGAACAGGTATTAAATGACTGGATTACTAATATGTTAAGTAAGCGAGTAGTTCGACTAGAGGAAGAGCAGCAGTTGGCCTTAATAGCCAGGGGCTGCCCGCAGGGAGGAGTGCTCTCCCCTCTTCTGTGGAATCTGGTGATAAATGACCTTATCACCAAACTCAACGCACATCGGTACTATACAATAGGCTATGCAGATGACCTCGCAATCCTGGTGCCTGGGAAGGTGACTGGTACGATTTGCAACCTAACGCAGCAAGCACTACGCATCGTGGAGAGATGGTGCGGAGAATATGATCTATCAGTAAACCCCACTAAAACTGAATTAGTCATATTCACACAAAAGCGAGTTCTAGGCCACTACCGCCTACCTAAACTATTTAACACTGAACTCCAGTTATCTAACGAGGTTAAGTACCTGGGGGTCATCCTAGACAGTAAGTTAAAATGGAGCAATCATCTAGACTACAAACTAAACAGGGCATGCATCACCTTCTGGCAATGCAAGAAAATGATAGGTAAGAAGTGGGGCCTATCTCCCAAAATAATACTATGGCTATACAGCGCAGTAATTCGGCCCATGATCACCTACGGGGCCGTGGTGTGGTGGACCCGCACAAAGCTAGGTACAGCCGTAAACAAACTTCAGCGCATGCAAAGGCTAGCCTGCATGGCAACGACGGGCTGCATGAGGACTACTCCGACTGCGGCGCTGGAAGCCATACTGGGACTCCCTCCGCTCCACCTGTTCATACAACAGGAAGCGACGATGGCAGCAGTCCGTCTTAAAACACTGGATCTCTGGGGTAAGAGAGTAACACAACACACCGCTCTGCTCGAGGAGCTCAATAACGAACTCCCCATAACAAAAGCAATAAATGACCGGATACCCAAGCAATTTATCTTTGATAAAAAATACAAAATCCAATTGCATGAAGATCACCGCTGCGAAGGGCTGTGCCCCACAGAGCTGCGGGTCTTCACCGATGGATCAAAAACAGGTACTGGCACGGGTGCGGGAATCTTCTCAGAGGATCTCAACATTCATATAGCCACACCATTGGGGGTCCACAACACAGTATTTCAAGCTGAGTGCATGGGCATTTCCCTGGCGACTTCAGCCATCATAAACAGGGAAGTTAGGGACCACTCAATACGCATACTCTCGGACAGCATGGCCGTCCTGCAAGCTCTGAACAGTCACACAGTTAACTCTGGTCTGATTCTCGAGTGTCACCAACGTCTCAACCAGGTTGGTAGATACAACAAGGTAACCATACAATGGATCAAAGGACACAGCGAATCCCGAGGCAACGATGCAGCGGACGAACTCGCCAGAAGGGGGTCGAGTATGATGACGATAGGACCTGAACCTATTGTACCACTCCCCTTCGGTCACCTACGCAATCTGGTAAGAAAACGTACTAATGATAAACATCACAAGCTATGGATTGACCATACTGAGTGCAGGCAGGCCAAAGAGGCACTTCCCTCTATTGATGGCCGTTTCACGAAAAAAGCCCTAAGACTTACTAAACAGCAGTTGCGTACAGTCACAGCCGTCACAACTGGCCATGGGTCTTTTAATAAACACCTCTATGTCATAGGAGTCACCGACAGCCCACTTTGCAGAGCCTGCATGGAGGAGGACGAGACAGCAGCACACCTGCTACTAAGCTGCCCGGTAGTCGCTGATTACAGGGCTAAGTACTTCGGTAACCCAGGTACCCTTTGCGAGATAGTTAGTAACACCAAGGCGTTGCTGGCCTTCCTTGGGGAGCTGGGGTGGATCGAATGACACGTTTGTCCCACCTGCACGCAAAATACGCGCTTAGTCGTGGAGTTGCGGAAACCAGCCCGAGTTACATACATACATACATACATACATACAATTTCCAAGTAGAAGTGGGCACTTAATTTATAAATATGACCTGACAAAAATAATACCATTCATCATTTATTCTTCGACAGTCTAAACACGAGTCTTTTTAATTTTCTTTTTTCTACTATACTGTGTAGATATAAAACAGACCTACGAAAACAATATTTTAGACAAATTCATCCAATTTCATCTCCCGAATACCATTCTTAAACCCACATTCCGTCTGCTACCGATCGGCCATTTATTCCCGTTTCACAAAATACCAAAATCCCGAAATTTTGCGCAAATGGTAAACAGGCTGACCGAGCCGCATTTACATAACTCTCAATTACATTTGGATTTAAAATGGCCGCCGCGTGCGTGAAATAGAAATAAAAAAATATTGGCGCGATGCGTGCGCGGAACGACCGCACAGGATATAAAGTTTTATGATTTTTGTGCATTCCTGTAACGCAGTTAGCTGTATTGTGAAATGAACTGTGACCGTTGATGATATCTACTTTTGTTCGGAGTTACAGTTAGCGAAGTTTTTATGTTTGGTGTTTAGGAAAATGTACAACAAAGTTAGTGTTCAAAATATTTAGTTATTGTTTTTTTCATGGACACCACATGATACAAACGATCATTCACCCGTCAAATTCATGATTGACCAATCCAGCAATTCTGTCACCATTATTTACCAACAAATTGTCATCGAATTTACCCTTAATTTCACTGTAGCCATCGCCCAGTATTTACCAATGTACAGCCTGAATAGGCACTAAATCAGGTTGCTAATACAATGGTTCGAAATGCCCAAATTTGTATGTAGCCATGGCATAGCGTGGCCCCGCGTGGTACACTGGCCACCTGAGGGCTGGTTAACTTAATTAGCATATTGATTGTTTACAGACGTGTTGGCGGTCGCCCCGTCCTGGGAGAATAACCTGGGGCTACAAATATGATCTACAGTGCTTGAGACAATGTAGGTTCCAATAATTTGGGAGCTTGGAGCCTTGGTGGGAGTTAATTGTAGTTTATTGTTCGTGGTTGCCATAAAGGCTGTACTGACAGACACTGTAGTTACTATGTCTAATAGTATTTCGCTTCGTAAATGCTACAATGTAACCAGTTAGATCATACTACTCAGTTATTATGACGCGGTACGTTGAGTGGCAAACAATAAGCGAAATATCGGGAATACTGCAACCGAATTGAAATAGCATTCCATCCATCAGCATGAAATAATGGACATTACTTCATTCCTCGTTGTAAAACCATGTAATGAAATATCATATTGGAAGAAATTAACTTCGAGATCTGAAATCCATAATACAGCTACATTATCGTGAGTTTCCGAAAGGCTGGCCACCATTACCAATTTAGTTAAACCTTCAGCACACTCTTGATAAACGTTGTATCGATACAATCTCGAGTTAAAAAGAGTCCAGGTTATACCAGTCTTTTCTCCGTACTATCCAGAATACACAGACATTCAATGACCCTCAATAAATGCTTTAATAAGAGAAAATTTAGTTAGAGAACAGAAAAATGGGGATCAAATTACGTTGGTCGTGTTTGGTCATGGCTGGGAATGACATGAGAAATGAAGTGGAAATGATGGCATGTCGAATGTATCTATGCTGCGCAATGGTCATATTCTGTTGGACATTAGTAAGGGTTCAGTAGGTATGCAGTATAATGGTCATAATGATGGACACAGACAAAGAAAATGGATTGAATGATTGACTTGAATCTCTATTCAATATTCAGACGTGAAGTAAAGGCAGTAAAGTTCTATCATTTCCAGATAAAATAAGAAAAGTTTAAAAGTGTTTCCTGTACCCATTGTCTGTGAGAGAATGCTTTGTGGTATTAGCTCCATCTATATACCCACTTGTTACATAAAGTTTAAATAAATATTTAAATATACATAAGTGTAAGAGGATAAAACGATCGTGCAACCAATAGTTGTCTTTTACTAGAATTCTGATTAGGTCGCCTAACATTTTAACAGTGTAATCTTTGTCATTACGGCGGGAAAGAGACAGGTATTGACGGTTAAGCTCTCTTTGTCTCTTTCTACAAAGTGTTCAATTTTGTGAGGGTATTGCTCCGTCCATTCTTTATGTCTATGGTCATAACGGTGGACATGACGGACACTGGTAATTAATAATTCTGTTGCATTACGTTGAATTACTTTTGTGTTCGGAAATTCTGCGGATTATTTTCTACAGAACGGATGGACAGTTATGTTCGTGTATGTATTTGCGCGTTGGGAAAATTATTATGTGGGATTATTACAGTGGATATGTTTTGTTTATTACTATTGGTATTATACCATTAGTATTGCACATGGCGGATGGTCATATGACATTTAAAACTAACTTCGTCTTTATTCCTCTTAAAATATATGCTGCTCAAAAATTGCACCATTTAATTGTCTATACCTATATGTTTACAGTACAAATGGTACATATCACCAAAGCATAGAGAATTTAAGTCTTTGCACCAAAGGTTGGTAACAAACACGGAGATAAATGTTTTTTTCTAGCAAATTATACCCCTTTAATATGTATAGAAAATATGCAAGACTGTTTTTAGGGTTTCGAACATCAGTAAGAAGAATGATCTCTAATAGAACCACCCGTGTGCCTGTCTTTCTTGCTGGCTGTCTGTCTGTTTATTTGTCACAGCTATTTTTTTGTGAATTAATCAAAATCCTCACCACACCTCTCAGCAAGTTTTAGTCAAACCAAAACTTTTAACCAGAAAAACCTAATGAAACGAACCACAGAAACCCATTACGGTCCCATTTCTTCTCATGCCTTTCTACAAACACGTGACATTAAAATTCCATGTAGCAGAAGATAAATCTTCACGCCATTACCCGCCAGGGGGCGCTTATGGGACAGGTGTTGTTATTTTTGGCCGGAAATTGGAGGGCCACTTTAATTTTGGATACATTACTTTGACGCATGCATCCTATGGCATGTGGATGGTGGTGGTGGGTAAGGAACCCGGAATGGATTTCATGCGATATGAAAAATGGTATGTGGTATAAAAGCAGGTCAAAAGTTTATTGAATTAAATAATATTTTAACAATGTGTTAAGTAATATTAATAATAATAAATAAAAATAATAATAATAATCTTTATTGCAGACCATACAAGGTCCATATTCACATTAAAAGAAAGAAAAATATATATTTTTTTAGTTACAATCATGATAAAACATATAATTTAATACAAATAAAAATGAAAAAATGTCAATAAGTTAAAAAAAAAACACAGAACACTTAAGCAGCTATTTCCAGCCAACGCTTGTAGGTCTTGGTAGCAATCATTCTATCAGCAAGTTCTTTAACTACCTATACTGTTTCTACACATACCAACCCTGGACAAGAATGACGCGATTCTGTTCTTATGATATATAATGTTATTTTGTGGGAATGTTATAAAATTCCCGTTTGGTGTTGAAAGTGCTAAAACCTGGGATCATTGTACGAAAAAGATAAAAAAACGATAAGTATTGGTAATAAATTACAATTGTGATTTATTGAGTTCACATTTTTGAAAGTTTTAAATTGTATAACACTATTTGCATACCCATGTGATGGTAAAATATGGAGAACTTTATTATAAGGAAAAATATATATGTATCTCGTACCCATGTTTGCAAATAAATAAGTGATTATGATTATTATAGTTATGTAAAATGGCACACAGAACAAGACGCACCTTTATCAATTAAAGAAACTCTTAAAAGCAAAAATTCTGTATTAAAAGTTTATGCACTATCTTGGAAAAACACGTTACAAACGCGTGTTGACTAAAATTACTAAAAAAAATATTATAATTAATGCTTTAGGCATAAAAAATTTAAAAAAAAGTAGAGAGAAGAGGGTACCTAAATATAATTTTTTTTTAACTAGTTTGGGGTTTTATTTATTTGATATCTTTAAATTCATATATGTTTTCAAATATTAATGCTTCTAAAAACAAAAACTTCTATAAGAACAGTTATTAATCACGGATATAACTGTAAACTTTTATTAAAAAGACAACATTACTCATAATAAAAACAAGGAAAAAGCTACATCTCCACAAAAACAGTAAATCCCTAAACTCATGGCGCCGTCTCATATAAGCGGACCTAACCCGTTAAAAATGACGGTAGCTGTGTCCGGTACAACAACAAAACGACATGTCACGCTCTCTACTTAACCCTCACTTGCTCTGTTTGTGTTTACGGCTGTGTCCGACACTGGGTTGTATGTGCCAATGTGTGTTTATTGAGGTGCAGGACTTAATGAAACTGGATTACAGTGTAGAGAATATTTTGATTAAGATTATTTATGTTTTTGTTCTAGAACTTATGTTATGCAAGATATACGTATCTTACATACCTATTGTGTAATTTGTGTATAATATGTATGTATTTAGAAATATATAAGTATGTTTATCAGTTGTCTGGTTGCCATAGCACAGGCTCTGCCTAGTTTGGGATCGGATGACCGTGTGTGAGTTGTCCCAGGTTATTGTAAAACTGTGTTATTACATACCTAACATCTTTATAAATTAAGCCAAATCCTTATTTCTGTTATTTACTTGCTTACATAACAAACAATTACTAACATTAACTCGACGGCTGAGTCCGAACTGATAAGCATTTTTATTTGCAGAGGATAACACACGCCGTAAAACATGCTTCTGATAAACACATGTAAAAAATGCTTACAAACTGTACTGACAAAAGAAATAGCAAAAACTTAAATTTTTTCCTTCGCTAGAGTCGGCTAAAAATAGAACGACAAACAGAGTCCACACACAATAATGTTATTAGTATTACGAAACAAGTTCTAATAATAAACGTTCTAAATCGATGCAACGTAAAGTATATCGCTTGACGGCTGACGTAATAGACGCGACGCGGCGTGACGTCACCCGCATGCGCACTCGAGATATCAGTAGCGACTAGTTGACGATAATTTCGACACATTGTTACAAGAGCAGAGTGGCGCAGTGGAAGCGTGCTGGGCCCATAACCCAGAGGTCCGTGGATCGAAACCACGCTCTGCTAGAAATCACTTTTTGCGTTTTTATATTTTCTCCAGTATTTTTTGTAACTTTTTTGTTTTATTTTAAGTTTTATTTTGTTTTTAAAAGATTATGTTTGTAAACACAACTTTAACTGTGTTTCTATGTGAGAAAACTTTAATATTTTTAGCATTAAGTTATAGCTAATTCATAGTTTTGAATTCGGTTATCTAGTCTAGATTCAAATAATTTTACATTGCAATTAAAATCCCACTGCAAAATCTTCTTACACTAGTCACATTAAACTAAAATATTAGCACAGCACTGCCAATTAAAAGTTCATCACGGGTATTTTAATCTGTCCATAGAAAATGAACCAAGCAAACTGCTTAAATAGAGACTGCTAATTGGTTGTACTACCTGTTAGTTAGCGAGTTTAAAATATTGCCCGTTCAGGGATACCCACTACTACCCGTATGGTAGGAGGGATAAGCGATCGCGATTTGGAAATAAGTTGGTAAGGAAAAGTAGGTAAAAAGGTACCTAAATATTAATTAGTAAAATAAAAAAGGAAAAATAATACTTTTTACACAATGTCTTCGTTTCTCATTACTCTTCTGTCGCAGGTCTGTTGGAAGAAATTTATTTTGAAATAAGCAGTACCTTTGAGCTCGTCTATGTGTATTTTAAAGCTAAAGCTGAAGAATAAATACAAATCCGATCAACTTTATTGTCATTATAAAACAAAAACTAATTTCAACAATCTAATAACTTCCGTGTCTCAAAACAAACAACAAAAGCAATCATTGTTTGAAATTAGTAAGGAGTATTCGTTCCTGTCCACTGTAATTTTAATTAATTATTATTTGCCAACTGCATAAAATAAGTTCCTAAGTTAAATCGATACAAGAACTGACACAACAGCTTTTTAAGTAGTTAAACAGGCTAGAAAAAAATATTTGAACGAAATAATCAAAGTCTGTACCTATCCCTAAAACTACCGACCGCCTATGACATGAACCAAACCCCTCAAACCGTTAAGCTTCCATTTTGAAGGCTAAACTTGCAATCTCTCGTCTTTAGCTTTCACTTTAAAGTTATCAGCACCATGCTTACTAACTTATGCATAATCTGCGCTTTACTGGAGGGAGCAATTTTCAATTCATATCTCAAACCAAAGTAAGAAACTGAGGGAAGGTACTGCACCCACAAATGATACTGAGATTAAGCATTTTATGGTTGAACGTCATCTGACGCTTGCAGCTGGTTCATCACGATTCTTTATTTATTGTTCATCTTATTAGCGAATTGGGCAAAGTGGTGGGTGACCACGCGGTCGCCGATGACTTGTACCGATCAGTTTAAATAATAACTATATACTTAGTAAAAGTAATATCAACGTATACCCAAAAATTGTCAGCTGTTACTTTTATTGATATTATATGAAGATTATTATTTTGTTAAAGCTTATTATTTATTATTAGCCATATTTAACGCCACAGGAATAAGTTTTCTTCTGTATAACCTCAGGAAACATGTGACGTGTGTCTGTATCTCTCTTCTAATATATAAAATACTCGTGTCACAGTGTTTGTAACCAAACTCCTGCGAAACGGCTTGACCGATTCTTATGAAATTTTGTGTGTATATTCAGTAGGTCTGAGAATAAGACGTAAACTATATTTCATACCCCTAAGTGATAATGGTGGTCCACCCCAACTTTTTTTTTGACAATGTATTTTTATTTATTTATGATTTGGCATTAAAAATACATCATCATTTGCCAAGCCTTTTCCCAACTATATTGGGGTCGGCTTCCAGTCAAACCGGATTCAGCTGAATACCAGTATTTTACGTGGAGCGGCTGCCTACCAGACCTCCACAACCCATTAACTGGGTAACACGGTACTCCTTGGCAAGACTGGCATTAAAAATACATACACACCTAAATTTTCATCCTTGTACCAACAACCCCTATTTTTTAATAGCGATATTAAACAAAGTCGGGTTAGTTACACCATTTATATGTCAAGAATGGCTGGACCGCTTTTGAAGATCTTTAGTTTGTTGGATTTGTCTCTGCCCTAAATAGCAGAATAACTATTAAAACATTGGAAAAATTCACGAAAATAAAAATATTTTATGATACAATAATTCGTACGCAACGCCATTCCTAATACATGAAAAATTAATTATGATGCGGTACGAAGTTCGCCAGGACAGCTCGTATTATATATACTATATTTCTACATCTACTATGCTAAATTATAAATCTGATAGTTTGTATGTTTGGATGGATGGTTGTTTGTAACTCAATCACGTTGAAACGGCTGAACGGATCTTGATCTCAAAGAGTTAGACTATAGTCTAGAATAACACAGGATACTTTTTAGCCCGGGAGTAAGTTCCCTTGGGACAATTTACGGCATTAACGCGGGCGTAGCCGCGGGCGACAGCTAGTATGTTATATTTGCTTTTATCCTTCAGATCTTTTAATCATCTAACGACAGGGGACAATCTCGCATATATTATTAACCTCATTTAAATACAACTTCGCCAACTGATACATTTTGCGGCGTATTTAAATAAATCTTTGCCAAGGGGTAAAATTAGGAACTCAGTTGGGCGTGCCGTTTCCTAGCAACCATTCAATACATACGCTCTAAGTACCAAAAAAGCTTTGTTGAAAATATTTTCCAAAATTGGGATATTATTAAAAACCATCTGGTGTAAGATAAAAGGGAGAAGTACCCACTTATTTCAATAGGGGGTGACGGGAGTTTGAGCCAAAAAATGGTATAGAATACGCATTTTGACAGCATCGTTTCTTGTGTTTTATGAAGATACATTTTTTTTAAAAAAGGACGCATTATGTTTTTGTATAGTTTTGCACGGTATTGTTTGTTTTATATTACAATTATTGTAATAAGTTAGTCTTAGTTGAAGTGCTCATCGCGAAACTTTAAAAATATGGTAAAAAAGGTTTTTTTTACAAAAATTATAAAAAGTTTTTTACAAAAAATAAAGAAAGACAGAAATGTTTTTTTGTGACTCCCACAAGACAAACAAACCAGTAAAATAAATTTAATAACTAAATAGTATACTAAATAATTAATTATTAAAAGTTTCTTAATTTAGCACACCTGTGATTGTGTCCTGACTGATGATTTCCTTGGCTACACCATACAAAATTTTCCTAAAAGTAGTGATTTTGATTCTCTTTAATTAACTCTTAAAACATAAGCTCCAACTTCAGAAATAATCTACCCAACGACCAACAAACATTAAGGGCCCTTCCAACAAGGTTTCTATTTAATTTCCACCAAGTGCAGTGTAATAAAAATATAGTATTTACCTCATAAGCACTAATAGTTGAAGTAATGGGCTTGTCGCGATGTTTCCAGACATTTTTCTAACTGGCAAAGCTAGCAAAAGCTCCATGCAACTGGTTTGGTGGCTAGCCAAGTACTGCTGATAAAAACCAATTGCTTTTCCACTTGGGATCAACCTATCGCATATGTTTTAAGGTTGAGTTTCGGTTGTCTTTGTGCAGGTTAAGTTTGTTAACCGTTTATGTATGATGCTGTAAATATAGAAGGACGAGACGTTATTAATTAAATTAATGGATCGTGTATGAGCGGTGGGCGGTATCCTGTTTACGTTTTTGGATAGGCGTTGTGTTAAGATCGTTTTAGAATTGAATAAACTGCATACATGTTTGTTTACAAATTGAAGATTGTTTGAGATGGTGATCTAATGATTGTTTTTTAATTGTTTCAGGTACACATTGGACTTATTCAGTACACCTTCGACAAGGGTTCGATTAAATATGTACCTACCTCCTCTACTTGCTTAGTCGAAATCGGCAATGGCAAATATCTTATCTTGGAAATAACGTTTTAAAACTCAAACTCAAAACTTCAAACTACGCCAAAGTTTTAATACTTACCTGAAAAGGTCTACACAATATGACCTCCTTTGAATCGCTTAGCCAAATCATTAGTATTTACATAGATAAGTAATTCTAAATAGGACCTTTGTTAAGACAAGCCTGTCTGAGGTACTGTTCAAATATTTCTCTAAAACGGTCTATTGCAATGCGCTATACTCAAGGCCTCCGCCTATCAACCCGGCTGCGTAGGCGCATACGAACGTTCATTCATAGTTTACTCTCTTTACACCTCCATTGCAATCTTAGGTCTATACCAGAAGATATAAAGTTTAAATCACCTTGTGTTAGGTTAGAGGTCAACGTCTTATTTTAATTTAAACTTGCAGTCGAATTTTGAGCTTGTGTGTTGGGATTAGGGTTTAAATTAGTTTGTGATAGTTTAGAGGTTAATATGCCAGTGAGCTTATTGGATAATAGTGTCGTAGGCGCTAGACACTTGCATTATTGCGTGAGTCAGATGAATGGGAATGTAAAAATTGCGTAGCCATGAACTTATGTGGGATTTTTTTTCGTAACATACATACTTATTTCTTTTATGGTAACAAAGATGCGTAGTAAGCACAGTACCTACTTTTGTCGTATTCGGCTCATATGGAACTTTAATCAAGGATAAGTATTTTTATAATATATTTGATGATAGATGGAATTACGCACGCTAATAATACAAAACATTTAAAAATAACAGTCCCATTTTCAAAATTTCATAAAAAAAAAGTCGTATCCCATTTCCCAAACATTCATGCATACTCGTAGTGCATAAATCAGTGAAAGAATTTTCAAAATTGGAACAGTAATAAATTCCAGAGATAACCACTTAAGAACAATCACACAATCAGTTTTACCACTATATAATACTAGTTTCAAAGTTATAAGACCGCCATTAATCGGTAAGCACTACCAATATACAAAATACTTTAAGTATTTACTACAAGTAAAATAACACCAACATTTGACCAAACACTGCCCCCAATATTGGCCACCATCACCATTACCCACCCTTTACTTTCGATTGATCCCAACCCTTTTGCCTCGCTAATGAATTTGGTACCAAATCTGCCGTGATTGGTACCGAGCACTATTAGTGTATGATGTGCTAAAGTTAATGCTTGGCCCGGCTGTGAATTAGGGTCTTAAGATATTGGGGAGTTAAGTTTCAGTAGGTTAGTTTATTTTAAAGGAATCTTGAGGGTTCCAAGAATCTTACGACGTTATAATAAATGTGTGTTTAGGTAGTTTCACAAATGTATTATTGATATCTTATCGATTATTTTTATTTACACACACTTTGGTATCGTAATCTGATTAATTTTAAAATATATCCACAGTTTTATACGTCATTTAATAAAACTTCAATGACATTTCAATAATACAAAAGGATGATAAACTTGAAATGTTGTATAGGTATGTCACCGGAAAACGACAAACTAAGGTAAGATTATAAAATAACTTGAGAGATTGTAAATTGTCAACTGAACATTTGGAATACCTTTTTACGCATCAAAATTTGATAGTCTATAATATCTTCGTGTCGGTTCGAGAAATTGTGGACTGACCTAAACTGGCGACCATTTCATGAAATGGTCGTCCACATCATGAAGTGATCAATTCTATGATCTGGCCACGATATAAACACACTAGTATTTAATCGATTAAATCCTAGCTTTCCTTACCATCCCAAAAATAAGTCAAACTAACCTAATACCACCAAGAGTACCAGGCGCTTAAAATTAATGCAGAGCTAATCCGTCACCTCGTCTGAGCGTATAGCTCCAAGATTGAAGATTTTTAAAGAATCGCTAACTTAAAGTATTGAACTAAAATTCACATTTGGGAATTTATTTAATTAACTGTATCTTCTATTTTTTCTTACCATCCAAAAGTCCATTCAAAACTAACCTTCTGCTACCCAAAGTACTAGGCGCTCATGATTAATGTAAAGCCAATCTGACACCACATGAGCATATAGCTCCAAGATTGAAGGTTTTCTGCCTGATTTGTGAGTCGTTGTGAATCGCTTCTCGATGTTTATCGTATATTTAGATGATTTTGAGTAGCGTGTTAATATTCTGTGAAATGGCGTGTCGTGTGTGGAATATTTGTGGGTTCCGTAGTGTTGGTTCAGTGAAGATTTCATCGTTTGATTTTGAACATGATAAATACGATATTACATGAATCAGGATCTTTTACTACAAACTACTTTCATTTCATACTCTTTTTTACATTTACCCCTCCCGCCAGTATCGCCACAATAACCGATGTATTTAACAATTAATTATATTATAAGTTACTACTAGTTCAAATACTCTGGTTTTTGGTAGTAAAATTGTACTGAGTTTTGTTTCTATTATACTTGATAGGCTTTGACGCGTTTGATAACAATCTAACCTGAGGAAAGCGACGAAGTGGTCGACGATGGAGCACGCTTCATCATCATCATCATATCACCCGAAAGACATCCAGTGCTGGACATAGTGTCGCCACAACGACTGGTCCTGTGCATCTCGCATCCATCGCCTACCCGCGACCCTCACGAGGTCATTGGTCCACCTTGTGGGAGGCCTTCCAACGCTACGTCTTCCGGTTCGCGGTCGCCACTCCAGAACTGTTCGACTCCATCGACCATTTGTTCTGCGAGCAATGTCTACGTTTGCATAGAAGTAAAGTTCACTTTTGACTTAAAGACCGCTGGTTGTAGCTTGTAGCTATCAGGTAACACAGACTGCAGGGAAAAAGCGTATATTGTTTGTTACCTAAATGGCCAATCAACTCTTGAAAACATTTTCCTTACCTATGAAACCGCTCTTGACCCTTCCACAATCGTTGCGACATTTAGACGGTTAAGTTATGTTTTGTATGGTCTCCTATTGTGACTGAAAACAATAAGATGCCATAGAAAATTAAACTTGAACTTGCAAACTTTCCTCTAGGTTAATTACTATACAGGGTGATTATTGGTATGTTGGGAATCTTTTAGAAAATGAAAATACATACTACTTATTCATATATTTAAAATTATAACAAACAACAGGCAATCATCCCTGTGTAAAGATGAATCAGGTACACACAACATGCTTAATGAAAGATTAACTATTATTATTAATTGAAAAAGTAGTAAGAATAAAACATTAGATTTATTGAATCATTACAATATTGGCTATAACATTAAATAGGTACATAATGAAAATGTAAAACTTTTACTATGCGACTGACCCTTACATAACAAAAAAACTACATATTTTAAACATTTTACCGAGTGAACATTTAAAGATAGATAGAATGAACATAACTCATGATAAAAGAAAAATAAAACATACATATTTCTGAGTTGGTCCCGTAGTAAAACTTGTTTATATTTCATGGTCACAAGAATGAACTTTAACCCCTAAAATATTGCCAACAAATTAAAAATCACCCGGTATTGAGAACGTATATATAAATAAATCTAACTTCGGTTTCTATAAGTAAACAAATCTGGAACATTCGGCAATGTCTGGATATTGATTTGTTTGAGTTTACAGTATGCCTAAACTTATCTTTCTATTTAAGTCTAGATCCAGGCCATATAACGATTTATCTGAATTGAACTGAAATAGTTTTACTCTATGTTTTATTTATTCAGACTCACTACTTTTGTCACCAAACCTAAAACAAATACTTTTATTGAATTAAGGGGAAGGGACTCTTTTAATTGCTCGAAAAATGTATTAAAAATATATATAATCCATAGGTTGAAGTATTAATTACAGTCAAAATCAGTACAAGCACCACATAAACCCTTAACCCTTCCAATTCAGTATTCAATTTGCAAAATGCAAATTCTTTAAACCGGCATTATGCATAATAACGGACAATGTATCAACTTTTAGCATAAACCTTGCATTGTAAACGAAACATGACTTTGTACGTCCGCAGCGATCCTATAGGTATGGCGTAGCGGCGGCGTAGCGCGTGGCTACGCCGTAGGCTGCTATAGTAACGGGTCTACGGGAGGTTCAGTTTGCGTCGCGGCCGCCTACCGCGTAGACGCTTGTCGCGCTACGAAAGCCGGTCGAAAGTCGGAGTGCAATTTTTTTCGCAAGTGTTTTCCCCCTTTTTCTGAAAATTCAAAGGTGGATTTTAATTAATGGTGTCGTGCTCGTGTTTCGGCTCTGATGTGATTCTTGTGTGGTGTAAGCCGTGAATTACTGAGTGTCGACGGTTTTTTGAAGGAATTTTCGTATGTTTACGCGTAGTGTAATAATTATGTTAGTGTAACTGTGAGATGTGAGTATGTACGGCTTGTAGGGCTATGAAACACGTCGTTTCGGGTTTATGCAAAAATTCTTTGGGAAAATGTGGATTGTTTTTGCGACTCTGTTTGTAATTTTACTCCGTTTAGAATGGTCATTTGTAATGTTATTAAAAAAAAAAAAAAACTTTATTTATTTTACTAAGGTCCGTGTCAATGACAAACATCTGCAGTTGAAATTATCAATTATTATAAAAGTGATTATAATATGCTTTTAAATCGAACACAATTGATAATGACAACGACCTACGTTTTTGTGAAACAGCCGTTCTCATTCATATAAATACATAACAATATTTAATAACACTGGGATCTGAATATGCAATTTGCTTATAAGAATAGGTTGAACAGTCAACATTGTTGAAGAATATAATATCCAATGAATCAGTTATATATAAATAAGTACCTAATCCAAAATAATAATGTATTATTTATTTATGTTTGTGTCTTGAATAATGACTTCAGAATGATTCACGATTATTAACTTTAAAAAAATGCTTTTGAATACCGTGCAATGACTTGAATGAGGTACCAAGTGAACTAGGCAGAGAAATATTTCAAATTTAGATTTATTTATATTCTGAGCGTTTCAGTGCGTGGTGATATCTAAGAGTGATGTTTTGTATCTGATCTGATCTAAATATTCCGACCGCAAAAATCGACGAAAAAGTTCGAAACAAATCATTTTTCAAGCAATCTAATGCAGTTTGTGGCATTAATTTAAATTCTGACTGCTTAACACCCTGTATAGTTTAAACTAGCAATGTTCGAAATCATTGAATACAGTGGATCGTCGTTTTCCTGCTACTTGTTACTAAGTACATAGAAATTAAATGGAGTAAAGTCTTATAAATGAATACGCAACAGAGTAGGCAAACCGCATTCATCGTGACGTAGATGATAGCATCGTGGAGTTGTAACAATTACCTCTTCGTTTATATTGATTTATATACTTCATAATTTTGACGAACGATTCAGTTTCAATTTGCCTCGTACGATATGTTGAAGTTAGAGTGCATTTTTGTTTAGGATTCAGGGAACTGGCATATTTTAATTGGATTAGTATTTTTGGAATGTTCTTAAGAATATGTAATTTAATTCTGACACGTAGAAGATGGATTTGAATTTTGGATTCCAAACTTACTTAGTAGGTGAGTGTCTAAATAACTTAACAGCTGTTTTAATAGAATAAATATATTTATAGATCCTCATAGAGTATCACTCATAGATCCTCATAGAGTATCACTCATAGATCCTCAGAGAGTAACTATGGAGTTTCTTGTCCGTTCTTCTCCATAAGAATCTACCTTTCCGAATGGACAGTAGAGTCACTTTATTTTACTGAACTGTAAATGCTGACGTTCAAAAGTGCTGTTTAAACTTTTTAAACAGCACTTTTGAACGTCAGCATTTACAGTTCAGTAAAATAATAATATAACATTAATAAAGTGACTCTACTGTCCATTCGGAAAGGCCGCCGCAGGATTTATAGCATTGCATTACCTAAATTACTAAACATATTTTCGTGTAAGAAAACCCCGATTCCATAAATCAACCAATAAAACTATTGACAGATTACACCACGAACACTTCAGATTCTCGACACAATACACAAAATATCGACTCCTCGCAACGATCTTAACATATAAAGTGGAGTACATAACGGCCTGCCTTTGACACGGCACGGCCTTACACAATAGATGTACCTGTGTGCTCATAGGTTTATCATGTCGGTTGCATGAATGTGGCATGGGCTGAATTGATTGCTCTTTTGTTTTGAATTAATTTCGTGTGATCGATTGTACATTCTGTGTTTGAGTGTCGTTATATGTATTATGGGTTTATGTAGAATCACGCATGCCTCAATGGTCAACAAATTATAGAATATAGACACTTTATTGTACATCTAAGTTGGAACACAGCGTTTATTTATGTATTTCAAATTAAATTACTCTCTGCACTTACTGTTAATACCAACACGTGCAGCGAGTCAACTTGATTAAATTTTACACACATTGAATATTATTAAACTAAAATACAACATTGTTAATTCTTTGAGTTCAATTTCGCGGTCTTATCGTTGATAGCGATATCTACTAAACTTAACTAGGCATCTTAAAATAAAGTGGGGGTAGTATAGTATCACGTTGTTATATAGTATTTTATCATATAACTTTATCATAGAACTAACGAATCACAGTGCGTAAAATCAGTTTTGGCAAAATTGTTTTCAAAGAAGCCGAAGATTAAAAACAAAAAATTCCAAAATAATCAGCGAAATAGACTACCCATCATTTTTTTCCCAAAAGTTAACATAATCGTAGAGCTCCGCCAAGTTGCCAAACATTTCTAGTATAAATTGAAATCTTGTAATGCCTAAAAACATGACTCAATCATGTTCAATAGCTTTATGTCCAGAAAAGGTAGCTGAATGAAGTATTGAACATCCGTAGTAATTATCATCATCATCATTCAGCCGAAAGACGTCCACTGCTGGACCTGGGCCTCCCCCAAAAGGGTTGCCATAATCGCAGTATAGCTGTTGCAATGTACAGAGAATGCTGCCCATGCTCTGGTGAGTCCCTTAGCAATTATCAAGAACCCTGAAAAACATGGCAAAGTGCGACTTGGACTTGCGTACGAAGCGTCCCGTACCATAAGTAATAAAAAGCAACAGAAATAGATTTACACACTTAATGCAAATGCCAACCGTCTGACTTCTTCGGTTCATGAGCCCGCTGTCAGACAGACGGACGGAAAGCAGAGGCTTAGTACATAATTATAATAGGGTTACTTAGATACCCTTCAGATATTTTAATAAGTTCTCTGTCCCATGCCCACATACTCTATCTCTAAATCTTTGAATCTCTACATATATTCCTTCTATACCTTCGGTAGCATGCTCCATAGCTATAATTCACACCGATATCATAAGTGATCACCTGTCCACTAGTAAACAAGAACGTATTCATGTACATAGGTCTAGTATATACCTATATGGTTACTATCTCAGACGTTGTGTTGTGTGTTTACACTGATCAGCATGATAATTAGCGTTGATTCGATAATTCGATCCAGTGATTTGGTCGTAAGTAACTTGCTATTACCGATTACGACGCCATTACCGTCTTGTGTGGAGATAATGAATTAATATTGAAATTATGTAATGGGAGTCAGTTTATATATCTTTCACAGTTGAATTTACGGTAAGGTATTTAGACAGAATATGTTACATATATGTATAATATGAGACATTGATTCTAGTTTGGATGAAGTATTGGCTCATTTTTTTTTTCACGGGGGGCACTTTTCCTATTGTCAGCGATGTAAATGATTTTTTTGATGTCCAATGAATTCTTTACTGTCCCCTTTTTGATACGCATTGTGTACGTTTGTGTAAGTTGTTTATTATTCCTTATTATTCTTTAGTTTTGGGTGAAACATGTTTTAATTCAAAACATGTAGCTTTTTGTCTCGGCTTCACTCCAGTGGCCTGTCGTACAGAAACGGTGCTGATTTTTGATGGTTTCAAATATGACGTACGGAAACCATGTTTGATGAAAATGGTTAAAAATAGGTACAAAAATAAAATAAACGAGGGTGAGACATAGTTTTTCAAATAGCAAACCTACCTCTCCACCGAGCCTTAAATCTCAGCTCTTCCAGGTCGCAGACTCCGTAAGATTGTAATTAATCTTTATTAGATTATAATTTCTCGATATATTATGAAAACATAGTTTTGTGTTCAATAAATCCCACCCAAATTAAATAGTTTCCAATAAATCCGTGTCTTATTAAGAAAAAATAGTTTAAAATTTCACGCGATATTTTACAATCTTACGGCGGCGGCGTTTGCAATATTCTGGTAACATTTACAGCCTATAGGGTAACAGATAGAAAGAGTTACTTTCACATTTAAAACCTGCAGTACAAAAAATCTGAATTTGTTAAATTCAATGAGACCTAGTTCCAAAAACGGCAGCCATTTTATAACTACATTGATTGTAATTACCTCTCAACTAAAGCCTGAAACCTCAGCCCTCTCCTAGGTCGTATACACACAGCCTATAACCCGAATATAACCAGGAACCGGTGGCGCGTTAGCTAACGAGCGCTGAACCGGTTCGCAAGCGTACCGGACCGTGCGTCCGTGCCGTATTGCTTGCGGCATATTGCTCGAAACGGATGAAGAGGTTATGAGAACAGGCCTTTAGGGGTTATTTTCTAGGAGTTTCTAGAGCGGGAAGCGTTTGTTTGATGTTGAAAAATGTATATAAATGGCTCTAGACAGGGTCGAGAAAATTAGAATGGTCTTTAATATTTTTAGAAATGCATCTGTACCTAAAATCTGTTATTTATTTATTATATACTTTATTGTTAACCAAAGTACACTAAAACACATGCAATGACCATAAAGTTTTGTACGTTTATCTTATAAAAGTTATTTATACAAATATTATAAAGAGAGATTGCGAATTTTGTGACTTTGTGTATGTGGAGGCTTATTTTCGAAGGGATAGGGCGAAGTGGACGTGTTTGAAAAAAAAATCTCTATTTGAAAGAAATTTGGAAATTACAGATGGATACAGGCCATATACAATATGGAGACATAAATACGAAAATAAATGAAAACACTGGCAATACTGGTTCATAGGAATATTTTGAAACTATTTTTTTAATACATTTACAAGCTCCCACTCCTTTCTTTGACGCGTTTTATCTTCGTAACTTTTTATTGATAAAATAAAAAATATGTATCCAATATTTTTCGATAATCTAACGGACAGACTAAATAGAATCATATTTTTTTAACCCAGGCAACATCCTTATTATATGTGTTTTATAATTGATAAAGTGTGAATGCACGAGACCTCTACCCTACTCCTTTGGAGTAGGTACAGTCGTGATGTTATGTCCTTATTATCATGATAAAAACAAAGCCCTATATTTAAACCGCCCTTTATTCAGAAACCTACATTTAGGCACGTTTTTATGAAATATTCTTTGTTTAGTACTTTCAATGTTTTCAGCCTTTTTACACAAAACGGTCTAGACTGGGTCGTTAGGTTTAAAAGTAATTAATCAGTCGCTTACAATGTCCTTTTTTTGTTAATAAAGGCGTGACGTCATTTGTTATTTGTAGAAAAGAATTGTATATGTTTGTGTCTTGCTTATTTGTGAACAATTTCACGAGTACCTACGGTTTTCGATTGTGGTGTTCCAAATTCGATTCTTAGGTCGGTGGGGGATTATTTTACAAGGATTTTCTTCTGGATAATTAGAAGTTATTTGAGATTCGGAGCTTTGAGTTTTTCCATCCATCCAAAGGTTGTCTGGAAGAGATTGTCTTGTGCGATAAGTCCGCCCATTGTACACTTATTTAATGTTTGATTGTCCTGTTCTTATTATGAGGTTTACAATAAAGTATATAATATATAAATAATAAATAACTTAACTTCAGTTATCAACGAAAGGTGAGGCAGAGCTGAAAATATAAAATACTAAGGCTAGGCATTTTAATGCTCATAAATGAATTCTAAACAATAAATTATAAACATCCACACGAATTGATAATTTGTTCAAAGTAAGTAGATTTGTAGTTGTGCATAAGTAGGTATTGTGTTAAGATACTAGATACATGCGAAATTACCCTGACCCCTATATTAAATAACATTTTATAGCCCGCAAGTACAATTACCAATCGATCTGAGTTAATGTATACGTTAATGTATTCTGATACTTATCGACTACGTTAGCAACAAATTGCAAATAAACAATCAATGATTAAAAGTAATACATATTCTTTCTAAAACAAAAATGTTTCCATTTAATTTTCTCTTTCTACGGCGGTTAAAAATACAACTGAAATTTATATTAAATAACTTTTCAGTAACTATCAGAAACATAAAAAAAATACAAATGAATTAATTTCTTAAAAAAAACAATAGAAGTAAAACCATTTGAAAATCTTTTAACGTTGAAGGAAATTGTTTACTTTTGATTCGAATTTCTTGAGGACGAAAAAGAAGGGATGAAAATAACAATGGAAGTTTTCAATTTAATAATTCGTCCGTCCCGAAGGCTACTTCTAACCTTTCCAAAGTTTCATCTTAACTAATAACACAAAGATATAACATTGTTTGTAGAAGGTAACAGGAATCTAAATCCATCCATCATCTGCCTAGCTTTTTCTAACTATATTGGGGTCGGCTTCCAGTCAAACCGGATTCAGCAGTATTTTACGTGGAGCGGCTGCCTACCAGACCTCTACAACCCATTAACTGGGTAACATGATAGTTCTTGGCAAGGCTGAAGCCAGATGTACTTGCTTCTGACAATCCGTAACGACTGCCAAAATCTACAAATGACAGTCGGGACCAACGGCTTAACGTGCTTTTTAAAATATTAATCTAATTACGAAAATTTTTTCACTGATTGAAAGCTACAAAATGGCTGTTTGTTATTAACCAGCATGCACAGCTCCCGTGATATAAGCCCTAGGAGTGAAGCAGCGGTTTAGTTTTAGTAGTTTCAAACCATGGACATCTCCATGTCCTGTCTTGGCATCGACTGTCTGTTTCAGATTGCAAGAAAGAAATCCGAGAGATAAGGCAGTCCATTGAACTGGTTGAGTTTCGTTTTGTATATTTATTATGGTGTACAACGAGGAATATCCATACTAATATTATAAATACGAAAGTGTGTCTGTCTGTTACCGCTTCACGCTTAAACCGCAGAACCGATTTAGATGAGTTTTGATTTAGAGATAGATTAGACCTTGGAGAAGGATATAGGTTACCTTTCATTGCGAGAAAAGGGCTTGAACGGGTGCAAATAAGGGGTGAAAGTTTGCATGGGAGTTTGTCATTATGGAAGATAAAAACAACCTTTGTACTTATTTCAGGCACGCGTTCAAGCGTTTTTGGAAGTTTAGTATCTTTAAAATAAAAATGGTTGCCCAAAGTAATTATTCCACAAAGTCGCGGGCAAAAGCTAATAAGTAGTAGAAAAGAAAAATAATCTAGAAATCTATTAACTTTTTAAGGACTTTGTTAAAATGTTTACCTTTGATTCAAAAATCTTAATAAGAACTGCCCTCAAGAAAAGGTTACAGACAAACGAAAATAACCCTAGTCTACTACTGACCTTTTCAAAGTTTATTTTTGATCATAATATCAGCCATTCTTTGACGTAAGGTAAAGTATTTGCTTATCATTATTTCCAAGATTTTTGTCTATAACTGAAAGCTTTTCTGAGTTATTTGCTACTTACGTTATCTATTGACGTGTATCGTGTGGGAGGATGCTTCTGTCTGCCCTATTTTGTAACACCCACTAAGATAGATAAAGGGGATTATTTTTGAACAATATCAGCTAGTCAAAAGGAATATAACCTGCTCAAAATAAGTCTCAAAGTCACTAAGGCCAAAGCAAAAATAATATATTCTCGTTGTGTCTTTTTAAGGTAGTTTCGTATGAATAAGAGTTCAGTTCAACAATTAACCTTTTGAATGCCATTGTCACCTATGCATGGCAAGCAAGCGTGCCCTGTACGCCAAACGTCACAAAAATGTGACAAAAAGTACGGCGAATTTGTGGCTTAGCGCCGGGGGCATGCCGATGCGTTTATACTATGGCGTTTAAAAGGTTAAATACTTTATGATATTTAATACGAGCGACATACTTATCACTTTATTTTAAATGTTATTACGAATGCTCCATAGTAGATCCAGTTCAGCAACAAAAATATCTGCACCTAATCGGACTCAAAAATTGTCCAAACACGTCAACCAGAAAATTAAATTACGTTCCACAATACGAAATAACAAATAATACTCTATTTAATCAGTTCCACTCATTTAATTACATCCACATTTACCAAATAAAATGATTTCCCGAACTATAGTAGCCCGGCGCCATCTTTGTTCCTATTTCTTTGAAAATGCCGACATTTTGCGTTTGACGATTTTAGGAATGGCGACCGCTATTGTGCTCAGTCTTTTGTTTCAGTCAATCTGAAAATGAGGGACTGTCAAATTGAAATGTTTGGGATTTTGGAGGCGGCCGTAATCTGATGAGAATTAAGGGAATTAGTTTGATTCTGACCAGCTATTATAAGGAATACTTGCTTTATGTGTGATTTAATTAATTTTAACTTCTCACCTCTATTGTAAGATGGGGTAAGCAGTAGTGTTAGGTATTCTCAGTAATACCGTTTACCAGTTGTAGGTACTATCGCCACATTGTCTTTTCTGTCCCACTACAGAGCAAAGGCCTTTCTTTCTTCCTTCCATTCCTCTCGTCTATATGCAAGTACAAACCTGCAGGCCAATCCTACTCATTTTTAAGCAACTTTAGCATTCGCATGTCAGTCGCAATCTGTCAAAATTAAACGTGTTTTTGACAGATAGAATTGGCTCTCTGGTTCTAACGCGATGTTCGCAACATACCTTAAGATTATGTATTTTCAAAAATCCTTCCTTAGAAGTAACTTTATTTATGCCTTTCATACTTCTTAACTCAGTAGTTCATGATGTACTTTTATGTTGTCTGTCAAACAGTCAGGTCAGCCAGTCAAACATTAAGGTCGGCTTCCAGTCAATCCGGATTCAGCTGAACACCAGTATTTAACGAGGAACGACTCCACAACCCAGTAATTGGCCACACGGTACTTCATGGCAAGACTGGTGTCGTATTTTCTGGCTTCTAAACAATCAAAGAGGTTAAAATATGACAGTCGAGAGCAACGGCTTATCGTGTTTTCCAAGGCACGGAGGAAACTTGGTATGTTAGGGATGGTCACCCATCCACGGACCAACCTCGGCAAGTATGGCTTAAACTTGAAGTTCGACCCGTGTGGCTGTTATTTTTAGCCACGGGCCTTTCGTTATTGTAAGAAACTCTTACGCCTTTCATGCTTCACTCAACAGAACAGTTGCCCTACTATGACGTGCTGATGCCATCCAATTCCGATGTTGTAAAAGGGATAGTGCTATTCGCTGTGTATAGCTCCATCTCCCTCTTAGAGCGGAATCATGATCGTTTTAAGACTTCATAGTACAGGTGCGTTGTCTCTCTAAAGATTTTAATAAATTCGATATTAGCTTTGTCAGTATACGAGCAGAGCATAATGAAGTACCAACTTCTAACTAGTATAATGCAAAAGTTCAAGGCACATTAAACACAGTACTTAACCTTAAGAATAGGTTACACTAACATCTTCAAGAAAACTAATTCAGTGTAGACTAAGGTTTTCAATTCCACTTGGTTCTCATTTCCATAGCGATGTTTCTCTTTCATTTCATTTAGTTCGGCATACTAATTAAACGTTTCTTACTTTGTAGCTGAATAATGTGAATTACTGTTTATTTTCTAGTTGAGTGATTTGATTTTGCTTTGATAGTGTGACTTTATTATAAGGTTGAATATAATTCTGGTATTAGTATTCTTTTTCATACAGTGAGTCTCTAAATGTCTCGTAGGTATAGTGATTGCAAATGCTACCTAATACCGAGTGGGGTTTGATCCCCGTTGATGGTTGTAGACCCGTTTACTTTTACTTAGAACTTCGCAACGATTTCATTCGCCCGAAAACTAAAGTCACCGACATTGCGCGTAGAATCACCATGCTGGAGTGGAAGTGGTCCGCCATGTCTGCAGACGGACAGAGTATCGATGGAGCAGACATGTCTTAGAGTGGAGACCGGTATGGGCAAACGTAGTGTGGGACTATAGAGGTATGCGGTACAGAGAGTAAAGTCCCGCATACCCCTACTGAAAATGGGAGGATCCTCCTGCCAGACGGTTGTTGTGTCTGGTAGGCAACTGCCCGATAGTTGATATTCGCACTGTTGTATATGTTCAAATCGCACGGAGAACTTTGCTTGCGCGATACAGGATTTCGATGTTAGTTCGCCGTAGATGGCGCTTCGGTTCTTTTTGTTGCCGTACAAATTTCGCTTCTTAGTTTTTTATGTGGCGGCATTGATGCCGCTACAGGACGCCCTGCGGCACAATGGATCGATGATTTAAAGAAGGTGGCTGGCAGCAGTGGACGATAACTGGCTGATATGATGATGAAACATACCTTAATATGGGTCGGTGTATGATAAATCTTTACCTATACATAAACTCACGCCTTATTCTTATGGTAGTAGACAGAACAGGAACGCCACTTGCTTGTCCTTCTATTTTATAAACACTTAAAGCCAAATCAGCATATGTTTGCCATAAGTATTCAACTTAGATTTTTATATACACGGGTACTTTCATTTATCTATTATTATATTTTAGTAAACCAAATAAGCCATTTAAACTAAGTTCATTTAAACATTTCAGTCTTTCTTCTCACAGACTGTCTTCTCTGTTATTTCCTAACAAATGATTTCTTCTGATTCCTAAGCAAATTCTAGAAAACTCAGCACTTTTCCTTGTTTACTTGAAACGTAATACTGTTAGGATACTAAACTCAGTACTTCTACTTGTATAACGAGGTTGTATTATTTCGTAAGTAGCAGGTACGGAACTTGCACAAACTTTTACATTAATTGCAGCAACTTCGCTTCGCTTGCAGTTTGCTGCTCGTCTATTTATTGTTATTCTCTGACGATTTTATTGATTTCTACTAGTTTAATAAGGCTATACTTTGTAGGAGTTGTAGATAAAGTACTAAACTACTGTAAAACCATCCGAGGAGGCAACTGTGCCGACATTACACTCGGCTATCGCCATCATCATCATCATCATCATCATCATCATCATCATCATCATCATCATCATCATCATCGTCATATCAGCTAAAAGACGTCCACTGCTGGACATAGGCCTCCCCGAATTGTCGCCACAAGAACCGGTCCTGTGCGTCTCGCATCCGTCGCCTACCCGCGACGCTCGCCAGGTCATCGGTCCACCTTTCAACGCTGCGTCTTCCGGTACGCGGTCGCTACTCCAGAACTTTTCACCCCTATCGCATGTGCCCTGGCCAATGCCACTTCAGTTTGGCGATCCTTCGGGCTACGTCGGTAACCTTGGTTATCTTCCGGTTAGCCCCAGATAGAGATTATCCACGAAGATTTTCCAAAAAAAAACCTATGATGGCACTAGGCACACATTTAGGTTCCTGCCAAGATTTTCTTGAGACTCACCCAACACACCCAATAATACTGAATTACCTTCTCTAGGAATATAAACCAAGACCCCTCGTACAGTGTTTTTTTCTTCCCTAAGACCAACGAGACAGTAGCGAATAAGTTTTATTTAATGAATAATAAACTTTATTTACTTCATAATCTGCTTAAAAATGAGCCTTATTTATACAGTATTTAATATTAAAAGGTTCTCTTCCTAAAGTCGTCAGTGTCCGTAGCGGTTAGCTGCACACTCGTTATGCGAGGTTCTTCCTTAAGGCTTCACTGTTTAATGTTTACTTTGTTAAACTAAGAGTTAGCTGTGTAAACTGCATGCTTTTACGGTCCAGTAAGTTTTTAATTGAAAAAATTTGCTATTTTTTATAGTGGTACTGAGAGTTGTATAAATTCGTTTGACTGTGGCGGTATCGTATTTTCTCAGGAAGTGCTTTTAGTATGTATGTATGTACTAGGTTTTTCCCTTCGTTTGTCTCACCGGAGTAGTACGTTTTTCAGGGTAAAAAGCTTCTGAAACTCAGCCATGGAATAGTTTAGTATCAAATAATAAATAATTTTATCAAAAACAAAAAAAAAAACATTAATTTTACCTGAAATACCCTACTAAACAATGCCTCTTAATATTGATCACTAATTTTACATACTAATAGGCAAAATACTTTCGTATATCGTGCAGAAAACACTTGTTTTTATTACCCCTCAGAAAGTGTATTACCGTACTCCAATTGTAACTTTCCAACTCTAAGTATCTCATAACATTTCCTTCTCAATAAGATAAAGCTAAGCTCACACTAGAGCGTCAAAGCAATCAATGAATAATGCTAATACGTCGCAACGGAAACGGCAACATAATATCCCGTGTCCGACGAGACTGTTAAACAGATCGTACACTAAGCGAGGAGATCAGAAGGCCCATTTAGTTTTTTATAATAAGAGCCTCTAACAAAATGCCATTCTATTTCTGAATGCAATATTGTCAAATTGCCAAAAATATAAGGGACTGGTCATGTGACATTTCGAAAGCATTTGTCAATCACACATTTTTGTCCTTTTTACAATCGCCTTCGCCATGCTTACAACAGAATGTCACTTGCGTCACTTGCATTTGCTAGTATGTTGGTTTATTTTATTAATTGACTGTAGATACTTTTAGCTAATTAATTTCAGTATGAAGTAGGTAGCAACTGAGCTGCAAAATTATCAAACCCGCATCATAAATGATACAGATATTGTTTTTATCATGTCACACTGTACAATTTTCTCCATATCTATTCAACCTTATACTTTTTCACTCAGCTAACACAATTTGTACAAAGTGAACCTTTTGCTCATGATTGCATCGTGTTGGTTGCATCGCAGTTGTCCAGCGATTGATTAGCAATCGTCTAACGTAGTGAACCTGGAAGATATATTATAAAGTAGTTTATTATTAGATACTATGTCTTAAATTGAAGAACATTTGAGTTATATTTGGTTTGGTTGGCCGTTTATTAGTGGGCGAGGATGACAGCTGTAAATTATAGATTGATCAATATAGTAGTGGAAATAATGTTTTAATCTTAATTAGACATTTATTTCTGGTTATTTACTTAAAAACACACGAGATAATACACATTGTTAGGAATTCAAAATCCATAGATCAACAGTACGAATCAAAATTAAGTTCTTCACGGTAGTCCGTGATTCTCAAATTAGTATTTGATATAAGAAATCTTCATTACCATCTTGATACGAATTGTATGATATAAGCAAGCTTTTTATTCAATTGTTTTTGGACCCTGAACTGAAGTTGTCATGTTTTTTTTACGTTTTATAATAATTATGTAATTATACAAAAAGTATCGTTACGCAAATGCTTTAACGTTAACCGCATTAGCCGCGTTACTGTTACTCACTACTTATATTCCGTGTAAAAACAACATAAATAAAACATGATTACTTAACACTATTAGACGTTTAGTGCGCTCACAGAATGCCAATCGAAAGCGCGTTCGATGCCCGACGGAGACGGCCTCGACCACCATGTGACAGGCTTCCAGTGGAAGCTACACTTT
This sequence comes from Mamestra configurata, assembly GCA_002192655.3. Lineage (NCBI taxonomy): Eukaryota > Metazoa > Arthropoda > Insecta > Lepidoptera > Noctuidae > Mamestra > Mamestra configurata. Next base: position 391,711 of record NDFZ01005387.1, read on the forward strand.
TGCTCTGCTTTGTCTGTGTTAAAGCGAACTTTATACCGGTGTTACTACATTGATGGAAGAAACTAGGTTTACTATTACAGCTAAACCCTTAAAAATCTTCAACTGTTTTTGTGGCCCGTAGCAGAAGATATATCAATGTTGATAAGTTTAAAAAAACTGGAATATATCAAATTAATTGACAAATAAATGAACCAGTGGCCATAAACGTCTATTTGTATTGATACTAGTTAAGCGCTGCCAGGTGTCAACAAAGAAAAACTTCTTTTTTCTATGCAAACGATCGAGTACGTTTAAAAACTCGCATTAAGGCCTTTGAGCTTAACAGTTTATGGTGACACAGGCCATTTAACTTTACTTCTTATTTTAATTAAATATTTTATTTCAGACCCAATTAGAAAGTCCATATGTTGTTAGTAAAATTCTTAACCTAATTTAATAAATAAACCACACTCTAAATACAAAATTTGAACGACTTACACCTTCGTGTGCAGCCATATCCAGTGAGCCAGCATGAGGCTGTCCCACCTATAACACTCAGGATGCTGAGGGAGCTAGCACATATTCTACCGGGAATATAAGCGCACTGTTTCCGTATAATGCCATGAAAAGCAACAACCCTGGCTTCAGTGAACATTCCGGAAGCGCTACAAAAGCGTGGTAGGCCCAACAGCATCCTGAATCCATTGTTATACTGGACACGCAAGGCGTTGTATACCCTCAGCGTATACCTGACCCACAGACTGCACGTGAAAAAAGACTGGCAGTAAGCCAAGGTTTTTAAACAATGGCGTACTTGCGGTACCTTATTATGCCTTTATGTGCATGCTGATATTTACATTACTCGCTTAGCTTTCAATGGACCATTAACCTTAAACAGTTAGTACCGTGGGTGGTGATGAATGGATCGAACCGCCTATGAATGGGCTACTCTAACAGTTGACTAACAATTTACTGCAATAACTGCTTACCATAATGCGTGGTGAGCTTGGAGCCTTGTCCTAGTGCCTGATATTAGGTTTGTGCTTAATTGCGTTTTGTGTTTTGCATATTTTGCATATAAAAGGGTAATAATATAGTGGTTGAAACCTGTAGTGCAGGTTATTGGTTTGAATTAAGCATAGAAAATAGGATCCGCTATACAAATCAAACAGAGATACAATGACAAAGTATATATTTTTTTAAAATTATTTTTAATAAATTTTACGATAGAAGATTTTTCATATACGTTTTCTTAGAAAAATATCAAGTTGTAACATCTTTTCGTACTGTCTGTTGTGCAGGATCACGGGACTCGCTCTATGTACGGACGGTGATCATCTGTTTTAGTGAGATAAAAATCCCACAGGCTTTAGTCTTTTTCCCAAGTCCTAGCGGCTTTTGAAGGTTCCCTAAAAAAAAAAATATTTGAAACTTTTTTTTCTTTTTCTCTTGGACCTTTTAAAACTTAACCCGTTTACAATGTCAGACATATACATATACAATAGATCTAGATGTAAACAGACCGATACAAAATGACTTATGAAATATGTAAATTGAGCCGAGCTGCATTATCATAGAGCATCGTAGAAGTTATCCTGAACCTCAGGTGTTTACCTAGGATAATTGTGTTTGCGCTGCCCTACCGTGCTTTGTTTGAGGAGGATAGACAATACCCACTTAAGTACTAATATTAAACACTGTTTCCAAGAAGATATGCTTAAGGTACAGGATAAAATCAAACCGTGTATTAGAAAAGGTTAAATCCGATTTTTGTTTAGATTTTAATTAATCGTCTCCATATATTGTATATCTGAACTAAAGTTCATCAAAATCAACCATAAAAAAATCACTGCAAAGTATAAAATAACTTTAATTTCGGGTGTCGGTGTTTTTGGTTGTTTCTTCGTATTTTAAAACCGACTTCCGAAATTAAAGTTTTTTGTACTTTGTAGTGTTTTTCGTTATTTGGAAGTCGGTTTTTGAAAAAAAGTTTTTCATTTTTCATTTTTTAGTGGTACCCCACACCTAACAACGCCACAGGAAAGCAAAAGACGCAATGTCGTTTACTTAGATGATATATTTTCTATTTTCCTCAGCCATTCTGATTTAAAAACCAAACTACTGAACCGATTTTGATGAAATTTCTATGCGATCGATCGGAACTTGTATCCTTTCAACATAAAAAAGAATTTTTCAAATCGGTTCATAAATGACGGAGTTATGAGGTAACAAATATAAAAAAAACAACCGAATTTAGAACCTTTTTTTTTGATTTAGGAATTTTTGCTATTCTATTAATTCTCAAGAAAAAAAAATACCGAAATGAATTCAGACTTTTCGTGCCTACAGCAGTCTATTGCAGGATATAGGTCTATCCAATCTCGTTCATCTAGATTCTCGGCAACTCTCATCCAGACTTCTAGTCAAATATTATTTATCAAACATTTACGCAGAATGCGATTATTTGTTAAATTATGATAAGAAAACCAGTAGATTTTAAACGTCTTTTGAAGCCTGTTTTTTATTTTCTAAAGTTATCTACGTAGCTTAGGACATAATTAAACACTGTCCATTGTGACTTTAAAACCAATTTAGCCCGTCGTCTGCGATGTAGCTGTATCGTAAGTAGATTAACTATTACTTGGTTGTATTGACGCGGGGACGGGCAAGCGACAGGCTTTGTTATATACTTTAATAGTTTTCAGAAGTTTTTAATGGGAAGATACTTAAAAGAAGGACTTAAAAAACGCGAAGTTTTAGTCTCGTATTTGGTCTCCTGAGGTTTTAGAGATAGTTTTCATCTGGAATATAACATATTTTCAGTGAAAAGTAATTTGCAGAGAAATGAGTTAAAAATCGATCATTCTTTGTGTTTTATTTTTTACTTTGTACAAACAGTAGGTACCTACATAGTAAATGGTTTCAGTATATACTGGCTATAAATCACACGTTTACACGTCAACTTTATTGTTTTCTTGCCGACTACTCTAAGAAGAAACTTCGAAACAAAGTAGTCAGTACCAGTAGTAGTTCAGCCAAGCGTGAATAATTTTGACGATACGCAACTTAAAATGAATTCAAATTGTAAACATATAGATTTTTGATTGAGTTGATTAGATTTGATACTCGATAACGTGAAACGAGAAATTTATCAATAAGTATAATAACTGTAAATCTTAATCCACAATTACACCTGACTCACAGAAACTACTTTACGAAAGACAGACGGTACCAGGGCACCACGTTCAAACAAGAGCTGTTATACAGAGAAGTGCTTGGTCATATTTAAAGGTGAGGTGAAATTTTGTAGGTACCTGATTCTGCACACCCCATTACAGAAACTAATTTACAAAAGACACACACGGTATTAGGGAACAACGTTCATACAGGAGTAGTAATATATTGTTCTGTGCTTCTAGTATTACAATGTAAACGAAAGGTTAATTATGTCAAAATGATGAAAACTCTAAATCTTGTAGGCACCTGATTCTGCACACCCCATTACAGAAACTAATTTACAAAAGACACACAGGGTACCACCACGTTCATACAGGAGTAGTAATAAATTGTTCTGTACTTCTAGTATTACAATATAAACGAAAGGTTAATTACGTCAAAATTGTGACAGCTTTAAATTTTGTAGGTACCTGATTCTGCACACCCCATTACAGAAACTAATTTACAAAAGACACACACGGTATTAGGGAACAACGTTCATACAGGAGTAGTAATATATTGTTCTGTACTTCTAGTATTACAATGTAAACGAAAGGTTAATTATGTCAAAATTATGAAAACTTTAAATCTTGTAGGTACCTGATTCTGCACACCCCATTACAGAAACTAATTTACAAAAGACACACAGGGTACCAGGGCGCCACGTTCACACAGGAGCTGTTATATAATGTTCTATAGTTCTATGTATTAGTTCAGTGCGAGTCCCGCTGGGCTGCAATCTAGTGCCAAGTGTCAATGACCTCGCACTATTGCTGTTTATATTGAAACCATTGCCGTGGAATGTGTGGATATTATAGTTAGGGAATTTACTGAATTTCACATGTGGATATTTTTGTGAATTTTGTTGGTAATGTAAAAAGATAGCTTGTTTTATTAAACTGATAACTTTGGTTTGGTTACATCATTAAAATTCAGCTGGATATGAAGCTTTAAATTAGGTTTTGGAACCATAACTTATACCTTCAGAGACTGTGTTAACCAATCCCTCCTGATAATACAAAGTGGAGACTACGATACGACAAAAAATCAAAACACTCGCAATACTAGTTCATACGAATTATGTTTTCTTTTATCACAGATTTGATGTCACTAACTGCAACAGACTGCTTGGAATATTTCGTCAGAATAGTAGTCACTACCCTCGACTATTTTGAGTTTTTTTGACGTTTTATGTAATTGGAAAGTTTATTAAAATTTCGGTGACAGGATTTACAATAGTTTCAAAATAATCCTATGGACCAGTATTGGTAGTGTTTTTTTTGTAGTGTTTTCATTTATTGTCGTATCGATGTCTCCACATTGTATAATGATTAGGCGATTTTGGAAAGAAGTTTCTTTATAAACACCAAATATCATGTTTTTTTAAAGACCATGTCCCTACTATACTTTTGCAAGTCTTATAAAACATCCATATCAAAACCAAACCATACAGATTTTAACGAAATTCCAAAAATCTCCAAACAGTTAATTTACCTTAGCAGAACCTTCACCTCTGACCTTCCTACGGACTGGGACTCAGTACCTTTGCAATACAACACGGTACTCAAACGAACCTATACGTACCTGGTTACTGAGTGCCAGTACTTGGACCACATTCCTGCCGAATTCCGGCCCAGTGTCGGATAACGAGAACGTGACACTTTTAACTATTGTCTAACAGTTCCTGTTTCAAGTACAAATTTGTGAAGTACAATGCTTATTTCTAAAGAAATCTCCTCCAGCATACCTGCGAAAGGAGAGTCGAATAAAAGAGATGTAGACTTCGTGTGTAAAAGTTATGCTTACATAGAAAAAAGACGAAAAACTTTAACATACTATACATAAATATGACTAAAATTAAAATCATACTAAAACTTATCTACTTAAATAATAATATAAGATAAATAATATTTTGGGCACGCCACAATTGCGGCGGTAAGGCCCCTCTTTGTGGAGTGGCTGGAGAGGCGCCACGGCGTCCTCACCTTCCGCCTGACGCAGATACTTACCGGACACGGCTGTTTCGGGAGGTACCTGTTTCGGATTAAGCGGGAGGACACGCCCGGGTGTCAGCACTGTGAAGATCGCCCGGAGGACACGGTGGAGCATACGGTGGAGGTCTGCCCTGCTTGGGCGAAGCATCGCCGTGTCCTCGTCGAGGCGATCGGCGGCGGCAACCTCTCGCGTCCGGCCCTGGTTGAATCCGTGCGCGCGCCTTAAAGAGATGTCAGCATAGAGGACGGGGCCCGCTAGGGCTAGAGCCTGCCAGGGTTGCGGAATTTGTTCGAAAGAGTCACCGCGGCCCTGGAACGCAAAGGGCTTTAGAAGGAACACGGATGGGTTTTAGTCAGTAAGAGTCTGACACGCAATCATCAAATGACTTCTTCGCTCTAGGTGGAGCGGAAGGGCGTGTCAGACTCTTACTGACTAAAACCCATCCGTGTTCCTTCTAAAGCCCTTTGCGTTCCAGGGCCGCGGTGACTCTTTCGAATAAATTCCGCAACTCTGGCAGGCTCTTACTGTTACATTTTTTTTCGGAAACTCGAATCCGTGAAACTACGTTCCGAAGTAGCTAGTTTATGCACTAAATCCGACTTGCGTCATCTGATTTCTCTCCGTCATCCGTGAGTCTCCAAACTAAGACCCATCTATGTTCCTTCTAAAGCCCTTTGCGTTCCAGGGTCGCGGTAACTCTTTCGAACAAATTCCGCAACCCTGGCAGAGATAAAATGTCTTACAGCTATGCCCCAGCGTTTAATTCATGCAATTTACCAGCCTCTATTATTTTAATAAAACCAAGCCTTTTTTCTATGAATCTGGCTGCAAGCTGACCCCTATTACGAGGAGATAAATCTCCAGCCATATTTCAAGCTAAGCGGCCTGCCTCATTACGTTAACAGCTTATTTACACTGGCAATTAGCTCGGCTTTAGCTGAGCTTACTTCATTACTTGCGTGTGATACATTGGGGAAAGCTGCAGCTCAACACTTAAAAGCTGCTTAGATTTAGGCATTATTTTTTGGATAATTATTGGGGTAGAATAAGTAGTTTTATTCTCCATAATGATCTTAATAGGGTATTTGACAAAAAAAATCTAATTAACCCGTCAGTTAGATTGTAGAAAAATATTGGATACGTATTTTTTATTTTCTTTCAGCTTGTTTTGTCAAAGTCTAAGAAATATCGTAAAATCCAGTAACTGGGTTGTGAAGGTCAGTTAGGAATTCAGCATCCGGTTAAACTGGAAGCCAACACCAAGATAGTTGGCCGGAAAGTAAATTTTGTTACGAAATCACTTCTTATGTGGCTACTGAGCCAACATTTATCCTATGCCACCAACACGAAAAAAAATGAAGAGGCCCTTCCCAATTCGTCTAAACAATGGCTTCTTAAAATTCTCAGAACGCCCAAACACGCCACCTAACATAAGATATTCAAACCTTCTTAGAATACCTCATAATAAATATTTATTTCTGAAAATACACACACAATTCTAATTATCGTCAATCGTTTGTAAATCGTCATCATCATCATCATCATCTACAGCCCGACTTCGCCCACTGCTGAGCATAGGCGTCTCTTTTCTTGTTTTGGCACAGGCCAGCCTCATCCAGGTTCTACCTGCGATGGCAACAATGTCGTCCGCCCATCTTGCCAACGGCCGACCAACACTTCTTCTTCCAGTCCTCGGGCGCCACTCGGTCACTGTCTTACTCCACCTATCATCACCGCGCCTTGCCAGGTGTCCTGCCCTTGTAAATCGTAATACATTCTAAATCGCGGGATCAACGGCAACCTACATCAATTTCATTATCACGTCTAGACGAGATATCAGCAGTATATAAAGGTAATATCATTCAAGCATCAATCTTCGTCTCCTATGAGCAATCGTGTTTGTTTTACACATTGGTGCTTTGGAACTTAATTAAAAGCTATCTCATTGTTTATTCGTGAGAATTGATTTAGGCTGTTCGGATTTCGTGAGGGCTGATTGTTGTAAAGCCGGTTTTTTTAAAATGCTTTTGTGAAAATGAAATTGACCAAACCACAGGATAGCTATTTATTCGTAGTTTTTAGGGTTCCGAACCGTGAATGGAAAAGCGGAACCCTTAAAGGATTACTCGGTCGTCTAACTATTTTTCTGACTGTCCGTCTGCCACAGCTAATTTTCTCTGAATCTACTGGACTGATTCAGTTGAAATTATGTATACATTTAATCTTCTGTCACCCAAACACGGACGCGTGACAAAAACAATAAATTATTTTTTGAAAATTGGGGCACTTTTTGGCAAACTAGGAAATTAAATCAAAATGTATTTCAAACTACGAGTATGCCGTGAATCAAATGAAAGGGCTTGTTACAAGAATTTAACTAGTTATGTGCACATAAATATTAATACATGGGGCAGTCGATTTTTTTTCGCGATTTCAGTGTTGGTCCCATAGTGAAAGTGGTTCATAATGATGAGTACAATGACCCTAGGTATTGCGTTTATTCTGTTACACGTTATATTTTCATCTATTTTCTTGAATAACTTCGGAATGAAATAAATTAAAACTTAAAAAAAAATCATATATTTTTAATAACATTAAAAATATATGATTCATCACCCCATCTAAATTGTACGATTTACTTATTAAAAACAAGAATAAAAGTGAGTCCATGTTTCTTACATCGTTATTGTGAGTTTATTTATTGAACTGATTTTGATCAAAATTAAATTTCTGTCAGTGTAACATCCGGGAAAAACATGTATAAGTTATCATCTTATTAAAAAAAACTGAGGTTGGTATTTATTATACAACTAATGACAGTAAACGCACGCGTACCTTCCCAACTTACATAACTTTTGGTCAATTTGTTTTTTTTTTTGTTATGCGACATGCTTGGCGCAAATAAACTCTAGTTCTTTCTTTCTTTCTTCTTTCTTTTTAAACACTCTTAGGGCCTTTTTCACCAACTTCTTCCGCTCTGAATGGAGCGGAAGGGCGTGTCAGACTTTTACTGATTAAAACCCATCCGTGTTCCTCCTAAAGCCCGTTGCGTTCCAGGGCCGCGGTGACTCTTTCACCACCTACGATGAAGTTCTCTTTCATTCTTGAAATATAATAATGTCAATGTAATAGCTAATCGGACATCATGCTCTTACACAAAACAATTGTCCAATACTCCAACACATCATTCTATATAATTAACTAAAAATTCAAAAATATTTACCATTCATTAAAAACCCTTCAGTTCTAACCTGTAATTAAAACTTGCACCCCTCCGGCTAATTATTTTTTAATTTCGATGCGACAACCGCTTTTAAAGGGGACATCTAAAGCGCTAAATGTATGCGTCGTCACACACTGACACCCCACTCCCAGTAGTGGGATACTATCTCTGTTTGCACAGTAACTGAGCAGGGGGATAGGATGGGTGGCGTAAAAAGCTTGACTGTCATTTGTTTGGTTTGACGGATTTGTAATCAAGAGGTTGAATTTGTTTCTAATAAAGTTGCGACCATTTTCTGTTGGGCGTTTGATGTTTAATTTTTACCCGACTACGAAAGAGAAAAGGAAAGGATTTATGGCTTTGAACTTCAAATAATATTTGCTAAAATTTATTTTAATTCTACCTTTGACCTAGATATAATCTTACAACTTTTTCCAAATTATTAAGTAGACATTTTGCTATGTAATATTAAAAAACCGGCCAAGTGCGAGTCGGACTCGCGCACGAAGGGTTCCGTACCATTATCTATAAAAACGGTAAAAAAACATGTCTGTTGTATAGGAGCCCCCTTAAATATTAATTTTATTCTGTTTTTTTTTTTAATTTGTTTTTATAGCGGCAACAGAAATACATCATCTGTGAAAATTTTAACTGTCTTACTAAGACGGTTCATAAGATACAGCCTGGTGACAGATGGACAGACAGATAGACGGACGGACAGCGGAGTCTTAGTAATAGGGTTCCTTTTTACCCTTTGGGTACGGAACCCTAAAAATAGTACGCGTTGCAAATCTAGTATTTTTAAGAAGTATCAAATCTAGTATTTTTTGTCGTCGAGATATTGCGACTTGAATTTGAACGCTTTATAAGTAGATACAGACGCCAGCCTATCAAGCTACAACAATCTGTCAAATTTCTTTAATAGATTTTGAATTTTATCGCTAAAGCATTTTAGGTTCAAGGTTGATTGGGAAAATTTTACCGTTTCGGGTAGCTTGATGTGCTGGCGGCTGTACGAGAATTGGCCTTTCAGTATCTATTGAAAATTCATAGAGAAAAAAGATAGAGCAATGAGGTCATGGTTAGTTTAAATAAGAATCCTCATTTATTTTCATGAAAGCTGACTACGGCTAATCTTTATACTAATCGTCCTAGAACCTCTAAATCTAGGTTAACTAGGTCATTGGTTCTATCGTTAATCATGAAAAAAAAACTATTAATCTTACTCAATCAAAATTAATCGTTATATTAAGGTACTTAGATTTTCACCTACCTTAGGTTACAAAAATTACAACTCAGGTTAATGAGGTGTTAAACCTCAAGAAAAGGTTTTTACTTTAAAAACATAATTTGTGACATCAGTATGATCTTGCGGACAATTTGACTGATGACAGAAAATGAACTTTGACAGTGCCCTAGACCTGACGCCTCAGGGCTGCCACCTGCACGGCATTTCAGAAAACACTCTTTACAAAGTCCGTAGTATGTAACTGCAAAGCCAATTCAGGTTTCATGGTTTAAATAATATCATCATCATCATAGCAGCCGAAAGACGTCCACTGCTGGACATAGGCCTCCCCCAAGTGTCGCCACAATAACCGGTCCTGTGCGACTCGCATCCATCGGCTACCCGCGACCCTCACCAGGTCATTGGTCCACCTTATGGGAGGCCTTCCAACGCTGCGTCTTCGGGTACGCGGCCGCCACTCCAGAAGTTCAATAATGTAGTATTGATCATTTGTTAGTGCATTATTACTTATGTTTATTAATTTCAACTGCAGACGTAAATGTCAGGCACATAATCTGGAGATTAACGTAAACGAAGACTTAACCACTTATTAATCTTACAGAAACACTGTCTTCCTAACCCATTCTAGTCCAAACTAGTACAATTTACATACAATTAGAAATAAGCCAAACATTCTACGCCAGTTAACAAACAAAAGTGCGACCTATATGTGACGAATTTATAAGTGAACCAGTTCAGCAATAAAGTGACAACAAACATAAGTGTTGCACATGTGCCGTTTGTGTGTTGTTGAGTGGGGGGGTGAGGCTCACCTATGACGAACAACAACAACGGTGTGAACGGCAGCGCGGGCGGGGAGCCTGCCGCCTACGACATGGATTCGCTCGAGGAAATGCTCCGTAAGGTAAGGGAAATTTGATCATCAAATTACAAGCTTCCTCTGAAGGGATCATAATCACAATGTTTATTTACAGACAAAACACAATGTTTCTTTTTTATATCCTCAGGTCTGACTTATGTTGTTGTTATCTAGAAACTAATCTGAATCTATCATTGTTAAGTTCAAACCTAAAATACTATACAAACTAATTGATTTAACCACTGAGTAATATTTTGACCATACTGAACGATAGCTCGACTGTGACTAAATAATTAATAAAAGAACAAAAACCTTTACGAAAATCCAGCTAGAGGATTTAGACAAGTGACATTAAGTTAGCGGTAGCATGGCGAAAAATTTTAAAAACATCAAAAACGAATGGGATTGACAAACGCTGGCGAAATGTCACGTGATCCATCGCATTCTTTGATAGAATGACAGAATGTCTAGAGCCAAAGGCCACTAACTTAAAACCGCGTTCCATATTTGAACTCATTGTTGAGCGGGTAGGTGAGGCTCACCTATGACGAACAACAACATCGACGTAGGAGGGGAGCCTGCCGTCTACGACATGGATTCGCTTGAGGAAATACTTCGTAACGTAAGGAAACTTATGTTAACTGCACGTTTGCCGTTTCGATAATTCTCCACTAAGATATTACGCTTACATTCGTTGGTTAGCCCGGAAACGGCAAAGGTTTATGCTTCTGAAATTTTGTGCACTTCAAATTGTAGTTGAAATATTTTGGACGGGTTTTTAGTTAGTTTCATATTCCATTTGTTAGCGCTCGTGAACAGCTTTTTGGTTTTGATGTACACGTACCTACGACACGTTATTTATTTGAGTTTTTGAATGCTTCGCGTTTGACATGTGAAAGTACTTTTGATTTACATAACATTTTAAACACTGGATGTTTTTCAAAGAACTGTGGCGCAAAAAAACTGAATGCTTCGTTGGTCTAGTTGGGCTAAATTCGATTCTCGAGTCGGAAAAAGTTTTATTGGATTTTCCATAATTATGGAGTTTTAGTAGTAACCTGGAGTCCAAATTTAAGCCCGATTGAGCGACATAGGCTCGCTCACTACTACTTTGGTCTTGAACAAAACCGGCACAATGTGGATCACAACTGTGCGAGTGAATACGCTTATAGCTTTGCCTAAATCTTCAGAGAATATAGCCATGATATTTTGATATAAATATATCGCAAAAAAGCTGTGTTACTATTGACAGCCAAAATTGTCATTTCAACAACACCAGTTTCGGCAGTTTCAAAAACAGTTTAATTCCACTGCTTGACACTAATCCCACTCCACTGCCGTCCTACCTACGTCGAATTAATTTAAACCAGTTTATTTACACGTTTATTAATTAGCGCCACGCCAGCTAAGGGTGTTTGCATTCGTGTTGAACCTAACCTTGGCTTGTTTACCTAGGTCTTAGTTTAGCTCGATAGAGCACGTTAGGTAACCTAATAACCTTTGCACTTTACTAAAGTACGGTGGGTAAGTACCTAAGTGCTAAATCTGAGAAATCCGTTCTCAGATTTAGCACTTAAAGGTACTTATCTTTGTTGAAAAACGGGTTTTGGGATAACGTATTTTACGTGTTCAAGGAACTGTAGACAAAGCGTAATTGCGATTTATTGTTTACTAGCTTTTGCCTGTGGTTTCGGCTTCCCTTCAAGCTCTTTACTAAAGTTCATCAAAATCGGTTTGGCGATTTAGGTGTAAAAGCGTAGCAAACCAACTCACTTGCGCATTTTTAATATTTGTTAGGATTTAAACTTTTTGTAAGTACAGTATTGGCACATAGGCGGTCTTAATGCAAAAGGCATCCTCTATCAATTAACCTTTGAGCATTACGATACAAATAAATCATTTTAAAAACGTAAAGATTACCTGTATTAATTAACATTTCGAATAAGTTTGGTTTCTAGTTAATGCTGATGAATACCTATATTTTACAATGTTAAAATACTTACACAAACACACTGCTTACTCGTATGTCATGTGGCCGATAAATTATAAAAGAACAAAAAGCTTTAACGAAAATCAAGCTGCCAGTAATCTACAACCGCGTTCCATATTCAATTTATTCGAAACCCACAGACACAAAAAGCAGTTTTCCTTTTTTGTTAATTTCGGTACGACGAAACTTCCCGAATATTTTACCCCGAAAGCTGGGCTCGACAATCTGGAGTTGTACATATCTATCAATAAATCCTTCACAATGCTCCGTTGAAATGAAAAAGTGCACAGAGGGAAATGGGAAAATATCGTACGGTGACGAAAAGCGCTGTAGGCGTCGGGCCGTGTATTTTTTTTATTTCTCTCTATGAAATCATGTCGCCATGCACTGTCTGGTGCACTCGCAGACAGATTACTATTCCTTTTTTAAAAGTTTATTTATAGATCGGCGCTTGAAGGTTTGCAGGATGAAGATCGAACGGGGCGTACGTTGTATTTATTATTTTTAAAGGGAAAAGAAAAATCAGTTTTACTGTATATTCTCAATTTTTTTAACTTTCTCTTACATTCGAACTTTAAGGTAGTAAAAATAACAAAAATAACAGTTAGTAATTAGAGACAGTGAAAAAGTTTAAGAGTCAGCAAATTAAATTCTTAATTAATTCTCCAACACTAATTCCAAAACCTAACACAAGAAGGCCAATACAAATTTGTCAATTTTTTTTTAAACTAAAAGTGATTTTGACCTTCAGATTTCCTAATACTGGGGCTTCATTATTGGGATTCGGCGAAAATTCGCGTTATCGCGACAAACGTGGCCGAGTAGTTGCATGAATGCTTATTAAATGCTGGGGCTACATTATATCGCGAATATTCGTGTCGCGTTGTCGCGATAGTTTACCGACAGTGCCGGATAAGCATACTTGTTCGCCCAAATACATCGCGTTTCGACGAATCGCTTTGGCCATACTTGTCACGACAGCGCAAATCTTCGCGTTATCGCGACAGTGTGGCCGCGGCACTATCGGTAAACTATCGCGACAATGCGACACAAATATAGTATAGTCCCAGCTTTGAGCGCGGAGGCTTGGGGAGCGGTCACCTCCTTCTGTGAAGCAATAATGCTAGCGAAATAGGAGGCGGGCCGCGCGAGGGAAAGGCAAGGCCTTAGCCCCAACCGCCGCTACAGGAGAAGGCCCCGGGCGTCGGGAGTCGCAGAGCGATCCCCGGCCACTGTAGGCGCGGGCCTGCGGACAGCGAGCGTTGGGTGGCTCGCTGTCCGATCAGCACCAGGCCCGGGTCGATAGCGCGTTGTGTTTCACGCGCGCCTCAACGAGATGCCAGCACAGAAGACGGGGTCGGCTAGGGCCAGAGCCTGCCAGGGTTGCGGAATTTGTTCGAAAGAGTCACCGCGGCCCTGGACCGCAAAGGGCTTTAGAAGGAACACGGATGGGTTTTAGTCAGTAAGAGTCTGACACGCCCTTCCGCTCCACCCGGAGCGGAAGAAGTCATTTGATAATTTCCCATGCATAAAAAAAAGCTTTACAATAACTACCCTTTAAAAATAAAACTAAAATCTAACATAAAAAGTGTCTAGATGTAGTCCTCAAGATTCTTTTATTTTTTTATTTAATTAATGCTCCAAAGGTTTACCATCAAGCTTTCAGCTGATGCGGGTTCGCTTTAGTTCTTTCAGCTGCAATAGTTTTCTTAATAAAGTCTGCTACTGAACGACTTTAATTTGCATCCAGCGTAGTTTTTTTTAAATAAATATTTTCTTTAAGGTGGTTTGTGCTGGTATTGCTTTGGGATTTTTAATTAGAGTGATGGCAGGGGGTGGGTTAATGAATTTGAAAAACTGAACTTTAAAAATGTTGCATAATTCAAGATACGTCTTGTACCGTTTCAATTTTCTGTCTTCTAATTCTCAAGGAATCATTTTATTTATTCAGATTCATGAAAGGACATTTAATTAATTATAGGAACTTAGCCCTGTTAACGGAACGAAAATAATCGCAAAATTACTGTGACAATAAATTCAAATTTGCGTTAGTTGATATGATTTGTTAAATAAATTAATTGGAACCTAATAATACTCCAACAATTTCTACTCATTGATTCAAATATTTTGAAGTTTTTTTTTTCATCTACAGAATGAATAGCGTAGATGCCATGGATCTTTTAAAAAGTGTATGTTTATAGCTCTTCTCAACAACATCAATCCTCAAATTACTAAAAGCAAATGCGGATCGTATAAAAATTTAAACAAAATGCGAACACCATTAAAAAAGTCGTAAAAGCGAAATTAAAGATTAATAGCAGGGGGTTTTAACGTGTGTAAGCTATGGTCGGGCCATGAGGTCTGTGACAAAGGAAGACTTACGGTTTAAAGGTGCAAACATACGTCGTGGCGTCTATTATGCACTTTTTTGAGAGATATGCGTGGTGTTAATATGCATTTTTCCACACGCACAAAACGTTTTGGGAACACATTCATTGTGCGTACAGCTAAGGAGTTCAATTCCCTGCCAGAGTCTGTGTTTCCTGATAGCTCCAACCTGGGAGTCTTCAAGTCAAGAGTGAATAAGTTACTTCTAGGCAAGCGTGCTCCATTTTCGACCACATCATCGCTTGCCATCAGGTGAGATAGTGGTCAAACGCGTGCCATTAGTAGAAAAAAAATTACTCAGGTATATTTGCGTGTGTATTTATGGTTTAATAAGTAATTAGTTATTCCAATAGGTACATTGTTCTGTTACTGTTGATAAAACTGCGTAAAAGCATAGTGTCCTCTTTCCTCCTTTCAATTATGTTCACTTGTAGGTATTTCGAAGTTTTAATCAATCAAAAAGAAGAAGAATAAACAACTAATGAAAATTATCGAATTAATTTGCTGGTAGAACATTTATTTAGATAAGCGGTTACTTTTTGTTGATAATACTAAAATCAAAGTAATTATAGCGATCTTATCCGTTCACTAAGATAATGCTGTTAATTTTTTTTTTCCTTAGCCTATTGTGTCCCACTGCTGGGCAAAGGCCTCCCCCATATCCTTCCAGACATTCTTTTCTTGCGCCACCTCGAACCTTGAGCCTTCGCGGTGTGCATCCAGATCATCTCGCCACCGCTTTCCATCCGCCGTCCATCCTCTGGCACCCATTGCGTGGAGACTTTTGCCCAGCGGTCACTATGCATGCGGCTGGTGTGACCCTCCCAGTCCCTTTTCAGCCTGGCAACTTTTTTGCTAATTTACCAAAACATAATTTTTGCCACAGATGTAATGTTTGTACTCAGCAAAATATCCATTAAATTGACATAAAACAGAACATTCAAACAATCAATTTCATCGTAGGTGCCTAAAGCAAAATATGCCCAATTTAAATATTCGATTTATTCGTTGACAAAACCTATTAATTCTTTGTTAATTAATAATTTAAATCCGTTCGGTTGGATTGTCGACTCATTAATAATGTCACTAGTTAATTAATATTGCGATCGTATTAATTTTACGGACATGGTTTTTGTAAAACAATTTTGTATGTAAACAGTTGCTTGTGTGCCATTGGGTCTACTAGATTGTTAAAGATACTAGTGCCATCACATCACTACTTCTGCCTAGGTAGCTTATCGCAAGCACTTTAGTACTTCAAGAAGTTTTCTAAACTAGTTTTGTAGTGAAGTTGAAGTTACATTCAGATAACGATCCAAATTGCAACTGTTTGCAACAAAGAAACAGGAAAAGCTGTTTTTTTTTTATTTCTTGGAGATCTGTCTTCTTTAATAAGTTCTGTTGGCAAGTAAGTCTTCTAAGCCCACGACTGTTATATGTAAAAATCATAAAAACTATTTTTTATCACTGTCACTTAGGTTGTGGAGCTCGTGGCTTAATGATAAGGCCGCACGGTTCGATCAAGGTTAAGCAACGCTTGCCAAGGTTGATCTGTGTATGGGTGACCATTATAACATATCGAGTTTCCTCCGTGCCTTGGAAAGCACGTTAAGCCGTTGGTCCCGGCTGTCGTTTGTAGATCTTTGGCAGTCGTTACGGATTGTCAGAAGCCAGTAAATCTGATACTAGTCTTGCCTTGAACTACCGTGTTACCCAGTTAATGGGTTGTGGAGGTCTGGTTGGCAGCCACTCCACATAAAATACAGGTATTTAGCTGAATCCACTTTGACTGGAAGCCAACCTCAATATAGTTGGGAAAAGGCTAGGTATATACTATTTCTAAGGTTAAAAGGCACTTTGATTGAGCTAGTGGGGTTGGCATATACATTACACTTACACGTCATTAAACAACTGGATTCATTTGTCAATGAGATAGATAGTGTCAATCTTTGTCCAGTTTCAATTTTTGTCAACAGTTTTTTGCCATCAATTTTCCTGAGTTTACCAAAGCTTAGCTTCATTTACTTCGGTGTAACTGAGAAGTGTTATCAAACTGTTTCCATTATTCGCTCCCAAAAGAACGTTAGTTCGATATCAAATAGACAAAAATAGAACATCCAACGCGAACTATCTTCCAAACAAACGTACAAATACCTGAACGAGGTCATCAATACTCGCTGTTTCTTTGAACACAATATACGACGGCAACAAATCATAGTTATTACGTAAACATTCCGTGTGTGACGTCACTGGTTACGAGTTATATAGTAGACTCAATCCAATAAAGTGTTGAAAAATATTGCAGGTTGGAAAAGTCTTAGTTGAAGGTGAGTTTTACACAGAAATGTTTTTAAAAATAGAATGGAAGCTTCAAGTAGGTACTATGTATTAGGTAAATGGTTGACCAAACAGCACACGACGCATTTTATAAAAACTGTGTGTCTGTTTTTGGCTGAATGGGGACTGATAGGCTGTCACTGGAAAATCGAAAACGCCATTAGATTGTAAAATATCGCGTGAAAATGTTAACTATTTTTTCTTAATAAGACACGGATATATTGGAAACTATTGAATTTGGATGGGTTTTATTGTAAACAAAATGATTTTTTCATAATATATCCAGAAATTATAAACTAATTAAATAAGATTAATTACAATCTTACGGAGTCTGCAATTTGCTGGTGACATAGATAATAGAACAACAAAAACAGTAACTTAAAAAAAATCTTCCAAGTTTTTATACCAAAATAATATATTTGTGCTACATCAACAACGTCAGTTTATATTGTTTGCAAAAATAATGAGTCAAATTAAATATTCATACATTTATGTAGTACACACGAAGCACAGAAGCACAATGACCCTCATTCCACTCTCACACTCTCGGGGAGCCTCTCAGCTGATAAAAACAACACTTTCCTTTCATCCAGAGGTTATGTAAATTATACAAACAAACTTCAACCCTAAACTGCATTGTTCTACTGAACCCAGCACATTTGTATTAAAAGTTGGCAACCCCAGGAGAAAACCCGCTATATTATTTATTGCCAGCATAATAAGTTTTACCGACCAGCCTTTATTTGTTTTCTCAACTCGTTACGCCAAAGATTTTGGGCGAAATTCGAAAAGCATATTATTTATTCATTTGTGTACGTCTGTTTGTACTAAACGTCACCTGTTCTGTCGCGTTTCAGGCCTGGTTGTGAATTTTTAAAGGATGTTTGATGAAATGGGCGATTTTAGGGGTTTCGTTGATGGATTGGGTTTGTCTTTTGTTGGTATAAATTGATAAAAGGTGGGCTGTTTACTGAATATTTTTTGAGGGGATAAATAATGTGGCACGTTATTTTTATTTATATTATTTTCATAAATAGAACTTAGCCTATTTCACAAAAGGTGCAATGATCGATATTTAAGATTCGGCCAGACCGTATCTTGACAAGCGGAGTTTTGGGACACGACTACCTGGCAAAAAAAAGAAAGTCTACATGTGTGAATAAGTAATAGCTTTATTATTTGAGGTTACTAATCTCGAGAACGAAGCACGGGTATAATTGATGATTAAACGAACTTACTAAGAAACAACTATCGAATATAAACTGAAATTGAAGTTATTCCACCCTCTACCGCTATCTTTTTTTTTTTTTTAATTTAATATGGGTTTGCTCTTGACTCTAGTCTAGGTTATAGATGACAGAGACAAAGTCGACGATGGAGCGAGCTTACCCAGAAGAAGCCTGTTCACTCTAATTTTGAAGAGATTGGGGGTTGTATGCGTTCGGAAACACAGACGCATCTCCGAATATAATACTCGCTTTCATGTAACGAATGACAGTAAACATATAGCTAAATATCGTACAAATAACACAATCGCAGATGCGCAGTTCTGCAATTTAATACAATCTAAAACGTTTTCAAGCACCATTTAACTTCACCATAAAAGTGAGCCCCCACGCTTCCCAAACATACTGCATACAGCCAACGTAAGCACGCAATCAATTTTGTTTTAAAACCTAATAAAAACAACTTTTTAATTGTTTGGAGACTGACGGACGAGTAAAAACTTACTAAGTAACAGTACGACTAAAAATAAAGGTTACCTGCAGTGCGATTCTGAAATCATCTCACCTTGGCAGCTGAGGTGAAATGAACATGAAGTGATAATCAAGATGGAATGACAGTTCACTTCATGCTCACTCCACCCAAGTTTTTACGGTGAGACGTTGACGGAATATATACCAGCTGCACACACTACTTATTTTCCAAAGGTGGAAACTTTTTAGAACTGTCATTGTTATTTACGAGTACAACAGCAGATACTGCTTGGTATGTAAATATGAACAGAAATTTTATAAAAAGTGACATGACTATCATCGATAATGATCGTATAGGCTCAAAGTTCAAAAGGTTTGCAATTGTCCAACGCTACCGATATCCTAAACATTTTTCGACCATTGCCTATCGCATAGAATGTAACTTCGTTTAAATCCTTTGAAGGTAATGGTGCTTAACCTTTTTCTTACTATCCAGTATGTTAATCGCTTATTTTACATGCCACTTAAATTCATACTGACACGAATCGCCCGATGTTGAGAACCTTTCATCATGTTTTACGAATGCCGATGTAACTTCCAAGTTGCGTCGTACTACTCGTACCCACCAAGTTCTCCCCGTTTTTATTTAAAGACTAACGAAGATTTTAAGCTGGAAGGTTGTAAAAACTTAAGACAACGCCTTCAGAGCCACTTTGGAGCTTAACTTTAAGCTGGATGCTGAAGTTGGGCTTAGTATTAAACATTACTTTCCGTGCTTAGTATATAGGATCATAGATTTTGCTTAAAATAGCTTGGTACAGTAAAGTGAGATTGTTATTTTTAGTCGCTACAGTACAGTTTGTGGTTAGTATTACTATGTGGGTAAAGTTTATTTTTACAGGTGTTTTGGTATTCATAGCTTATTATGAATTAGTGCTGGTTGAGAAAATATTTTAAGTCTAAGCTCTGCTATATTTTAAGAGGTCCTGCTCCGTTCGTCCAGTAGCGTCTTTTAGTTCGATTGCCGAGCCGAGAAAATTACTATTCGGTTTTCCATCTGGAATTTATCAGTATCAACCTGGAGAAAAGAATAGAAATTCTCTTGTTGTACATCATTAAAAAATAAAAATAGGTACTTAAAACATTGCAGGGAACTTGGATTTTTTTTTGGATTGAGAATCATCAAATGACTCCTTTCGCTGTGGCGGGAGCGGAAGGGAGTGTCAGACTCTTACTGACTCAGGGTATATCTGGGGAAATGTGGATGTGCTGCAGGTACTACTTTGTGCAGATTCTTATGCAAAAAAAAGGGTTTTTAAGTATTTCGAAACAGTTGTCTAGCTGTAACCACTTTTCCACGGCGTGCATACAAGCTATACTTAGGCCCCCAAGCCAACCGGCGGTACTTAAACTATGTAATATACAAGCCTGCAATGCAGTCCTAAGAGGGGGATGAATAAATCGGCTGAAATGCGCGACTGGCGTTAAAACCGATTAATGTCTTCTCTGCACGCAACATTGCAGTTAGGAAGAAAAAATACACAGGGTGACTTTTAATTCATTGGCAATATTTCAGGGGGTCAAAGTACTCATGATTATTGACAACTTTCACTACTTTTCTCCTACAAATTTGATTAATGTTATGTCTGAATGTTTGTTTATTAATAACGCTTCAACGGCTGTATGGGTTTGCATCACATTTGGGGCACGATAGACCCCAGCCTGGATAAGGATTATTACTTCGGTAGTACGTTTCCGTGGGATAATTTTCGACTTTCATACGGACGAAGCCGCTAACAAATTCTGGGGCAAATTTTTTTTTATCCCAAAATACCTTTTTATGCAATATTTCCGGGGTGGAAGTAAATATTATTCCACCCCCAGAAATATTGTTGAGGAATTAAATCACTCTGTATAAGCCCTTATAATATGAAAAACTACGCAACTCCATAATGTTTGGGTGGCTTATTAATAGTTCTACTTAGGTAGTTTTTCCCTTGTTTGTTGGGTTTTCTCATGGTGTTCACTAAACAATGCATTTGTCCACTGGGGGAATTGCGTTCAGCGTAGGAATTAAGTGCTTGGTGGCCCGGTATTTGTAACCGTTAATGTTGGTTTAGGAATTTGTAAAGTTTTTATAAAAGTAGGACCAGCATTCTTTGGAACAAGGAATTTTGTATTGTTTGAATGAAGATATTTACATAACCCGAAAACTCGCCAAATGTTAGAGGCAGTGAGTTGGGCACATACGAGTTTATCGACTATAGTCGATTGTATCGAAAGGTACTGGAGTAGTGACCAAGTACCATAGGATGCAGCGTTGGTGTGGCCTTCCACAAGGTGGACCGATGACGTGGTGAAAGCCGCGGGAATCCACTGCATACAAGATGGGGGCGATTGGGTGATGTTGCAACATTGGGGTGGCCTATATCCAGTGGACGTTTTCGGTTAAAATGATGATGATGAGAATTTTTTGTAAAACTTATTTAAAACAATAAAAATACGATCGAGTCTTACTTACGGTAGTTGCATAGAATGTGTAACATCTGACGTCTCACCTTGGTAAAAAGCAACATTAACATTAAAAGTACCAACTGACAGCCAACTCGACCACTACGCGTTCACTGGTCAAATTAAATAGCGCGCACTTCTCCTGCTTCCTGTTACACACTTCCGTCCCATTTCACGAAATCCTACAGATTGCAAGAACGCGAGAGAAAAGACGTTACACATCGAACACTCTTTATTTCTAGAATAAATTATTTTATCAAAAGTACTATTCTAGCTTCGTCACTATACCTTTATTTGTTCAGTATATACCTGCATTTAATGATTGATGCCGTAATCTATTCGATTCCAATTCGTGTATTGTGATTGCCTTTACATAGGCAAATCCCACACGCATAAACATGGAGACCAATTTCGAATGCTATGTAGATTGATAGCAAATAATACACTTGACTAAACAACTAGAACAACTAGACAACTATTTACACTACCGTACTGGTCTTGTACTGAACTATATATGTTGGGTTGCGGCTTCCAGTGTAACCACATGTAGCTAAGTACCAGCATTTCACATGGAGCGACTGCCTATCTGACCTGCACAACCCAGTAACTGCGAAACGCGATACCCGTTAAAAAGACTGGTACCAAGAACCCAGTAACTGGGTAACAAGGTAAGCCTAGTGTCAGATTTTCTGGCATCTGACTACCAACAGTCCTACTACAGTAACGACTATCAAAGATCTACAAAAGACAGTCGGGGCCAACAAGTTAATGTGCTTTCCGAGGCACGGAAGTGTATGTAATAGATAATGACCCATCCACGGACTGACATACAGCGACAAGTGTTACTTAACCTTGAAAACCGAGCCGTGTGTCTGTTTTTGTTTGGCTACGAACTCCTCAACTAAATAACTAGACAAACTATTTACACTACAACCAGCCAATACACGGCTATTACGTACTGAAAGATGAAGTTCCCCACAACATACAGTGTAATAAAACAAGGACGCTATCTGTGCCAACAGTATCTACTAGAGTAGGGCTGACTGAGGAGACTTGGCCGACTAGACGACTAATCGGCGTTGAATTGGCCGACTGACCCACCGAATAGTCGTCAACTATACATGTGGCCGGATAGTAGTCTTTCACGACTAGTTAGCGACTAGTCGGTCCATCTCTATTAGGTATTTTTAGTTAGACCATAGTTTTATAGTAGGAACCTTCTTTTTACACTAATTTCAATCTAAAAAATATAAAACGTGTAGTAATTACTGGCAACTTATTTCTTTTATTTCCTGTTCTTTTTTTAGCCGACTAAATGCCGACTGTGTGAAGTGAGCAACATCTCAGAACCGGAAACTCCAAATCGACATGACCTTCAGTCTCACGAGTACGACTGCCGACAAGCCAGCGACTATAAATGTAGCCAAATAGTCGGCTTCCTCGACAAGTCCGTCCATCTCTAGTACCTACCCACCTATTAAGTTATTTGTTTGTACCCATTAAACATTTGGAGTGGCTCCAAACCGACAATTTGATATTGTACGGCGGACATCAAAATTGCATTGATAACTACTATTTACGTTAACGATTGGGTCACTAATCATCATGTAAATGACTTTAATAAACATTGCATTGTGTAGACGGATTGGTAATGAGTGTTTGGGTACATAGGTAGAATTTTTTATGTGATGTCAAAGAAAATAATCGCTTTTGATAACAATTTCCCAGTAAAATACCTAAGAAGACAAGAGCCATCTGCGAGGCTCACATGATGTGTAAATTATGTTAGGTTATTTAAAATTAATTTTCCATACTTCACATAGCTAGTAATCAAAGAGAGGATTTTTGATTCAAAGTTTATGCGTTTAATCCGAGCGAAGGCTTTGTTGGTATTTGGGAAGATTAAAAACAATACTTTTCACATGCTTGTGTTGCCCAATTTAAAATCATCATCATCAGCCGAAAGATGTCCACTGCTGGGCATAGGCCTCCCTCAAAGGGGTTGGCGATCGCAGTGTAGCTGTTGCAATGCACAGAGAATGCTGCTGCCCATTCACTGGTGCCTCCTTTAGTCACCTCCTACGTCATCCACGGGAAGTGATGGTACCAGTTTACTATGTCCCAGCTTAAACCTGTGAATCAACAACGCGTTCTCATAGAATTTGATATCTACAGATAGAATATTTTTTTATGAAAACGCGCTATTTGCAATATGCGGGGGAACATACACGCCTACTTCTTGGTCCATAAGCTACCTATACTTTCCTGAAAGTCAGAAGCTGTCCCTCTTAACATAAAAAGTACAAAGTACATGTGAAACATTTTATCGTCGCCAGTATCGCGTCATATGATTGCGGCTGAAATTGCGCTCACATGTCGTGAGCAGTCAATTTCACTCGTAAACATTTAATAGGCACATCGATTTGTTTCTCAGTTGGGGAAATAGGAGAATTGCTTGTCTTCTCTATAAAGTTAAAGTCATAAAGATGAGTCTGTGTTTCCTGATAGCTACCGACCTGGGAATCTTAAAGTCGAGAGTGGTTAAGAGTGAATAGGTTATTTCTAGGTAAGTGTACTCTAATGACAGCAATATCATCGCTTTCTATCTGGTGAAATTGTAGTCAAGTCAATATTAGATATGGAAAAATACATAAAAATTATAACGAATTTCAGTTGCTCTGTGTAAAATACTGGAACTCTGCTACACACCTTTAGGACTGGACAAATTCCTGTTAAAAAAGAAGTGACAATTTTTAAAGGCTTGTGTTTAAACGCCTACCAGAAAAGTACCTATTTTACTACCAAAAAGATCGAAATACCTGACAGAATGGATAAATGCTCACCAAAAGGCGCAGTCGAAGTGTGGTTTAAATAAAAACAACCGCAAGTCCGCTTTGCTCGCTCTTGCATCCAAGTTCTCCATATAACAGAAGTAAAATTGTATTTCAGGAAAACATGATTTGGTGAGCATTAATCCATTTTGGTAGGCAAAAAAAAAAATACAACACGTACAATTATTCTGATGAGTGTATAATATTTGAAGTTGACATATTTTACTTGGTACGCATTTAAATTATAGCCATTTTTAAACCAAGTACCCAACAAATCAATTTAAATAGCTATGATATATATTTTACCAAAATTGTTCCAGCCATTTGCGCGTGAAGAAGTAACTAACATACACAACCACTCACAAACGTTCGCTTTTTATAATATTAGTGTGATTAAACCATTGCACTCATTCTTTCTTTTAAATAACATAGTACCCAACTATCTAATTCACTAAACCTGAGAATACTAGACCCATATTCACGTACAACTAAACTTTACGAAAATTATCTTATTCCGTAACATCGGGGTTCCACTGCTATTTCGAACTCGATTCCATTCTGAAAGCTGTACCTTATTCTAGTTTCAGACTAACCCAATTTCTGGCTTATTTAACCGGGAATACCTGGCGTAGTATCGTTATTGTCTACCAGTGAGCAGGTTTATGAATAAACCTACTTAGTTTTATCTTTCTTCTCGTATGTTTTACAGATTTTTCTAGAATAGATTTTTCAGGCCCTCCATAGGCATTATAATCTACTAGCTTTTGTATACGCATATCCCGCTTTTTCCCGTTCCCGTAGGAATGACCCATTCCCGTATGGCTTATAGCATTCCTCATGAATGTGACTATCATAAACATATAAAAAAGACCTAATCCGACTGGTAGTTCCAGAGATTAGCGCGTTCAAACAAACAAACAATCTCTTCAGTTTTATTATATTAGTATAGATTTCGAAAAGTTTCACATATCATTGTATACTCAATTAGATGAATGGTATAAAAAAGACGTTAGTTGATAAGCTGTTTGCGTTGTATGCTCATGTTCGTCATTTTAAACAATGCCTGTTCAGCTGTCTATATCTACATCCATTCATATCTATATATACATCCATTCTCTATATTCCAAAACATGTCCTGCAATCCGACTTCACCTCGTATCATCAAATTGACATTAACCTTTGAAAGCCAGAGTATAAACGCATTGGAATGCCCCCGACGCAAACTCGCCGTACTTTCTGTCACATATTTGTGACGTTTGGCGTTCAGGGCACACACTTGCTTGTCATGTGTACGTGACAATAGCGTTTAAAAGGTTTAATCGCCAGATTTTTCCAATGTCATGGGGACTGAGACGAGTGGTGGTCCTTCAAACTAACTTGGAATATAAACCAATATTTCTTCAGGGAGCCT
Source organism: Mamestra configurata (assembly GCA_002192655.3). Taxonomy (NCBI): domain Eukaryota; kingdom Metazoa; phylum Arthropoda; class Insecta; order Lepidoptera; family Noctuidae; genus Mamestra; species Mamestra configurata. The sequence continues at coordinate 417,397 of NDFZ01005387.1, forward strand.
GAAAACCAATTTTCTCTTTCATTAATCTTCCAGGAGCATGACACACTAAACATTTAATTGGCATTTAAAAATAAAATCCATGAAATCTTCACATCCAGCCTGTAAGCTACCAACTTAAAACGAAAGACATTTCGCTTAAGCACTTAATTACATGTCAGGAGACGTTAGCTTAAAGCTTAAACCTTAATCTTAGTTTAACGACGTCAACAATTATTACTGTGTACACATAAAATGAAAAATATCCCTTAAATGTTTTTAGCGATGAAGTGAGGAAGTAACTGTGTGATGTGAATTAATATCTCCTTTCTAAAAGAATTTACTTAGATCAAAAGTTCAAAAGTTTTGATACAAATTCAAATGATAAAGACAAATATACTCGCTGAATGCGAGACGCTTAGGACTGGTCAATGTGGCAACACTTAGGGGAGATCTATGTAGAACAGAACAGAACAGACCTAACCTAACCTGACCTGACCTGACCAGACCAGACCAGACCAGAACAGAACAGAACAGAACAGAACAGACCTGATCTGACCTGACCTGACCTGACCTGACCTGACCAGACCAGACCTGACCGGACCAGACCAGACCAGAACAGACCAGACCAGACCAGACCAGAACAGACCAGACCAGACCAGAACAGAAGAATAGAAAACATGAATTTGGCACTGACACAAACATACAAAGACAAAGTTATAGAAATAATACAGTAGTAGTAGGTACAGAATTACGCTGAGTGTGCCCGCCCATACCGAAAGGGTTACCATCTTAGCATTGAACGTCCAGCAGTCGACGTCTTTGGACTGAAATGATGCTGATGAAAATGGTATTTCTTTATATCTTGATGGTGAAATAGTTTTTTGAGCCGCTAGAAATCGATTAGTATTCCTCTGATTGATAATTTCCTTGAAAAAAGAAAAGCAATTGTATACTAAATACTATTTCAACGCATTTAATTCAAGAAGCCTGAATCTACTACAGTGTGCATTTTATCCTGCATATTCTAACAAAGCAACATTCTGACACACACTCAAAAGTACTCGTATAAAGCCATGAAACCGAACAAACTCACCACATAACACGTACACACCAAATCAAACGCGAAAGAATTAGAATCTCCCACTTTCCGAACTTCACCGTTGAACCAAGGCAAACTGTTTACCATACCGAACTATTTTATCTACTTCCGATGGGCCAGTAAAACGTTTTCGAGTTAAATTTTACACTTGTCGACGAAGGGACACATATAAATCGGCCGATTTAGACGCTGTAGTTGGTAGCTAGCCGAGGAAAGGCGCACCTTGGGACGTGGTGCAGGTCAGAAAATAATGGCGATTTGCGAGAAAAAGATGTTTCATTTTTGTAAATGTTTGTGGTAGCTTTCTTTGTCTAGGGTAGGCAATCGGCATTGTAGTTAATTTAAAAATGAACGCCTGAATCAATAAGGTCATCGATCGCGGCGTACCTCATCGCTTTGCCGTAGCGTATGAAGGTACCCGGATAGGTAATGCCGAATTTTTGTGCGTATTACCTACTTTTATGTTTTTTTATTAGTATCTATTTCCACATAAACAGTGGGCTTGGTTTCCGTACGTCATGTCCTAGGCGACCACTGAGAATCAGCGCCGTGCTATGGGTCCCCCTCGGCACAGCATTATGCTGAGTGGAAGCCCTTTTGCCACAACTACGACATGCATCTACTTTATTTAAACCTACTCATACTGTCGTTATTTTTTTTTCTTAGTCTTTTCAACGTGTCTTTACTAATATAATTTAAGAACTACTAACACTATCGTTTAGGGTTTAGTTTAAGTAAAATAAAATTATGTATATGTCGTTTTGTGGCTATTAAATACTTTTTCTTATGTATGTATATATAGTCTTTAGTATGCAATTTAGAAATATTCTTTTCTTATAATTTGACTTTAAAAACAGCCAAAATAGTCCACATCATTGCGCTATTACACCATGGAACCTTTGTAAAAAGTAATGAGTAATGATTTATTTTAATAATATCTAATAAATACTTCATTACTTTACAATGATACTCATATAGTGTTAGTAAGAATAAATCAACTTATACTATGTTAATGATACAATAACGACATCATTCACCCTCAAAACGCTCAAATCAATGCTTCAGCATTCCAACTGAGACCAAACGTACTAAAAACCACGGCATTAACTAAGAAGAACGGTACCTAAAAAACCCAGAAAAACTCCCCAATACCCGATTATTCCTTGCACCCTACCACCAGTTCAGTCCAGGCATCCCCAGTAATATTTTACTGCTAGCTACCTAACCCACCCGGACGGTAAACGTTAGCTCCAAGAATACCCTGATTGCTGGCTTTAACAGCAATCATTTAGATGGAAGAAAACCTGGATTAAGACTTTTAACTCCTTTAGTAGGAGTGGAAAAGGATTATTTAGTAATATTTCGCCTTGTTTTGTAGGTGGCATGGGAGACAAGTGCTAGGGAATGAATGGATTTGTTAGTGGAGTGATTAATTTGAGTAGTTGTCTTTTGTTGCTTTCTGAAACTGTAATCCGTTGATTGAAATGGAGTCTGTTCACCTATTTATGTCCGCCATTTTGTTAATTCTGAATTATTTACTGTACACCATAACAACTTATTAATTGCAGTAAAAGAAGTTCATGTAGTTAGAAGGCGAGTTTAACTCAAAATTGAGCGTTTTACCAGCAAACCTTTGAGTAATAGAAAGATCACGATAGATGATAGTGCTTATAGGCTTCCGTACCCGAAGGGTAAAACGGGACCCTATTACTAAGACACCGTTGTCCATCTGTCTGTCCGTCTGTCACCAGGCTGTATCTCATGAACCGTGATAGTTAGACAGTTGAAATTTTCACAGATGATGTATTTCTATTGCCGCTATAACAACAAATACTAAAAACATAATAAAATTTATTTTTTTAAGGGGGTTCCCATACAGCAGACATGATTTTTTTGCCGTTTTTATAGATAATGGTGCGGAACCCTTCGTGCGCGAGTCCGACTCGCACTTGGCCGTTATTTTTATTTTGATATTTTTTTCTCCATCTGGTTTTTTTCCAGAATAAAAAGGAGCATATTGCTCTCAGCGATATAGTTTTTATCTTTCTTTAAGTGAAAATATTATTATATAGCAAGCAAACAATTTTACTTCATTTCCTTCCCATTTTGAACGTGCATAGAATACTAGTACTACAAAAAAAAATAACGAATGTTACATTCCTTGATTTGCTTAAATCGGCTAAGTTATTCAGCGTGCAAATAACCTTTAGCAAATAGCCTGACTGTGCAATAACATAATCCGTACTTTCGACTTTGAGCCGACAAGAATCCACTTTCCCCTAATTTCTATAGTCAAATATAGATTTATTTACAAAAGCGATCACAGTCACACTGTACATAATAGATCAATTCAATAGATTTAACCAAATACAATCCACGGTAAACAAACTCAGACCAAGCCCGATCCGATGTTGGTACATAACAGATCATATATTATGTACTGCATTATGTATGTATGTGTGTATCGATACTCCTGCCGTGCGTTACGCAGAACTGTACGTGACTGTACGAGACACTTGTGCTCGCGAGTGTATGTCGAGTCGCTGATTTTCTGAGGAGGGTACTCGTGTGTTGTATTGTCGAGGTAGAAAGATCTAGAGGTAGAGAGACTAGATCGCATACCTTTTATGTGTACTTATAGGATATTTTGTGCTTCTCAATCTGCCTAGTCTTTTCCAAACTATGTTGGGGTTGGATTCAATTCTAAACGTAGCTGAATACTAGTGTTTTGTATACAGAGTGAATTTTTAAAATGTGCGTGGATGGCCAAATCCGTATGTATGAGGTATATCAAAAAACACTGAAAGGATCCTCGAGCCCGATTTTGATGAAAACTAAAATTGTATCAATATATATTTGAAAAATCGGTTTTCCTAGCCAGGAATCGAACCGGTTGATTTAAAAAAAAACAGCCTGTATTATACCATCCGAAAAATTAAGAACTCACTCTGTATAGAGCGAAAGGTTTATTTCAAGAAAGTTTTCTTTTTCGAATTAATTATGATATAAAATGTTCTGGATTAACGGTACCTTTAGGTACTTGCGTAGGTGAATGGCAAGGGCATCCTAATTTTTAGGGTTTCGTACTCAAAGGTCAACGGGACTCGGGATTACTAAACCTACGCTGTCTGTCAGCGGGCTATATCTCATGAACCTTAATAGGTAGACAATTAATCCTAATCTCTTCAAAATTAGAGTGAACAGGCTTCTTCTGGGTAAGCTCGCTCCATCGTCGACTTTGTTTCTGTCATCTATGACCTAGACTAGAGTCAAGAGCAAACCCATATTAAATAAAAAAAAAAAAAAAAAAAAATTGAACTTTTCACAGAATGTGTATTTCTGTTGCCGCTGTGACAACAAATAATACAAATAAATTTAAAATCAAAGGAGTTTGTATTATTTGCTATAAAATAAATAAAAAAATAAAATTATATTTCAAAATTAAAGTCTCACACTTGGCTGGCTTTTTATCGTGTAGTCGTAATAAATATCAGCTCAATGTGGTGCCACATGAAAAATGATTTCGTATCACAATTATTTTCAGCCATAAACATTTGCCTAGCCTTTTCTAGTCCAACCGTATGCAGCTAAATACGAGTATCATTATTTTTCATACACCGATGGTTTACTTTATAAACCCAGTAACTGGGTAGCACGGTACCCCATGGCAAGGCGGGTGTCACATTTACTGGCTCCTGACTATAGATGTAAGGCCGGTTTAAAACCAATTAAACCAATCCGTTTAAAACGAAAAAAAAACCTCTCTCGCACTCTCGTTGACCCTACACACACAGTTCTTTTATTTTTGTAGGCGAGTTTTCAACCGTTTAAAACAATTTATTTGAGGTTGATTTAAAACGTTTTAAATCGGTTGTATCACATCTATACTCCTGACTACCCTTTCAGGTTAATACTGTTATAATTTTCTTTCGGTTGAAACACTTGTGTGCACAACCGTACACTGACTTACGTTAAGTACTACCGATGGCAGTGTGCCGATTTCACGAGGTGTGTGTTTTGTCTAGTGTTTGATTTACGTAAATGTTGAAAGGGTGTTGTGCATGTATTGCTGATTATTATGTTTAATGTAGCCTTGTATTTATGTGTCTGGCGGGCGTCTTGTATTCGCAAGTGTACGTACACGGCGAGCAAGCTTGCTAGTTTTACCTAAAACAAGAACTACTATGGCAAAAAAATGCTAACTTTTGAAGGAGAACAACTCTATAATAAATTACCGTCCTGTATAAGAAATCTTCACTATGATTGACATAGTGAAGATTAACGTTCAAAACTCAACTTAGCCAGTACATAATTGCGGATCAATCGCTTCTGGTGAAATTTATGCATTGGATGGTACTATTAACTTGGAACACTGATGACAAACTTTTTGTAATATGTGTCATATTATGTCTTTATTGGTAACTACTGGACCGCCCCAATTTCGCCCGGATATTAATGTTTTTTTTTTTTACTTTTCTTTTATAAGACCTTCTCCTGACAATAACAACAAAAAAAGAATTAGCAAAATTGGTCCAGCCGTTCTCGGGTTATGCGCTCAGCAACACATTTAGCGATTCATTTTTATTATTAGAAGATAAAGTTTCTTTAAACCAATATTTTTGTTTCAAGATTCAACCTAGATAATCTTGGGCTTCAAGATTCGATTCTACTAGGTACAAGTGCGCGGATTTCGCGAAGTGTGTAATCGGGTACTATGTTTAATGAGATGTAGATATTTCAATAGAAGTTGATGTTGCAGTTTTTATGATCGACTACTCAGGGTATTTTGTAAAGGGATCGATCCACTATAGTTAAAATATGGCCTGCATGTAGGTATATATATATGGTTGTTCCAGAAGTGCGAGGTCATATTTAAGCGTGATGTTGGGTAGCTGCTATATATCAAGGAAATAATTGCAAAACATTTTTTTTTGTTTTTTTAATCCCGACCACAAAAACGACTAAAAAGTTCCGAACGAATGACTTTTCAAGCAGTCCGATGTTGGTAACATCAAATCTGTGATTGAATTAAAGTAAAATACTCCAACTTTAACAAGCTACTTGAAAAGTCATGTTTTTTATCTTTAATGTATTTTATGCGTGATGCCCATTACTTCCCGTGGGTGTCGTAAGAGGCGACTAAAGGTCTCACCAGAGAATGGGCAACAGCATTCTTTGTGCATTGCAACAGCTACACTGCGATCGCCAACCCGCCTGTCAAGCAGGGCGATTATGGTAAATCCCCCGCATTTGAGAGAGGCCTATATCCAGCAGAGGACATCTTTCGGCTGATATGATGATGATGATGATGATGATGATGATGATGATGATGATGATGATGATGATGATGATGAAGCGTGATGCTGTGTCACAACACAACACACCCTTAAATCTGACCAAGTACTTCTGGAACACCCTGTAATAACTTCTCACAACAGTCACAACTATACTAGGTACCGCCGTTTCGTCAACCAAACTTCCTTTTAAATATCTTCACTAGAATGTCTATGTTAACCCTTTCAGTTAGCACCGTGGTCTAAGAGACCCCCGTCGGCAAATGCCAGATTGAAACCGCTCACAATCTGGATGCAAATCAAACCAAATACTAGTCTGAAATGTTAATACTACCTAACTGACCGGGAAATGTCCAATTAACGCCCTCTAGCTCAGTTTTACTAGTTTTTAGACCGAATTTCCGATTGGTATTTCCGTGACCGTTTGCGTCAAAGAGATTTGGCTAGCTTTTTTATTTTTGTAATCGAGATCGTTTTATTTTGAAATGTTTGCGGTTTTCCGTTAATAGGATTTTGATAGTGGTCAATATACCATTCGCGTTTGACGGCTAATTCAAAATTTGATCGCGTAACTTTTTTCTAAAAACTATTTGTAAATAATCAACAGATCTAATCTAAAATGTCCACAGATTTTTTTATGGATTTAGAACAAAATACACGGTATCAGCTAAAGCTTATTCAGCCTGATTTTGTATCAACATCCTAATATTTTTCAGGCATTTTATGTCAATTCTATGTTTTTATTTACATAAAAACATAATATGTTCGCTACTTCTTTCAAAAACCTACATCACGAAATCCGATTGATCAATCAAAATGATTAAAAACGTTACGCTATCAAACTTCGAATTAACCGTCAAACGCGAATGATCATGCGCCCGGATATCCGGATGAAAGTCGTCCCGGACGCGGAAATACCCGCTAATGTATTCGCCCCACGTCGAACGACACCCGGTAAAATCCGGTTAAGGTGGAGATATGCCCGGGTTAATCTTTCCACCGTTTAATTTATGACCGTGACATTCTTTTGTTATATTTCAAGATGATAATTAATTCTGGTGATTAATCAGTAAAACGTGAGGAACATCCCTCGTTGATCTAAAGGCTTCATCTCACTGAAGGTTCGTAATTTCATAATCCCGTCACATTTGACTGTTTAATTAATTTACTCAATTTGTATTGAGGCTGTAATTAAGGATTTATGGGGTAAATACTCATTGGTGTGGAAGGTCTTGTATATATTAGGGTGGCGGATAAATAGAATAAAAAGATGAATGGTATATTTGGGAAAAAACTTAAAGTTAAACTAAATCATACCTACTTCAGGCGCTTATTGCTATAAAACACACAGCTAAGCCTTATTTACATTGAAACCTCAGCAAACCAAAAGAAGCAAGAAACCGCAACAAAATATTTTCCCTTCAAATCCTTCCGACATTGCACCGAATATTGACTAAACGACGGAATCAAAACACGCTTCGAGGATAGTTGTAAACAAAATAACACATGTTGAACCGAGGAAGCTATGACTTTGGCCTCGTTTGGCCTACTTTTCGCCCGGACCGACAAGGACTGACGGGGCTCGCCTTACGTCACGATACGACCCTGATTTACATATTGCAATTAAGTCTTGTGACACATTTTGTGTCCACGTGTAAGTAAGTTTTTGTGTTTTGTGTAATACCGTTTTTTTAGGATTATTTCTGTTTCTCAAAAGCAGGTACTCTAGAAAATTAAGTTTATCAGTCTAATCAAATAAGTTTACAGTTTTTTGCCTGAAAAACTAGTTTTATGTATCACACCGAAATCAAAGTTTTACATCAAAGTATATTAATTTTGTGTAAACCTGAGTGAATTAAACATGCATTGTCTTTGTTTTACACGGTTAAGCAGTGCAAACGCAGGATGTGAATGAAAACGTCACAATCAAAATCTATAAACTTAGAATCAGATTAGAATGACTAAACAATACTTACAACATCTATTCCACAAATAAAAAACACCGCATATAAATAAGTCAAACTCAGCGTTCCATTTAATTCCACAGCAGAATTTTTTTTTTATCACAATTCCACCATTAGCGGTATTTCATACCAGGGTATACCCGGATCACAGGCGGGTGCCGTAATGACCGGGTATTGATTTATTGGCGTTTAGCTCGTATTAGCGGCACGCCATTTATCTTTGTTGCCAGTCAGCGCCTAAACTGATGCAGCGCGCTAAATACCATAGAGGTTATGTTTTGAAATGAGACTTTTTAGTGGAATTTTATCACTTACTTTATAATCTCATTAAGTTTTCTTTAAAATAAGAATGTACAGGTATATATAGGGTGTTTCAGAAGTGCATGATCATAATTAAGGGGTGATGTTCTGCGTCTGATATACAGTAAGTAAGGAAAGAAAACCCGACCGCTAAAGAATACTAAAAAATTCAACAATCACTTTTCAAGCAGTTTAGGGCATTTATTTTAGTTCAAACACAGATTTGACATTATTTCAAATGAATTAGTATTCCATAATCGTGCGTGGTTTTCACGATTGTAATATGGAGTGAACTGAAAATTTCAAAGCAACAACTATTTATCCCAAATATCAATGCAATTCTAGTAAAAAGCAGGACAAATAAAACTACACCGGAATCAATCGGCAAACCCACACACAGCCAATACATCTATTATACCGTCAAAATACGGGTAAAACATCAAACGCAAGATGCAAAGCTTAACCGGTTACAAGGTAAGCCGGGTAGCGTGGAACCGGGTCGCCGGCGTGCCACGCATAATATTAGCTATACCCGGATTAAAGACTTAGCTAACGTTTTGCAGTGCTGTTTGCGTCGTATTATTTGTCGTCATCAGGCAGCGGAGGGTTAAGGTAACATGACGTGTCGTTTTTTTTTCTGTCGCCATTAGCTTTGTTTTTGTTGTAGTTGCTTGTGGAGGGTTATTTTTAATTTTATTTTACTTTGGACGTTATGACCTGTGTGTTCTCTTTTCTTTTTTTTTATCAAATAATTCTTAATCCTTATTGACCTTACCTTTATCAATTTCAAAGCTGAATCATTATAGTTGGGAAGTCCTTCAGCTATGTTGGCCTCTAAAATTGTAGTACCTATTCAATTACAAAGTTAAATACACTTTTATTTATTTTATTAGCTATATCGGATTCTTTAATCCGATATAACTAATAAAATAAATAAAAGTGCAAATAGCACTGCAAAACGTCAGCTAAGGCTTTACTTAGTTGACGTTTTGCAGTGCTATTTGCGTCATATTATTTGTTGTCATCAGGCAGCGGAGGGTTAAGGTAACGTGACGTGTCGTTTTTTTTGCTATCGTCAATTAAATTTGTGTTTTTTGTACTTTCTAAAGAAATTTTACTTTTTTATTGTTTTTGGTCTTTAATACCTGTTTTATGTTTGTTCTGTCTTTATTTAGTCGCAAATACTTAACGAACTTTAATATGCCATACTGCCGTATCTTTATTAATACCTATGAAAGCTGATTCATAGTTAGTAAATCTTTCAGCAATGTTGATCTCCAAAATTGCCTCGTAGTACAAGTTACTACTTTGGTATTACTAAAATAATGTAATATTTGGCCCAGACATAATTCAACCCTTCGTAATTTTCTAATTGGGTTAACATGAAAGTCAAACTTTTCATCAATCAATCAGAAAGTTGTTGTCAGCGCTGATCCTCAATCTAAAATTGTTTTGACGTCTTAAAATAAAATCAGTTAGGATAAGAGCACAAACAATTTTACCGATGAATATTGAAATGGCCAGCTGAGTATGTTTTTTTTTAAAGCCTGGTTTTCGATAATCAGATAATTTTATTCCAAAGAATTTTGTCATTTCGACAGCTTTTGCATAGAAAATATTTCAAATCACCATATTTAAGAGTATTTTACAAATAAAAGTTATGTGACGATTGAAAAATCGGTCCTTAATCACATAATTTTATTTTGTTGTTGGTTCTGTATTGCTGGTTCGAGCCCCAAATAAACATTGCTTTTAACAAATGCATGAAGTCTGATTAGGCAGTTGCTCACCAGACACAACACTCGTCTGATCGGAGGATCCTCTCTTTTCAATGGAGGTTTGCGGGACTTTACACCCTGTTCTGCATACATGTCACCGGAAAATTACAAACGGTGACACATACGTTTCTTAAAATTATTTTGGCCAGGAACCCATTCCACACCACTATAATACTAACAATTTAGGCACATACACAGACTAACGGATGCTCGGGACATTACCCGGCCCTAAGGGACATCCTTGTGTGCCTAAACACGGACTTAAATCTATTAACGGAAGGGATAATGGGTTCTGGAAGCAATTTAAAAAGGCACTAGTAAACGTGAATAGTCTGGGCGATGATCATGAAGCTATAACAAATAAAATAGTTCATCAATTGAAAATTTACAATTTTCTTAATACATTTGAGAATTAGTAAGTAGTATAAAAACTTAAACTAATCTAAGTTGAACTATTTAATATGGGAAGCGTCTGTCCGAAATACGACTAGCGCTGTGGGTTAGAGGGAGAGAGAGGAAGAGCCTGCCTATCGCTGCCGTATGCGTGAGAGAAGGGGAAGCCAGAGAGACTGGCGCCGTAACGCGTTACGTTACGAAGCGGTTTACCCTCCCATAAACAGTTATCACTTCAAAAGTATTCCAAAATAAATATTCATATAAAAGGTGAGTAATAAAAATATATACTTCAAACCAAACAACCGAATCATTCTCAGACGATTCTGTTCTCTCAGATTCTGTATGATGTTGGACGTAGAAGAATCCTCATCCCATGACTTCCCGTGGGTGTCGTAAGAGGCGACTAAGGGACTCACCAGAGAATGGGCAGCAACATTCTCTGTGCGTCTGTGCATTGCAATAGCTACACTGCGATCGCCAACCCGCCAGCCAAGCGTAGCGAATATAACAAACCCCTTTGAGGAGGCCTATATCCAGCAGTGGACGTCTTTCGGTTGGTATGATGATTCTCAGACGAATTTCAAGGAATATGACCAACTTTAATCCTATTTTAAACCGCGTTACCCAGTTACTGGGTGATGAAGGTCGATAGGCAGTTGCTCCATATAAATTGCTGGTTCTTAGCTGCGTCTGGTTAAACTGGAAGCTGACCTATATGGGAAACGGCTACACAAATTGATCTTAGGCCCGTATTTTGGGAAAGGCAAGGCCTTAGCCCCAACCACCGCTACAGAGGAAGACGCCCCGGGCGTCGAGAGTCGCAGGGCGATCCCCGGTCACCATAGGCCTGCGGACGGCGAGCGTTGGGTGGCTCGCTGTCCGATCACCACCAGGCCCGGGTCCGGGTCGGGCCTGACACACCCTTCCGCTCCACCCAGAGCGGAGGAAGTAATTTGATGGTTTTCCATATTAAAAAAAAACAAGATTCTGACACGCCCTTCCGCTCCACCCAGAGCGGAAGAAGTTTTTTGATGATTTCCCATCCTTAAAAAAAAAGAACAAGAAGGCTCGTATTCTAGAACCATTCTTATTAGTATCTATGAAATTGTCACTGTCACATTGAATTTGGTCCACTATTCATAAATAGATCTATATTAGCTCTAACAAAGCGATCAAAGCATAAACAAACGTCTATTCACGAAACAAAAAGATATAAACGTATCATATAAAAACTAGTGGGGCTTATAAATCAGTCGATTCACCCCCCATTAGCCACATTTATTCCCATTGTCCTATTTGTGATATTTCGCATGACTACACATAAGCCGGCTCAAAATAACTGGGTCACCATCCACTGATAAAAACAAATGGAAAGTAAGGCTCCAGCTATTTATTTTTATGTTAAACAATGCTATTCAGGTTAATCCATAAGGCTACTGGGCCAAATAGCATTTTAATCCGCATGAAGAAAGACCCTGACAAAAAATAAATGGATTAAGCGCAAATTACCGCGTCCGAAATTACTTTTGACCAATTTAACAAGTTACGACTTGTTTAAAACCAGATTTAACCGGTTTTGAACCGTGTCAGGGAACATCAGTCAACGTAAACAATTTCCTGGAAGAAATATACTTTATTAAAGCTTTGAAGACGCCAATGGAATAAAACATAATGAAGTAAAAAGAAAAATTAAATAATTAAGTTCTCGCTTGCAGGAGTAGATTCAATTTCCCCCTTCCACGTTCTTTGATCATGAAATTGGCTTGTGTTTTATAAAATGTGAATATTTGCTTTAAACTTAAAAATTGAGAGAGGATTTGTGTAAACATATTGTATCTTTGATCTCATGTATTTTTCATTGCAACATTTTATTTTTAGAATATGTAAAACGTGTATAACATATTTTTAATAAAAATGTCGACATTTTAAGTTTCAACCATTCAATGTGAAATAAACATTAAAACAAGCTTAGCTACGACATGTCAAAGACTTAATCACTTACTGGAATCCTAAAAATCCTTGCTCCAAAGAAAGTATCTATTTACATTTACCCAGTCCTCACCAGTATTGGAATCCCAAATGAAAATGTTCAATTAATCCAAAACCGGCGCACGAAAAACTTCGACACGTAATTTATCCGAAAATTTTCATTAAATTTATCCTTTATTCAAACGAATCCTGTTCCATGTATGTAATCAGCTTGCAGGACGTTGTAGGGTTACCTCGCGGAGATTTTTTGTCGAAATGTGTGCTCAGAATTTTAAAAATAAATCTCTTTAACAGGTGGATAGATGTCCTGGTAAATGTCGTGGACGTCTACTAGATGCGGGACACATAGGACCTGTTGATGTGACGACATTTGGGAAAAGCATAAGCTCAGTAGTGAATGTCCAGCAAGGTTTGCGGAATTTGTTCTCTGCCAGGGTTGTGGAATTTGTTCGAAAAAGTCACCGTAGCCCTGGAACGCAAAGGGAATTGAATTGGAGAAACACGGGTGCGTGTTAGTCAGTAAGAGTCTGACACTCCCTTCCGCTCCGTCCAGAGCGGAAGGAGTAATTTGATGATTTCCCATCCATAAAAAAGCAGTGGATGTCTCGGCTGAAATGGTGACAATAATGACGAACATATTAGAAGAAGTCATTTCAAAGTTAGGGTCAGTTGAGTTGTTGGTGCATTGGTCACTATTCTAAATTTATTGTATTTGCTTAGCTTTTCTCAGAAACTGTTAACTTTAACTTTGTATTTTTGGATTACTAGCGTCATCTCCGGGCAAGCTGTATGTTTCTTGTATTAAGAAGTAGCCATCGACACTCGCGCGATTTTGTAGTTTTCTAACTTATGAAAGAATTTTCACAATCGGATCAGTACTTTTAGATAATATTATTATATTAGTTTACAGATAATATTAGTTTACATTTAATATTAGATATTAATATCAGTTTTCTTTCACCCAGCTTGACAAGTTTTTAACATTGATTTTCGCTGAGATGATTCGACGAAAATTTGAACGCATTTTTTAAAAAACTACATAAATTACATGCCTCTCAACGAAAAAGAAAAGAAGTAAATAAAGGGCAGCCCTGTTCCTGTCTAACTCCGCGGAGATTATGGCGGAAATTGCACCGGTACATGTGTCCCCGAGTACTGACAGCATTAATTAAGTGCGCACCTCGGAATAAAACTGCACGAGGTATTAGTCGCACTAGTCACTGCGCTCTTGATCATTGTTTAGGAAATTATTTATGATTTTTTAGCCGAGTTTGTAGGTATTAAGGAGAGAAGAAATTGCCAACATTGTAAGAAACTCTTCAGTAGCAACACAGGGTTTGTTATTTTAATAGAAAGGTTAATTATGAATTTGAATGGCTATAAGAGTAGAGGGAAACTAACAAAAATGATGGATGGGCTGTGTCAAGAATGATATGACTTGAAAGGAAGTTTCTTCTAAGATGGCCACTAATAAACTACTCTGGAAGTTTAAAACATGCTGCACCGACCTCAAATCAATTAAGATAAGGGCAGTGAATGATGATGTTGATAACAGGGACGCTCTTAAGTGTTTAGACCCAGCAAAAACGGAGGTAACTAGTTGATGTCACTATCCGTAGGTACCGGTTCCAATTCTTAAGGAAGACATCCAAATCGTTCAGCTATCTCCTGCCTGCCGCGGCTACGTCTCACGATTACAAGGCACCAATTTTGTGATTAACGCGCCCACCGCTCGATAGACATGCGGCAGATATATTCAGCCATTTTTTAGTCCCATTTAAAATGGGACTTAATCATGGCTTGCAAAATTAAGTTGCATCCAACATTGCTACCTATCTCTTCAGGAAAAGTAAGCAATTGTAACATTAGCGTAACATTAATACCTTAATCACGTTATCAGTCAGAACAGTCTCGTAACGCTATTACATTGATGAATGGCCATCTTGAACCAGGTGCTGGGATGAAAATGTCGAGTTAGCTCATACTGGATAGTGCCTTCAAACTTAATTATAACAAGTTGGAAAGAAAATTAATTTAAGGATTTATGTATTTTTTTGTGTCGCAGGTGTTTTAAAATGTCTAAACTATTTTAAACTGTGTGAGAAGTTGAGTAAAGGGTTTTTGTCAGTCATTTTTGGTACTGTAAAAGTTAAGCGTTGATAAAATAATATGCACCCGTTACTCACTGAATAGAACAGCGTGTATTGAGTGGAGCAAGGTGGACCAACAACGAAATCGCGAAAAAAAACTGCAGTTCAGTTTCACTTACATTTTGTCGAGGTATGCAAACATAAATGTATGGGGCACCTGATTTTTTCGTTCGCAATTTCAGCGAATTATAAGTACAATCAAGGGAATTGTGCGTAATTTCTGTTCCACCTTGTACCTAGGTTTATCATAAATGTTAAGACGAGTTTGTACTCTTGTTGAAGACAAACCATTAAACCTTTAGTACAGTTACATACCTTTTTTTTAAGCATGGGAATTCATCACATCAAATGACTCCTTCCAAATGTCCGTTGCGTACTCTTTCAAACAAATTCCGCAACCCGGCAGGCACTGGCCCTAGCAGGCCCTGTCTCCTATGCTGACATCTCTTTAAGGCGCTCGTGGAACATAACGCGACGTCGACCCGGGCCTGGTTCTGATCGGACGGCGAGCCACCCAACGCTCGTCGTCCGTAGGCCAGCGCGCGAGACTTCCTTGGAGAACCTAAGATTTTGTATGTTTGAATAAGTCTATTCCAGTGGCCCTTGTTTCGAGGATTACTGAAACATGTTAGATTTCTAATGAGTTGTCTCAATTTTCGTGAACATAATTATCTAGAGAAAAACTATCTTTTATGTTCATATTTTCTTTACTAGTGTTCCGACTAGGTACTCGTATATAGATACCTATACCATGTCTTCTTATTAGGCACTTGTATCTCTTGATACAACTTATTATTACTGAGTATAAGTACTCCTCTCGTTAGTCGTTGTCAACAATTTCTTACAACACTATTACATTCGCCTCCTTTGATCACAAACCCAATTTCAAAGCGGCCTTCTTGTATTTACTACTACCATGACGTAACAGATCATTAGACATTTCAGCTCAATAAATCCCCGACTACCCGCCAAACAACAATACAATCAATTCCTTTGAATTACGCAAAAGATTGCTGACTCTCAAGTTAGGAAGTTATGGAACTTCAGCTTACTTCATAATAAACTTTGTCGACGGAAAATTCAATTAATTTATCGACACCGAACGAATAATGGGGCTTAAATAAAGTTTTTAATGGCGGCCGACACAAAGCTTCGGTGATTGAAAATGGAGCTTAAGACCGTACATGCGTAATTTTATGTTCATTAGTGGTGAGAAAAATTGTAGCTGTTCATGATACGTACGTATTTTTTGAAGTGAAAACTTCTTTAGGCGCGTTGAGCACTTTTTGGGTGAACAAAAATCATGGAACTCGCGTCATCATCACCGAACGCTTTAGCTTTCGCTTAGTTTTCACTTCTATCGGCAGTCCCCAAAGACTGTTTTTAATAATTTATCATTATTTTAACAAGTGTAGTAGTTTATAATAATTGACATCTTAGGAACTGAAGGGAAGAGTGTGAAGTGTTTCCACGAATAAACGAGTTGAAAGGAACTGGATTGATTCGAGAGCCTGCGTATCTCAAACTTTACAAAATTGTACTATTAGTATAAAAATACAAAATTAATCAAACTTAACGTGAAGCTTTTCTTCCTCTTATAAAAAAACTACGTTACTATATACTAAAATACTGGGATTCTGCTGAATCCGGTTTGAGTGGATGCAGATGATGATAAAAAAACTACATATTTTTTTAATATAATTTAACAACTACTTCACTATCTTATTCATAAATAATTAGCTCTTATCGTTGCGTAGCAGAGCTAATCGACCAGTGTACATCTCGTCACTTGCGAAGCCTCTTGCTAAGCATAATTTTATCTTAATAAACTTTTACGTTATCAAAGGAAGCACAAGAAAAAACAATCTGTAATTTTCTTAACCATGAATATCTATTTTCACTCTCCCGGCTCCAGATTTCTCATAAAACTGAAGCAGGATCGTTCGTGACCCACATTTTCAAAGTTTTGAGCTGACCAAGAGAATAAAAAATATGGCTTCCACCGCTTGCAAAGTTAGAAGATAAGTTTTATACTTTCACAAACATATGAAGATATGAATGTTCTAAGTTAGTGACAAACTGTGATTCCATGAAAAAGTTTTTATCGTATAAAAGACGTTAAATGTGTCAATAAAGTATTCTACTAGATAGAAAAATATAATTATATTTAGTCCGTTTGTTAGATTTTCAACAAATATTGGACACGTATTTATGCCATTTCAAATCTATACATCTATCTATACATATTATAAAAATGTAACGACGTGAAAGATATATGAGAAAAAATATTATTGGGACCTTTATCAACGCAAATAGCACCCAAAACAATGATTGTTAGAATGTTTGTCTGTTTGTCCGTCCGTTTGTGCACGCTCACCTCGTGGTTTTCTTCACTTAATATTCAGTGTTTGTTTCATGTCAATCGGTTCATACATAAAAAAGTTATGCCAATTTAAAGAATCACGTCGAACATTTTTTAAACTATCTATATCTATCTATACTTTCTCTGTTCAGTAGCATTGACTGAAACTTTACTAAACTTCATAATCTTAAAATAAAAATGTCTGCCCCAAGTAACTATTCCACGCGGACGAAGTCGCGGACAAAAGCTAGTCACTAATAAATGATAAAGCGCATCAAAGTTCAAGAGAGGGGCTGGTGACGTCACGTCGCTAGTAAAAATTGTACTATCGTAGTGACGTCACGCGAATTTTTAACTCACTGTTATCTTCGTAATTTTTTGTTTACGTGAAATAAGAAAAAATACGTGTCAAATATTTTTTGAAAATCTATCTGACGGACTTCTTAGATTTTTTCAGTAGAATATACACTATTGTTTTCGATTATGTTTGAGTGGTGAAAGTTAGGAAAAAAGTAATTCATCGGTCTAACTTTTCTCAATTATTGTGGAGTTGCCTTCTGATTCATATGTAAAACAAAGGCTGTTGGCCAAAGTTAGCACCTATTTTGAGGTTTACCTAATTATTTTAAGGTTCACAGTGTAATGAGTTGGTACTATATAGAGGTACTCTTCTGTCTAAGACTTCGAGGAATACAGCCAATGATGTCATCTTATAAGGTCTACAGGTGCTAACCAACTATTTCCAATCAGAAACCCCAAAGTTTCGCAAAAACCCAAGTGCACTTTTGACCCACTGCACACAATTTTAACAGCCAGTACAACAAACCTCGCAGAGCCGAAAGCATGTCCAATTACAAACTCCTCTATTGTCACAGACCAACTACAGTCCACGCACATTAAATCACAGAACATTGGAAAATTTAACTTCAGTCCAAACAGGTTTCACAGTCAAATGAAAGCGGACGCCCGTGTCAGTCGAAACACATTATGTCCCGTCTAAAGGTTGATCCACACCTTCAGCTTCGTGACCGGGACGTGTCCGGGCTGGGGTCCGTCACAACGTGGTCTGACACGTTCCGGGAACGGCGAACGACTTCATATAAAAAAATGTGCGCACCGATATTTTTTTGAGCACGGCTCGGGCACGGCCCGGATAGGTGTGGATCAATCTTTACGTTATGTTCCCTATTACGTGTTTAACGGACTGGCGTCCATTTTGCTATCGTTACGTGTGTTATCGCTATCGCTATTAAATTGTTTGATGGTTGGTAATTCAGTATTGCTTCTCTATTATGAGTGGTTATTGTAGTTTTTATTCATGAATGTTTTATATGGGGTTGTTAGTCTGTGTTGATTGATTTGATTGTTTTTTGTTAAAAAACAATCAAATAGTTTTCCGATAAATAATAAGTATGGCCCAAATATACCAATTCAGTTTGAAGGACCTACGTTCGACTCGAAAATCATGTTTATTCCTCAAACTAGTTTATCTGACTATTGAAAAATCAGCCTTTCATAGTCAATTTGATAATCCGAAGTGTAATCGAGTTGGCCATGATTTTAAAAACAGACGTTTACACACTACTTTGACATAATTATGTACCATCTTCAGACTACAAGTAAGCAGTCTTCTAAAATTTACATTACACGTCAAAGAAACGGAAAATATTTAAAAAAAAAATGATTATCATTTCACAAGAACATTTCATTTTATCAACTAAATAAATTACATACATTTGGGCTAGACGTCTTACACAATCGGCCGCTATATTTCAAATGGGCCCGACTGCATGGGATATTGGAACGGAAATTGACCACGTGACACGACCGGACATGGCGTCATCGAACGTGATATGAACTAGCCAATCAGAACACATTCAATTACAGGGCTGTCCGCAAGACGATATTTAAATATTTAAAATAAATATTGTGAAACAGTTTTGCGAAACATGAAGTCTAATTTTCACTCTGTCTTTCGATTTGTGATGTAAAACTAACGTGATTGTTTTTATTTTGCAGGTACGATCAATATGGCAGTGTGGCTTCTATTGGTAAGACCTTGATTCCAGATGTGTAAATAAATTATTTTCATTGTTTCCACTATGAAAATATTTGAATTTATAAGACTTAATTTTAACGATAAGTTTTTATCCTATCCTTCCTAATTTCGGCTGGCAAAATCTAGACAGTTTTGTTACATTTATAACTAAGAATGATCAATTAAATATATATATTAGAAAGCTAGAATTAACAATCACCATATTACTCACGCATAGAAGTATCCCTTTTTCAAAACGGAATCCTTATGGCATTGGCACGTCATAATATCTATCTCAGTACATAATATTGTAGTCTGCCGTAGTCCGAGTTTCCTGATAGCTTGTGGCTAAGGGGTCTTAAGTCAAGAGTGATCAGCCAGTCGATTCTATAAACATGTCAAAGTGAAGCCTTGGGTGAAGTGACCACAAGGTGAGCTGTCAATCCATACAATCAAGATAGAATGACAGGTCACTTCGTGATAATGTGACATTTTGATAATATGGATTGACCGGCTGGTTACTTCTAAGCAAGCGTGCTCCATTGTCGACCACATCATCGCTTGGAGATTGTGGTCAAACACGAGACTATCAATAATATACAAATGCAACATGCACTACGACTATCCAAAGTGTGCCAACCCTACCTCCACACCATTCGGTTATTTAATTAAGGACACTTTAGGAGCACTTTTTCACCGAAGAAAGGTGAAGTATTGAGTTATTATTGAATTTACACCCACACACGTTTCACGAGTCAATTGAGTGGCTCAATTGACTCTCTTACGTCATTTCCTGCACCTTTCGTGGATTATTTTTTACTTTTTAGGTTATATTTTTCGCGGGTATTTGAGCTTAGCTCGATGGGATACGAATGAAGGGATCCATTATATGGGTGGTTTGACTTAAAATAGTTCGGTTTTAAAAAGGTTTAAAGACCGGGAATGACAGTAATCTTCAATTAGTTTTATGTCGTGCTTATTTTTTCCGGGTTTTCGTGGAGAATGATGCTCTTCCAATATATTCAAAACTAGTTGCCACCTGCGGCTCCGCCCGCGTGATTGTCGAAAATTATCCCAAGGGAACATATTCCGAACGTATGTGTTATTCCAGACTATAATCTACCACTGTGCCAAATTTCATCAAAATCCATTCAGTAGTTTTTGCGTGAAAGAGTAACAAGAATCCATCCATCCATCCATCCATCCATCCATCCATACAAACTTTCGCGTTTATAATATTAGTACGATTAAGTCTCGCTAGTGAAGTTTTCAGCCAAGACAGTGTGTCTTTCTAAAGACCGTGTAATGAAAGGGCTATTGTCTAGTTTGTTAGAGTTTGATGCCCGTTGCTGCATTTGTATTGAAAACTTTCGTTGGAGTTTCCCAACACACGCTATTTAAACTCTACCAACATTGTCTTAAATTTTCATGATTATGCAAAGATAAAACCCTTACATGAAAGGCTGTATCATGTAACAACTTATACAACGTGTAATAGAATAAACGTAACGTCTAAAAGCGGGTGTTAATCATTAGAACAACTTTTCAGTTCGACCAACCCTGAAATCAGCTGTTCGGTATTTTATATGTCACCGGAAAATTGCAAACGCCGTAAGATTGACAAATATCGCGTGAATGTTTAAACTATTTTTCTTCATAAGACTGATATATATTGGAAACTATTGAACTTGGATGGGATTTATTGTATACAAAACGATTTTTTTATAATATATCGAGCAATTATAATCTTATAAAGATTTGTTACAATCTTACGGAGTCTGCAATTTTCCGGTGACATATACATTTTTTCCTCATAAATATATGGAGCAGTTATTTTTTTTGCGGTTTCAGTGTTCGTCCCATTGTAAAAGTTTTTCAAAATGATGAGTTCAATGACCCGTGGCGAGGTTTTGCGTTTATTCTGTTACACGTTGAATAAGTTGGTCTCTTGTTTTGTAACTAGTTTCGACTTACTGATAATATTCTAAATCACCCATTTATTCAAAAAATGCAATATACCCCATAATCAGTAGTAAACGAAGCCACAAATGGACCAGTAAGTAACCCAACGTTGTTTGTCTTCAGGAGTCCCTCGGAAAATCTATTTTCTAGAAAATGGGTGAAAATTTTCAAGCGCTGTATGTGCTTTGAATTCACAATCGTCTGGGGTTTGTTTATTAGCAAAGTTACTGGACCTGAGAGGTTTTTAAGTTCCACGTTTTCAGGGATTGTTGAATACGTTTTTTGTAAAGGAATTTGATGGGATTTACGTTTGCAATGTTGTGGGGAACGTGATTTTAAGGCAGAATGTGACATTCTTTTTTGCCATTGATTTTTTATCTGTTATGTTTTATATGGTCGGTTTTTGAATTGAGAGTTTGGAGCCACGAACGCGACAAACCTTACTTTAATGTAAAAGTTTGACAGGTTTTCAAGCTAAGTATACATTGACAAATACTCAAGTTCAAATGCTCAATTCACAAATCAGTGGATAGTCAACTTAACTTATTGCAATACTTAACCTTTCGCCAAAGTAAAATCCAGCTCTTGGGTCACGTCATCTTTGAAAAGGCTGTGAGCACAAGGGCCCCACGGCCCGAGGGTTTCAACCCCAAACGGCTCAAAAATATAGTTACCAATAAGGTTACTATACTTACGCCTCTTGAGGATTTCCGCAGCCGCAGCCGCAGCAGCAGCACCAGCACAACACGACCCAAGAGCTGGCTTTTACTTTGGTCAGAGGCTAAGTATTGCCATTCAACGTGGCAATGCCGCCAGTCTCTTGGGCACATTACCAGCTGTCAGCGTTGAGGACGAATTTTTGATGCTATATTTTAGTTTGTTGTAAGTTTAGTTTATTTGTTCATATTAGTTATTATTACTTAATAAAGACATGAAACTTATTGCTGCTAAAAATTATCTCGAGTAGGGTTCCTTATTCAAATATCAAAACTATTCAAGCTCAACTTAAACACACAGCTCAACTAAAACTTTACTTAAAAAACCCTTGATTAAAGTAGCATTTTCTTCAAGTATTTCTCAGGAATTAATTTCTAATGCACTTCGTCGTCACTTGAAAACTTTGAACCCTAGAGAACCGGCCATCAAGCAAACGTATCCTAACCAAATCCCAGGAGACACCAACTTATAACTTAACTTAGTTGGAGTTCAAGTTGAATCGTGGCTAAGTGGCTATCTGGAGTTTAATAAAAGTGCATTAGAGCCGTGGATCAACGTCTGCTCGAAACCACTTTGTGTTAGATTGGTAGTTTATTACGTTAAATACTGAGCAGTCTGTGTTTGGTGTAGAGGGCAGTCTGTCAAATAAGGAGCCTTTGGATCTCCAGATCTAGGAACACCTATATTGTTTCGTTTAAGTATGGCGAAAGCGGTCATTGCTCTTTGCCTAATATGTCTTGTCTTCGTAGGACCCGAACACTAGTGATAAATGATATTTATTTTGTAAGTAGGTTAAACATAACACATTACAGGTCAATCTTTTTAGATCATTTTAAGCTAGATGAGGCCGGTGTTTCCTAGCTGACTACCCTGTGAAGAAATACCGAAACAAGCTCAGAGGTCTAAGTCTCTTTTAAAGTCCATACAATCGTAGGTACTGGTCAAATCATATGAGAACCATGTAGGTTAATGTCTGAAGTCGTGTTTTAAGGAAAGTACCACACAGATTTGAATAATGGATCTGTCCAGACAGTGCAAGCATTTGTCAGTAATCGTGTAGCTCAAACTTAAAACTTTAAGGTGCTCAATGATTTGACGAACAATACCAAATGTACTGAATATTATTTATTAGTTGCACACCTACCACAGTGTGGTGTTTTTGACTCAAAGGTTGACTGGTAGAAAATTCCTTGTCTGCCTATGAAGTTTAATTTTTTTTTTTAAACCAGCTACTTGCGAATCGGACTCTCACACGAAGAGTTCCGTACCATAAACCGAAAAAAACACGTTTCTTATATGCCCGTTTAATTTTAAATTTTATTTAATTTTTATTATTTGTTGTTATAGTGTCAATACACACTGAAAATTTGAACTGTCCCCCTATTACGGTTCTTGAGATACAGCCCGCTGATAGACAGGCAGACGGATGGACGGACGGGCGGCCGGACGGACAGCGGAGGCTTATTAATAGGGTTCCGTTGGTTATTCTTCGGGTACGGAACCCTAAAAAACTTCACTAACCCACACTGTCCTGCAACCATTCAACACAATCCAAAACCATAACAAATCCTAGACAGCAATCGAGCAGTAATCCGGCCACTAATGCAATATCCATGCCGAATGTTCAATACCGATGTTATCACCCACATAAAAGGTGTCTTATCGCATCTGGTTATAAAAATACGCCATTATTTCATGCTTTATGCCACCATAAAGTTTATAATAAACGAGGGATAGTAAAAACTGCAGTAAAACCTTCATATCGCGTGCTGGTATATGCCACTTATGATTTTTATCCTAGATGATTTTTTATGTGATTTTTAAGCACCTTTTCTGAGTTCAGATTAGCTTTAATTTTTTTTTTTGAGGTACAGTATTTAATTGGCTTTGGATTAGTTATGGGTTTGTAGAGATTAAAGTTGTTCTCTATTTTATTATGTGTACGTACAGGTAATCTATTGAAATGAAAGCTCTACTGGTTATATTTAATGTTTTAGAAAGCAACAGAATAGGATATTTGACTAAAAAATCTAATTAGTCGGTTAGATAGATTTCCAAAAAATATTGGACACGTATTTTTTTCTTTTGTCACGTAAACAAAAAATGAAGACGATACAGTGCGCTGAAAACTCGTGAGAAATCACTTACCAGTACACTTTTAACTGGAAATTGACGTTACAAGCCCCCTTATCTTTGATGCGTTTTAACTTCGTATTTTTTTATTGATTTGATAAAATAAAAATACGTGTCCAATATTTTACGATAATCTAACTGACGGACTAAATAGAATCATATTTTTTTTAACACAGGCAACATCCCTATTGTTCACAATAATTTTGGTTGATTGGTTTATATCTATCTATCGGGGTATTGGTTTCCGCATTTAGTCCCGATTCGTTTATTACTTACACATTTTTTCTAAACGATTAATCAGTACGTGTTAATGCGAAGTGAATAAAATAAAAAGTACATGTCGTTGAACTATCAATGGGTTTTAACATTCGATTTTTTAAAAATATTTTTAGCCCGCTAGTCAACCAAAACTGAAACTCAATTTAACCCTACCGAACACACGTTTATTCTCGCATAGAATAAAAATCAAAGTTCAAAACATTAACACAAAATAAAATCCGAGCAAATAAAATATTTCAAAGAGCCTTTTTATAAACCCATCGCAAAAGCTAATGTAAATAAAAGGTTTACATGTCCCGGCTGAGTTGAGATGAAAAATTCATAGGTGAATAATCTTCGGTTCGTCCGGACTTGTACCGATGTACCGATGCAAACTCTCCGAGGATTATAAGCCGGTCCACAGATTTTTATATCTCAGCTAACGATTTAATGTTAGATTTCTATTGTTGGTGATTTCATATTTTTGGTTTTTTGAAAGAATTGGTCTCATTCACTCCTTAATACTACGGAAAGCACCTAAAGCCGTTGGTCCCAGTTGTCATGTAGATCATTGAAAGTCGTTACGAATAGTCAGAAGCAGAAGCAGAATCTGACACCATTCTTACCTAGGGTTACCCTGTTATCAGTTACTGGGTTGTAGTGGTCAGATAGGCAGTCGCTCCACGTAAAATACTGGTACTCAGCTGCAGCAGGTCAGACTGGAAACCGGCCCCAATATAGATGGGGAAATAATAGGCAAATGGATCGAAAGAATTGGTACAAAACTGTTTTCGTGTTCGTGTTGAATTGAATTTATTACAAAATCTGCTAGTTCTTTAAATAGAATAAAAGAAAGTAAGAATAACATTTATTTAGCACAGGTACATGGAACACGCACGGTAAAAATAACAAGAAAAAGGTGCCAATAACTAAGTGTGTGTCTCAAGGCTGCACTAAAAAAGTCCATTTCAGCGATATGTGTAAATATCGCTTTGATACTAACATTATATGTAGGTACACTACATACCTATTTTGTCTCGGAATATGGAAATGTATACCTAGGCAACTATTATATTTTAAAATAACTTTAATACATTTTAAACACATATTTTTTAAAAAGTCAATTCTACAAGCTATTGAAACTGGCATGAAATCATAACTGATCTGGACACAACACAATAGGTAGAACATTATATTTAAACACATTCGTGTGTTCAATACGAACGATACTGAGGAATCGCTTATTCCAAGTATCACATGCATTTTGCATTATAAACTATAGATGGTTTCGATCGGATATGCAAGCGATATAAGTCTTTATTGTGAAAAATAACGGACTTGAAAAGCAATTCTTGGAATAGGTCAGTATGATTTACAATGCAATTTTTATATTAATAAAAGTTTGTATGTATGGATGTTTGTTACTCTTTCACGTCAGAACGGCTTAACGGATCTTGATGCAATTTGGCACAGAGGTAGATTATAGTGTGGAATAACACATAGGATACTTAACATCGCGGGAGTATGTTACCTTGGGATAATTTTTGACATTAACGAGGGTGGAGCCGCGGGCGGTAGCTAGTTTATTTATAAAATCCAAAAGTAAAATAAATAATGTCTAAAAATAATTTTATTTAAATTGCAACAACTACGACCTACGATTCCTATAAAACTGAACTTTATTCTGGACGTCATACAAATAAATTCCTAGGGCACATACGTATAAAATCACATCCCACAAATTCTACAGAAAAGCTATCATTTTTATACGTCTAATATAACTCGTGACACCTATGCATTAAAAATATGTCTGCAATATAAGCGGCAGCTAAGACGTTATTAAAATGCATATCCTATTCCAAGGCACACGCCCACGTCTCCCGTATAAATCTAAGCAGCTCTAATTCTTTGTACGGCCACAAAGAAGTGCCGCCATTTTTAAAGGAAAGATTTGTTACCGCGAAAATTAGGCGAGTAGAGAAATAGGTGAACATTTTATGCGAATTTTTATTAGCTTTTGTCATGTAGCGGTGAAAGGGTTAATGTTCGTTTTTTAAATGTTGAAAAGTTAACAAAGTGTGGAAACTTTTTAGGTTCTTTGAGCACGAATGAAAGTTATGCAAATTTAGTTTCGTAAAGATGCTTCTGAAATATATATAGTGTAAATCTCACAAATGCAAATCAAATACACTCCATTTTTATTCACGAATAACATTCATATGAAGATTTGATCAGCGTGTACATTCACTAGAAATATCTTAACCGTGTATTAAATTATGGAAAAAGAACTCATACAATTTCCACGTACATTCATTGCTGAAGCTTCTATAATAATTGACGAGACGTGGATTTTATTATTTATTTACAAGAGAATTGTATCTATATATACATACATTCGTCTACTTATGCGACTTAGTATCTTCTTAGTCTTCTCTGGTATTGACATAAAGTATATTCAAAGAATTGAGGGATCGGCCTAAAAGAACACAGAACGGACAATAATTAACGACAGGACTACACTACACAGGCCCTATTGGACGGATTTGGAAACGGCTTGACCGATTTTATGAAATTTTATATGCATATTCAGTAGGTCTGAGAATCGGCTACTATCTATTTTTCATACCCCTAAGTGATAAGGGTTGTCCACCCCTAACATTTTATTTTTTATTTTTTGGGCAAAATTTTTATTATTTATTTTTTTTATAATGTGGCATTTAAAAATACATACATCCCTAAA
This sequence comes from Mamestra configurata, assembly GCA_002192655.3. Taxonomy (NCBI): domain Eukaryota; kingdom Metazoa; phylum Arthropoda; class Insecta; order Lepidoptera; family Noctuidae; genus Mamestra; species Mamestra configurata. The sequence continues at coordinate 444,556 of NDFZ01005387.1, forward strand.
TTTTCACCCTTCTATCGCCAACCCCTATTTTTTAATAGCGATATTAGTGCTTTAATTATTTTCTACTCTCGGCGGTCGATAATTAATTGATCATTTACTACTAGATCTGTTTGTTATTCTTGACTATTTGTTTGGTAGAACGCGCTAATCCTAGGAAGTCTATTTATTGAGGAAGACTATAGGCTATATAACATCACGCTACGACCAATAAGAGCCGAGCATTCATGAAAATTATGACGCAGACGAAGTTGCGTGGGTCAGCTAGTATTAGTATAGAAGTATTTGCCACCGACACGCTAAGTCTTGTATAGATAGTATTAATAAGCAGATGGCGTTCTGTAGTTCCTATGTACTCGTATATTTTTAAGAATTGCTCAAGTACAACTCTCTCCATCAAACTGCAAAGTTTGGCAAGTCGAAAACTTTGTAACTTGCCATGTTAAGTTAAAAATTAAAACATATTAGTTGGCCAACAATGTGGTAACATAGCAGTTAAAACAACTCACACATTATTGTTTTTACTATTCGGTTGGCCTCCACACACACCTTAATCATTTTATTTAAACCATACCTACACGAAATCTGTACAATCAATTTGGTAGAGCTTAAAACCCTATCCAGCTCGGATTTGTTTTAACGTATCAGCCATAGTGATCATTGTAAATTTAAATCGGAGATTATGTACGGAACCGTTTGCTATTTGTATGTATTGTACTGATCCCTGGTTTTAGTATTGATTAATTAAAGTTTATGGCATTGTTTACGGTTAGAGGTACCCCATCGTGGAATAATGAATAAGTATGGCAGTCGGATTTGTGGGTTGGAGTTTCGGTTTTGCCCCTTACTTCCTAATCCTGAGAGAGCCTGAGAGAACAGTCTATGGTAGGCGAAAAATAAATTTGCAATAACGGTTATTGACCCACCCACTTTTGTTGATTATATTCTTCAGTTCAAAATCGGAAATAAAGATAGGTGTCCTTCTTCTGAATTTACTAATAAAAAAATATAAAAAAAACTGAATTATATACAATAAACAGGTTTACATAATTGTTAATGTTCGTAAACAGCTACTAACTTGAAAACTGTTGTAGCCACCAGCACCGCATTTTTAGAAAATGTAATCGATCACGATAGGTATCACCTATCGTGATTGATTACATTTTCTAAAATTGAATTACGATAAGTACTTAATACATTTTTCGAGAACTTTACGAAGCGACATGAGGGAAAGGTCAAAGTACCTACTTTATTGCAAATTTATTTGGCGCCTACCATAGCAAGAAACAGTTCAAAACGGATTCAGATTTCTCTTAGAGTGGTTCTGCTCTGCATCCGATCCGAATCCGCGACAATACGGATTTATAAAAAACGGGTGTTGCGTATCGCACTGCATCCGATTCGAATCGGTGATTCGATTTGAATCCGAGGTAATGCGATAGCGTTCATACAAACAGTAGGTACTACGGCTACTTCGGTCCGTCAATATTTCTTTCGAATTGGAGACTCACGGATGACGGAGAGAAATCAGATGACGCAAGTCGGATCTAGTGCATAAACTAGCTACTTCGAAACGTAGTTTCACGGATTCGGGTTTCCGAAAAATAATGTAACAGCAAGAGCCTGCCAGAGTTGCGAAATTTGTTCGAAAGAGTCTCCGCGGCCCTGGAACGCAAAGGGCTTTAGAAGGAACACGGATGGGTTTTAGTCAGTAAGAGTCTGACACGCCCTTCCCAGAGCGGAAGAAGTCATTTGATGATTTCCCATAATTTCCTTAAAAAAAAGAGTGCCGCTCTTACTGTTGTAGTTATTTTTTTTCAGTCACAATGCTTTACACAGATTCACGTTTATTAATTTTAAGTTCTGGTGTTCACTTTTACTGTTATGACTCTATTGCGCTCAATTTATTGTAAGGTCGAGTTCATATCACATTCATACCGGGGCAGCCCGCAACATAATGCAACTTGCATGCGAGAAGGTTGTAGGTGGATACGTGGCCTAAGAAACTCCAATTCTATGTTAAGCTCGCCTTTGTACATAAGCTATGGTTACAAAAAATCATTGTGTTTGAACTTATTGTGACAATTAATAATTCTCTACAGATAGGTACCTACTTGGTCTTTTTTTTTTTTCAGTCAGTCAGTTGATCAAATGCCTGTCATGATCAATCTCATGCTTCTTTCAATTTCATCATAAACCTAATTTAGACATCCAAACAGACAAACTTGTAATGCTTTTTATTTGGGTTCCGTACGTCGGAATAAAAAAAAAACCGGAAATTCTTCATCCACTGACTATTTCGATTATCATAATAAAATCAGTGTATGCAAAAACAAATTATGCATTATTCTATACTTTAATGGACACCAAAAAACTGCTTCGGGCTGCTAAAATTTTCACCAGACCGGCTATAAGTAATTGAGTTTCCCTGATGGAAAAACCCTCGGTCAAATCTGTCGCCAATAGCCTCCCCCTTTTACCGTGAGGACCTAATTTCGTTATCAGGTGTATTAGGTAACCGTGTGCCGAATTTGTGAACTCATCCCAGCTTTTCCGATTTATCTTTTTTTGATTGGAAATATGATGAATTGTATCGTAAGATCTTTTGTTGATTCTTGTGTAAACGTTTCTAGAGGTCTAATGAGCACCTTTCTTACGAATATTTAAACGTTTTCCAAAAAGATCTTTTGCGTAAGTACAGACGCCAGCACATCAGGCTACCTGAAACTGTCAAATTTTCCCAATCAACCTTGAACCTAAAACTCTAGTGATAAAGTTGAAAATCTATTAGAGAAATTTGACAGATTGTTGTAGCTTGATGTGTTGGCGTCTGTACTACGTACATAATTAGTTTATTTTCAAAGCCGTTGTTACACGTTTACACAACAAATTGAAAGCAAAAAAAAAATACTTTCAAAAAGTATTTTATTTCTATCTCTTTCTTGCGGACTGGGTCTGTAGTCAGGCCTCCCATGTATGCTTTATTTTAAAAGGGGACATCTCAACGAATTAAATTTTATGCAGGATTACTTCGGATACAATAAGAAAGTATTACGCGTAGCAAAATCATTAAAAAACAATAGACACGCATTTTTTTTTTTAAATTAATAAACTAGTCATAGTTACTTTATTTCGATACTTAACATCGAGGTAAGTTTTGCCGATTCTACAAAAAATAAAAAATACATTACATATTAAAAAAACTTTCAATAACTAAGAAAACTTTTTCTTATTTTATTTCTGTATCTTTCTTGCGGACTGGGTCTGTAGTCAGGCCTCCCATGTATCCTTTATTTTTAAAGAGGACATCTCAACGAATTAAATTTTGTGAAGAATTACTTCGGAGACAATACGAAAGTTTAATGTATAGCAAAGTCATTAAAAAAGAATAGACACGCAATTTTTTGTTTAAAGTAATCATAGTAACATTATTTCGATACTTAACTCGTGATAAGTTTTGCCGATTCTACAAATATAAAAAAAAAACATTATAACCTAAATTTTTTTTCCTGAAGTATTTTCTACTATACTGATTACATGGAAGTAAAATGCGCACTGTGTCCGAAGTAACCCTGTTTATCATTGACCTCAACAATCTCCTCATGCCTCTTGAATCTTCTACTAAAACCTCTCTTTACCAGTAACCACTACAAACACCATAATTGTCGCCAACCACCACATGATGCCCACAATTTATCAGAAACCTATCATTAAGCGTTATTTAATCACATTAAACAGTCAAATTTGCGCAGCTGCGTGGCGAACCGTTGATAAAGTAATTATCGCCTTGCTACGCCAATTAAGGCTGTATGCATCAATCATAATGCCTATCAGACCGTCTAATTACTGTCTCAAATGATAGTGGTTTAGTATTTGTTATAATATGTACGTTGCAAGACTTGCAAGTAAGGATTACGTCCTTACATGTTAAGAAAAACTTGCAAGTCTAAGTTGGATTCCGAAGATACTAGAAAACGTGATTGATCATTATTTATTTATTTATTAATTATATTTTTAAGAGAAATGATAAAAGTGACTTGGGTAGACGCAACACGTCTCCTTCCATACGTCTCTGTCAGTCCGAGTAGACATTCCCTTTCTAAGCATATCATCTTTTACTCAGACGTGACAGATAGTACCATAAAAAATACACCAAAAAACTAAAAATCACTATAAGCCGGTGATTCTGCATATGGAACTGTGTTCTGGAAAAGATGCTTAAACTGAGATGAGGTAAAAACTCTCACTCAAATTCATTAAATACTCGTATAACGCAGATTATTGAATTGCCTTCAATATACAGCATTCACTAGAAAACATGTTGGGATTAAATCCTTAAAAACGCACATCCCACTAATAGCTAATTTGATACTACAATCTCAACATCCAAGAGCCAAATAACCATTCTCAGCAATTTACCTCCAAACATCTTAGTGCCCGCAATAAACGGCTACAACGGCCACAAGACGTCCGCCCGGTGCGGTGGCCGAGCGATAAATGATCCCCACGGTGCAGCGAGACACGGCGCGATCAAATATTAACAAACTACCCGCCTCACGGCGATTCAAATGTACTCGTTTATTGCTACTATTGCGAGATTCAACTGAATTATTGTGCAGTACTTTGAAATAGCTTCTCAGATTCAATTTTAGGTGCGGTAAAGGATGGCTGCTGGAATGGTGTTTTATTGCACTTTAGAGGGTAGTTTTGCTTGCAGATGCTGTTATTAACGGTTTTATGTAACATGGGCAGGCGTGTATTATTATTTATTACATATTTCATAAACAGACACGAGTTGTACAATGACCGCAAATGGTTCTAAAATATCTACCGGTGCAACATCTTTTTACGATCATCGAATGTACCTATACGAACTTTAGTACCAGCGTCCGAAACGAAAATTTTAAAACAACTCATCCTCAAATAAGCCAAGATCGATTTTCTTATAGTCTCGTAAAAAGTAGTTTGGTCCTACGAGCCGCCAAGTTTGACTCAAACGAGGCTTCAACGAGGACAAACTTTCTATGTGAAAGTCCATCTAAATCTTAGTAGACTTCAAAGTTTTGATGGGAATTGACTTCCTGAAAGTTAACCGTTATGTTTTCTATAATGTTGGCTATAAAAGTTGGAACATACCATGTATTGTCGCCAAGTTTTGGAAGCCAATGCCGTGTTTCATAATACCATAAACAAGAATTGTTTCAACAAAAATATTAGAAAATGTTCATACTGGAAATACTGGTAACCGAATAACAAAACTAAAAAGGGTTTCACACAACACAATAAAGTTATTCTATGCTGTCTTTGAAACTACAATACACACATTCTCCACAGATCGTTTAGATCTCAAAACAAGATTTTAGAAGTTAGGAGCCGTTGTTTGAAACTCAGTCTAGTCACAAAAGGGTATGGTTTACTAGAAAAAATACTAGCATGGTATTTAAACAACAGTCTCGGGAATAAAACTTTTTATACAGTGTCTCCAAAACGATTTTATTTTTATTTTACGCGTACACCGAGACCAAGTTCTAGAAACTTTTAAAGTTGGCAAACTTCTTTGTGATTAAGTTACAAAAAGAAATGGATCTATTTCCTAAGTTGGAACTTGCGAGCGGAATTCCTGGATTTTTGGTTATTCGACGATTTTAAAAGAGCAATTTGTGACGAAACGGTTTTCGCTAACTTTGTTCAGTTGGTAATAGAATTTAATTTATGGTTCGCCTACGGGCTCCTTCGTGACACTGGGTACCTGCTGATGTCGTTACAATTTGTAAAATAAATTGCTCTTTCTGTGTTTTTGTTTTAACTGTGTATTTTTTTGTGGTAGAAGGGTCTTGGATGTGACCTTTGGTGGGTTCTTTGTTCCTATCCTATGTATATTTATGTCAGGTCTCTGCTGGACCGTGGCAACAGCTCGGATTATTCACACCGGGTAGCGCATGTGCCGGGATTAAGTCTTTGAGAGTGGGTCTTATGCAACTAGCTACGAAAGTAGGAGAGTGTGGATGGCATGGAAATATTTTATTCACGCTTTTCATCAACTTTATCTAAAATTCCAATTACCTACTTCTACTATGAAGACTGTTTTTACAGCAGTTTTAAATCTGGTTTTTGATTTTTCATCTTTTAATTACGAAATTAAACTGAAGTTATCATGGAAAATACAATGACTGTAGATAAATAATCATGGGATCTTAATCTACCCTAACAGCACTGCACACGGAAACTTCAGCAAATGAAATTCAACCACCGACCAAACTCGAAATGAGTTACATCTGTAGCTGTTCCAGCAGCTAAATGCAGCTAAACAGAGTACCAGGGGGAAATGAAGCGCGATTCGCAGTCGTCAGTGCACACATAACGTATGTAATTAGACGTAACAAAGAGCGCTCCGCTCCGCTCGCCCCGCTCCGCTTTGCTCGAGTGTCGGACTGCGCTAAATGGAATTTACTTTTTGAATTTATAAAGTTGGTATTTCGAGTTGGAAATATACGTATTGTGTTTCACTGGGTAATTGAAACGTCGCGTTTATTTAGAATTGTGTTTTTTGGTGCCAGGTTTGTAATTTTTTCTTGTTTATTTATTTTTCTTCTGCCAAGGCACCAGTTCTAAGAATTGTTTTTCGTAAGAGCCATTTTGAAATGAGAAACAATGAACGAGTGTTTTGTCTTTTGCTTATCGAAGCACCCCGTTAAGAGGACACTTGTCCCAGTTTCGACCCCAGTAAGGGGTTGATCTGAAAAGAACTTTGTAAAATGAAACGTCAGCTTTCGGGGTGTGATGAGGAAAGCCCAACGTAGCTATAGTAGGCGCCAGATAATCGTGGAATAACGGTCATTGACCCACCTACAATTATTGACATTTTTAATTTGAAAAACGGAATTAATGACACAAAGCTGTCCCGAATCATCATCTCTCGTGATCCTTAACATTGTCTAATAATGAAAAACGATTCATATTTAATTGTTCAGGTACCTATGAACAGTTATTAGGGAAAGGTCAATATACTTTATTCCACATTTATCTGGCGCCTACTATATATAAGTTTTATAATTAATTTTGTGAAAGAAATCGACACAACTTTAAACTTAGCTTTGAGCAGACGAGGCAGGACGGTTATTATAATAAACTGAACAAGTCTATTATAATAACTGACCTGCCTCGTTTTGGTCTAGGTAGCCGCAAACGGGACTGAGTTCCATTCCCAGCCCGGAAAAGTGGTAATGGGTTTTTACATGAGGAATTTCTCAGTACGTGCCTGAAGCCCAGAATTGTGCACAATTCATTATATTCGGCCCCACTGGTTCTACTACCTAACCCTCTAGGCAATATTAGACCTGTTAATATGTTGTGTGACTTCTAAAGTATTTTATATTTTCAAAATCAATCAAATGATTATGTCACCGGAAGATTGCGAACTCCGTAAGATTATAATAAATATTCATTAGATTATAATTTCTCGATATGTTATGAAAAAATCGTTTTGTATACAATACATCCCAACAAAATTCAACAGTTTCTAATGTTCAGCCGTTCTGGCGTGATTGAGTAACAAACTTCCATCCAAACTTTCGCATTTGTAGTATATTATATATTACTAGCTGCCGCCCGCGGCTCCGCCCGTGTTATTGTCAAAAATTATCCTAAGTTAACCTACTTCGGGATAAAAAGTATCCTTTCATCCATCCTCACAAACTTTTGCATTTTTAATATTAGTTGGATAGTATAGATATATAATAAATATTGATTTTATGTTTAATAACATAACCACTACCCAAACATATTCAACTAAACGCCACCCTAGTTCCACAATCACTGTACCTGGCACGCCCCAACTTTACCAAACTTATATGGGAGCGCGACTGCAAGCGATGCAACTGACATTACAACCCGGCTAAGTTCAAAACCCGAGATTATATTAGAAGCACTATTAACGGTACCCCCTACTGAAAGCGGTAGGTTATAGGCGAGTTCAGAAGGTTAATGTTTTAAAGTGGGATCAGAAACTTTTCTATAAAATGTCGCTTAACACTTTTCGGGTCGGGTGAAGATATGGTTTTTAGAATAATCAGCCTATAAACAATGCTCTATATTTTTGAGGTTCCTCAAAAAGAGGAGGCCTGTGTGTAGGCTTCTCTTTGGTTGGCTGTAATCTAGCACTTGGGCCCAGTGGTTGGCGGATGTCTTTGAAGGTCGTTTGATTCAAGGACATTCCAGTTTCTAACGATGTTCACCTTCAGATTTTGAGAGTTGTGGTTAATCAGCTTGGCAAAAATGGCACTGTACAAATATAAATGAAACTTTCTTTCAGCTTGGTCGAGAATTGTTTAGAGTTAACTTACTGAATTTACTCTGTGTCCCAGTTTACAGAGTCAGCCACCGGTATCACAAAGTTTATAAAATCAGTTTAGTTTCCTTTACACCTGACTCGTAGTGGTTGAAGTCACAGAATAATATACAGAAGGCTGACTCCATACAAAAAGTGAAAACGCACGCACATAATGTACGCTTCACGTACAGCAAATGCACGCAAAGTACGCAAGCGCACTCGTGACGCCATATTCATTTTCTTGCGATTGCCGTACAGAGTATGAATTTTTAAACTTACTCAATGGCGTTAACGTCAACGTTTGCGTGAAATTGTATGGAATAAAAAAGTTGTTCCGTTACTGTCAACAGACAGCGCTTACAAATCGACGTTAGTGTGTAATTAGAACTAATAGGGTACGATGGAGTTGGCGTATCTATGTGGACAAAACCCCGTGATAAATAAATAGAAAAAAATAAAAAATAAAATCGACCTTTACCCTAACTCGACCGAGTTAAAAACTCGCACTATACGCGTTTAATTTCACTATTATTATTATTATTTATACGTTTGGGTTTAACCACTATCTCACCAAGACCAATTCAACTAATTATAAAACTCAAGTTTTCAAAATTTAAAAGTCGCGATTTATCTCAGCAACAAATTAATGTCCAATATAGGGAAATTGCTTTTGGCAGTTTGCGACTACGATGTGTATGCAAAAGTTCGTAAAAAAATCGAGAATTGTCCCTGTGCCAGTAAAAAGAAACTTTTTGAAAAAAAAAAACCTTTTGACATGCAAATAACAAATACACTAGATTTTTTAGAGCTAAAGCAAAATACGCAATTCCGTTTACTTGGATGAAATTTTCGAATTATTTTGATTAAAAAAAAAAAAAACAAACTACTGAACCGATTCTGATGAAATTTCTATGAGACCAATCAGAAACTATATCATTTCACATAATAAAATATTTTTTCAAATCGGTTCATAATGACGACGTTATGAGGTAACAAACATAAAAAAAATACAACCGAATTGAAAACCTCCTCCTTTTTTGAAGTCGGTGAAAGATGTGTTCGACGCTGAAGGTTCCTTGACAGGAAGTAACCTATTCACTCGTTGTTTGGAGATTTAACCTTCTGAACAATTCTTCTGTGGTATAATAGTGCAGGTAATTTCCGTTTGAAAGCACCTTTGTTAATACTCGTATTCAGGTTAAATAAGGTTATGTTGAACTCCGGGTTAAGTGTTAGCTTTGCAGTTTTCATCGTGTTTGTTACATATTTTATAGCCTTGATGTAAAGCTAAGTAATTTGTGTTACTTATGTCAGTTAGGGTAGTCAAGTGAAAAGAAATTATGCATATCTCGCCTCGCCACATAAAGCGAGATATGCATAATTTTTCTATCTTGGTTTGGATGAAAGAAAATTTAAAACTTACATTAAAACCACACTTTGTAAACAAGTATATTACAAACTAGATGATTATATTAAAGATAAGAATGCTTGGAATCATGCTGGTCCTGCTCCATAGGACAATCGAGGGTATAGTAGAAAAAGTCAAACTTGTTTTATTTACTGGTGTACTTTCAGGTTTTTAATATGTAATTTAACTCACACACTGATCCATTGTTTTTAATTATATTGTAAATATGTGAGTACCATGTCCCTTACTAGCAAACTTAATTTTATCTCTGCTGGTATTGCTTTGTTGTACCTATAGTATATAAGTGTGTGCTGTATATTAGTGTAATGTTGGATGCATTGTGCTCACATAATATAATCAATTGATCAATGTACCTATGTATACAAAATATTGTAAAACTTATATTTGAAAAGAGTAACTATGGAGTTTCTTGTCCGTTCTTCTCCATAAGAATCTACTTTTTGCGAATGGACAACTAGAGTCACTTATATTTTAATTTTAAACTGTAAATTTGACGTTCAAAAGTGCCTTTTAATGGTCTAGTTGAAATAAATGCATTGACTTTGACTTTGACTTTGAACACAAGTCTAAAGCTGGGCACTGACCGGTGTTATGGGCCGTATAACAGTCCCAGCGAGCATGTTATGTTACGCCGTGTCCTAAAATCCGTGTAAAACGAAACACATACGCATCGTGTTCTTGCTCGTTACAACATATTACATTACGCCTCGTAACACCGGTCAGTAACCACCTTAACACGAGTTAAGAAATTTTAGAAATATGCGGTACAGAGTGTAAAGTCGTGGAAATCTCCATTGAAAAAGGGTGGATCCTCGGACCAGACGGTTTTTGTGTCTGGTGGGCAACTGCCCGATAGTTGATATTCGGACTGTTGTATAATAATGTTTGATCGCACGAAAAACTGATACTGCGATGCAGGATTTCGTTAGTAGTTCGCTGCTGGCAGGAATGATGGCGTTGCGGTTCTTTTTGTTGTCGCACAAATTTCGCTTCTTAAGTTTTTCTTGTGGTGGCATTGATGCCGCTACAAAATAAAGTTTCAGCAAAGCAAATTAACTTTTGCATCTTTCTCCGAGTTTGTGTTATCGAATCATAAATGAAGATATCCGCAGGAGAACCAAGTTTACCGACATAACTCGAGAAGAATCTCCAAACGTAATTGACAGAGTCGTTCAGGGCATATTGCTCACAGCTCAGAAGGTCGATGGGGCCAGAAGTTTCTGGAGTTGCGACCGCGTACCGGCAGACGCTGCGTTGGAAGGCCTCTCACTAGGTGGCCCCATGACCTGGTGAAGGCCACGGCAATTCGTTGTATGCGAGAAGCACTGGACTAGCCGATATGGCGACAATTAGGGGAGGTTACGTCCAGCAGTGGACGCCTCTCTTCTGAAATAATTATAATGAAATTAACCTTAAAATGTAGAAGTCGTGTTACGGCTATTTAGCGTGTTTATTAATCACTAACATTGTAAAGGCAATTGGACTTATAAGTTGATAATTATAATCATGAAATGACCAACATACATTGAGCAGGCGTGAGGATTAATGCTCGTGACTTCTCTGTTTTAGAAGAGCCCTTTTCCCTGTAGAGGGACAGTTACCACCTCATATTATTATTATGACGTTTTTGACCGAATTCATATATGAAAGAGCTTCCCAACATGCCAAGCAACAACGGAGGTACACACCTACATACCTACATATGTAGATACACATACAGAGAGAGATAAATGGTTTTCATTCGCCCGTAACATTAGTGCGAAATATGTTTATGACAGTTGTTCTAGCTCTGTGGATGTGTAATGTGCTTGCTAACTTGATTTAGAACATAGTTTAGTTTTGGCGTAGTTTAGAATAGGTGTATCTAATGCTGGTTACGGGAGCTCGTAAGTTTGACAACCACTCTTGCCAAGGGATATCGTGTACCTAGTTTCTGGGTTGGCAGATAGAAAGTCATTCCATGTAGAGTCCTAGTATTCAGCTACATCCGGTTTGATTGGAACCCGAGCCCAATATTTAGCAAAAGACAAGGCAGATATTGAACTAATGATGGTTATCGGACAAATAAAATATTTACTTTTCATTTGGGAAACTACCATCCCATCACTTTCCGTGGGTGTCGTAAGAGGCGACTAATGGACTCACCAGAGAATGGGCAGCAGCATTCTCTGTGCATTGCAACAGCTACACTGCGATCGCCAACCCGCCTGCCAAACGTGGCGATTATTGCAAACCACCCCTTGGGGGAGGCCTATGTCCAGCAGTGGACATCTTACGGCTGAAATGATGATGTTGATGATTTGGAGACTAAAGGCCGGATGGTGCTGGCTGACAATTATGGTGATGATGATTAACGCTGGTTACGAAATATCGGGTTAAAAAATCTACTGTGTGACTGTGTGTGACTTTAGCTCTTAATGGCATTGGTATCAACGATTATAAACTGATTATGGTTGATCATTTAAGCTTGAGGTCGTTATAATGACCGTATTATAGTTGTTATTAACGTTTAACTTCTAGGTTTGAGATACAAAGTTGTTTTTTCTTTATAAAAAATCCAACACTATAACATCTCATGCATCGTGAATGTGTTTACCTACTCGTCTCGCAAGCAGATAAAATCAAACAATCAAAATTGACGCAACAAATATCCAAATATTTACCCAAAAACGAGCATATTTACAAACAATCTTTCAGTACCAGCACAATGAATAATTCAGAATGCATTAAAATATAAAGTATATAGGCACTGCAAGCTTGAGAGTTCAAGATTGTCTGAATTGAATGAGTTTGAAAATCGCGTTAGCTCCCCTTAAAATGGAAAATCATTTTTCATATTTTCAATACGTAAGTGTATTTGACATACTTGTGTCAAGTGTGTCTTGTAAGGTGTGCTTGAATTGTGGGTAAATATAGACCTGAAAAAATATGCGTAAAATTGGGATGTAAAAAAATACTATGTTGATTTTATTATTGGCCTTATATGCAGATACTTAAGTAGAAGTAGAGCAGCCTAATTTTATTGGTTCTCCTGTGTGGCTACACAGCTACACTGGTGAAAACTATGTCAGGTACACACGTACCTGGCATAGATTTTTCTACATAATTTTCATAAAATCAAAATCAAAAATCATTTATTCAAATTAGGCTGAGTGCCAACACTTTTCGAACGTCAAAGTTCTACATAAAGACAGTCCCCCAAAACGCCTGCCCGTCAGCACTTCCTAGTGTTTTAGCTAGGAAGTTAAAATATATAGGTACGTTTTATATTGCATATTTTAGCTCTAGTGGAATTTATGTACCTACATATATATTTCGTACTACTCCGCTGTTCGTTTCTGATTGATTTCGTTGCGGGATCCAAGACAGTTCGTCAATCTTCATTGATTTGCGTTTTTCTGATGGTTGCCACTGTTGATTCTGGCTTTCAGGCGTTGCAGTGGTTGAAAATAGTGTGGCGGGCTTGTCCCAAAACAATCTTGGGAAATACACTGAGTGAAACCTTCTACTTTGCCAGTCTTGTTCAGCTTCTAGCATATACTTCTAGATACCTAGCCTTCGTCAACAATGTGCATTTAACATAAAATTAACCACTTAACAGCACAAAACTACTTAAGCAGGCCGTTGGATAATGATAAAGGGTGATTATGGCGGTATTGTGACGTGGCGGGCGCTGTGAGCGTGTGTCGCCGAGCGACGCCATCTTTGCATGATTGATGCTCCGTGACACGATGGCCGTGCAGGGTTGACACTGCTTACGAGTTATCAATTCAGTTTCTGTTAGTAGTCTGCGTGTTGAAGCTTTTTTTTTAATGGGCACGCGTTTAACCACTATCTCACCTGATGGTAAGCGATGATGCGGTCGAAGATGGAGCACGCTTGCCCTGAAGTAACTTGTTCACTCTTGACTTAAAGACTCCTAGGTTGTAGCTTTTAGGAAACAGACTCTGGCAGGGAATTCCACTCTTTAGCTGTACGGACAATGAATGTGTTCCCAAAATAGTGCGTGTGGGTGGGATGTCCACCATGTACCGGTGGCGCATCGCCGTACGTCTTTTGGTCCGATGATGGAACGGGCGTGGCGGAATTAAACTATGCAATTAGGTTCGTCGCATACTCCCCAAAATGCAACCGATAGAAAACCGGCAGGCTAGCAACTCGGCGTCGATGCTCAAGACTTAGGAGCTTCGACTCGACGAGCCTATCATTGCCGACGACCCTCTTGGCTCATTTCTCAAGTTCGCTGTTGGAGGCGGTCGGTCCGAGGATTTTGACATACCAAGATTCCTCTGAGCTTTGGAAACATCGTTAAGCTCTTGATCCCAGCTATCATTTGCAGATACTTGACTGTCGTTACGGGTAGTCGGAGGCTAGAAAATATGGCGACAGACTTGCCAAAGGGTACCGTGACACCCATTTGTTGGGTTGTTGAAGTCAAATAGGCTGAGATACATACGATTCATCATCATATCAGCTGAAAGACGTTACGGCTGGACATGGGCCTCAAGCGTAGCGATTATGGCAAACCCCCTTACGCTTGGCAGGCGGGTTGGCGATCGCAGTGTAGCTGTTGCAATGCAAAGAACCACAGGGAATGCTGCTGCCCATTCTCTGGCGAGTCCCTTAGTCGCCTCTTACTACTTACTTACTATGGGGTGGTGCTATTCTTTTACGTCCTACACCATACATAATGCAGCTGTTATGTGTTAGGTTTTTATTACGTTTTGTGGAAATAAACTACTAAACTACTAATACACAAATACTAAGAAATGTTTTACCGTGCATACGTTGCAGTAGCAGAAACTCATACAAATTCTAAAAATGTCAAATAAGCAATATTTACGTCTCTGCCTTTTTCACTTAACAATAAACTACTACATATAAATATAAACAAACAAAAACTCGTCCTTTTTGTGAACGCACAACAGCCGCGACACACAACACAAGTCGAAAAATGCTCGTATCTCTAAAGTAGCAACCCTAACGGGCGGCGTTCAACAAAAGCAGCTACGGGCTTTTAATAAATTATTCCGCGGAACCCACTGCAGCTTTCAGAGCGGGTTTGAGCGAATTTAGCTCCGTAACCATTTATTACGGGACCCTTTCGAGATTCATCCGGCACAACTGATTTTTGACGAAAATACTGAAGTCGATCGCTTTGACGTTCTTCGAGAGTTGATTAAACGAATTTGTTGATCGTTCCGTTTGAAAGCTGATTGTTTCCGGTTTTTTCGGATATTATAAATTGCCGTTTTTTGAATTACGGTTTTCTTGAAGATGGCTGGGAATTTGTTATGGGGTGTTTGAAATGATGAACATTTTTTTCAGGTTTATAATATTAGGCTAGTGTTTTTTTTAAGGAAAAATGTTCCCGTTACGTTTTAGTTGAATGAACATTTTTTTTATCTTCTTTCTGTCTCCGTTTTGGGTATAGGGAACCAAATTTGGGTATGGGTATACCAAATTGTAGCATTTAATGCTTCACTATTTATTTATTTATTATAAGGCTTCTCAACAATGAGTTCACCAAAGCTTTAAAATTTTTACATTGCAAACTTAAGACTAAGTACCTCATCACTTATATATGATTATTTGAGATAAATATTCTTTCTCTAACTAAAGTTTTTGGTAAATACTTCAACACCCTACTTTTGAATATACCTATTGTACAACATTCGCTTCGTTATATCTTCTGCACAAAAGAGATAAATATTCTTTCTCTAACTAAAGTTTTTGGTAAATACTTCAACACCCTACTTTTAAATATACCTATTGTACAACATTCGCTTCGTTATATCTTCTGCACAAAATTCAATATTGCTTCACGAGCAATACTGAAAATATTGCACATTATTGCTCGCACTTCCCGCTCGTTCCCCTTAATGTAGGGAAAAAAGAAGCTCTAGCTTGCCTACACCGTTCTCTGCATTCGGAGTACTAACGCAGTCATATTGCTATTTCTAGTTTATTTTATTGGTTAATGGAACCATTTTCCTTGTTACAGGACATAGGTAACGTGTTTTACAGGTCAAAAAAGGTTGGCAATATTCTTTGGTACTAACGTTCATTAATACCTTAGAAATAAATGAAATAACTTTATGTTAATATTTTTGACTTTAAAAAGAAAATCGTTATCTGTAAAGTCGGTTTACGTTACAACGTCATAACAAAACATTGATGAAATGATCGTAACGTTACAATGAGCGTAACGTTACAATAAGTCATCCTTTTTCGTGCGTGCAGCCGGCATTCATCGATTTATTAGACGTTGTCACATCAAAAAGAAAGAAAAAAAAAATTTGGGACTCGCACAAGACACACAAACAAGTAAAATAAAGTTAAACTAACAGTTATAAAAATGTAATAACAAAACCTAACAACATGAATTTTATTTGTGCGAGGCCAAACAGGTCCCTATCTCAGCATATGCTGCATCTTAAGTGTTTGCATAGGCGCATTCCGAAGCATATTAGCAGAACTAACATAATTATGATGCAGCCAAATCAATTGTTGAAAATAAAATTTTGCACCAGTGACTCTTGCCCTTCCCTTTTATAAATTAAGGATGTAATTAAGTTTAGGTACTCATGCACATGGAGATAAATGTCCCTAAATAAATAAAGACTAAAAAAAAGTCTTTGCATCATCGATACTAACTACCACCCGCAGCTAAGCCCGCGTTGAATTAGTACTTTCCACCATATAAAATATAGCCTATAAGTAATTCTGGAAAGCTTTGTTTTGTCGTGGAACTGTTACAAACATCCATCGATCCATACTCACAAATATAACTAATACAGGTCGTTCCAGAAGTACATGGTCATATTTAAGGGTGATGTTGGGTAAGTGATATACATTAAGGAAAAACTATCTTAACATAAAAAAATCTTTTTTTTTTTTTTTCAAAAAATTCGACCATATTGTTACAGTTTGTGGCATTCCCTTTAGTTCAATCACAGATTTGATATCACCAGGTGCATCAGAATGCTTGAAAAGTATTTTTTTCGGAACTTTTTAGTAATTTTGGTGGTCGACTATTTAAAAAAGAAAATGACACATTTTATGTTTTGATATTTTTTCGTTCATGTATATCAGAATATAATACTCTTTATTATGTACACCATTTAAGTAACAGAAAAGATAGATGAAGATAACATTACATAGGGTGACACAATGGGCGGCCTTATCGCTAAAAGCGATCTTCTGCTTCTTGAGGGATCAGCTATCCAACATAATTCTAAAATATGACCACACACTTCTGGAATACCCTGTATTAGTTAGATTCCTTGAACCAATAGTTCAAAAGGTTTATCTGCATTAACTTCTCTAATCCATACATTTCAGGCGAGCTTTCAGTTTTCCCTTAAATTTGAACATTTTAACATTGTACAATAATTTTGCCCTAAAAACTATAGCTCACGAATACGGATCCGATCTAACCATCGAAACCACGCTATCTCTCGAAAACATATTTTCATTTAAAACTAGCGCAGCCTTTGATTCAAAACTCACATACAATTTTATTCGCTCCGACATTTCAAACTGCGTTTCATCGTGTTGACCACATTCCTAATAAAAAAGTTCCAATAGCTGACCGCCAATCAACAGACGACCATCCACCCACCCATCCATCCATCAATCCATCATGGCGATTCCAATTTTCAGCAGAACTTCTCTATTCGTCGCGTTTTTTCTAACAATTAAAATGGCGGATAGATCGTTCATCATCCACCGTTCGTTGGAATTTGAGTAAAAGATTGATTAGGCATTTTAGAAAAGTGGATTTGCAGTTCAAATGTTAAGAGTCATTTTTATTACTCGTGTTACCATTTTATTGGCAACATCTTAGCATAAAATTATTAATTGTCAATAATAGTTTTAGTTATTCTTGTGACATTTAATAACTTACAAACTAACAGCCATGTTCTAAGTGATTATTTCTAGTAGATTGTTATTTACTTACTGAATTTAAAGTCCTCGACTTGTTTTTTTTTTTTCATTGTCATGGCCACTAACGGCCGGGAACCAACTGTCAAATTAGCTCCCAACAGTAGCTGAAACGTCATGTCACAAAGGCAAACATGACAAAGGTAGAAACGTTATAGATACCGACTTTTAGTCAAGTGAAGTAAATAAGTTTTTACAGGTCTCAGAAAATGATTGTGAGACATTTAATTGCTTACCAACAGCGTACCTATACAGAAACGTGGCCTAAAACAGTTTAAAAGTAAAGAGGCATACACAACATACGAGCCGGAACAAGCCATAATTACGTCTAAACGCGCAACAAGAACAATAATTTTGTGCAGGGGGCTTTAAAATTCTTCTTGTAACCACCATTGCCATATATTGTGGCCCCATGGGCGTAGTGCGGCAATTCTCAAGAAATACTGATAAGTGTCGCTTTATCTTGAAAGTTAAACGATTTAAACGTACTATGTGCAGTGGGTAAAGAGGGCGAGAAGGTTTACAGTCTTACTCGTAAGTTCATAGACGAGGAAGAATGGGTAAACTATTTATATTTCTTGAATGTCTTGAGACGGTGGAAGATTATGTAGCGCACCTTTACCTTTCAGTACAGATTTTTTCAATTTATACAGTCATGTCTTATGTTCAAACTTATATAATCTTTTAGCCTGGGTAACTGGCAAAATATAAGCCAATATTAACTTGATAGTTCTACAACTGTTCTCACAGCTGGCAATTATGATTCGAGCTATTCACATACAGTGGCCATGGATTTCAGTTCATCATCAAATAAAGTGCACCTTCTCGTTCTAATTTGTTCTTTACCCCCGTGGCACGCGGGCTCATTCAGAAGATGTACGTTTGCGTAATGACGCTTGAAGTTAAGCAAGTGAACGAGCCAGCTGTTTTGACGCTAGCTCGCTGTACTTTGTGTGTGTTTGGTGCAAGTGATGAGCTATTGATTTAAAAGAAATGTCACTTATGCTTGTGGGGATGACAGTATTGAGTAAAAGGGATGCAAAGAAATGGGAAGAAGTTGACAGATTACGATTCTGTAACTTGCAGAAATTTCTGCCATAAAATATTTTTGATGTGACAACGTCTAATAAATCGATGAACGCCGGCTGCACGCACGAAAAAGGATGACTCATAGTAACGTAACGCTCGTTGTAACGTTACGATCATTTTATCAATGTTTTGTTATGACGTTGTCACGTTAAACTATCATCCGTAAACCGACTTTACAGATAACCAATTTTTATCAGTGAATCTTATAATGGTTGGCAAGCTACTTGCATACTAATGTCCTTTAACCAGCGTCAGACAGCATCAGTCTGTCTGACATGTCGCTGAAATGGACCTTTTTAGTGCAGCCGTGAGACACACATTTGGTTCTTAGCATACCTACATTTTTTTTTTTTTTAATTTTTTTTTTCTTTGTACCGTGCGTGTTTCATGTAAGTGCTAAATAAATATTATTCTTTCTTTCTTTCTATTCTTTCTTACAAGTACCGAGATATGTAAATTCTTCCTCGAGTGAATGAAATATGAGGTTTTAGAAATGGCAAACTGTTTGTATTGAATTTAGTAAATACATGAAATATATTTAGGAAATATATGAAATATATTTAAGAAATATATGAAATATATTTAGGAAATATAATGTAATATCGGATATTTTATAGAAAAACAAGACAGCAGAATAGACACACTCGATGGTTAGCATGAGGACAACAAGTATTTTTTCTAAATATCAATTTTATAAGATGAATTCACCAGCGTGAAAAACAGTTAAAACTTTGCAAACGCTATCGCTTGTGACTTCTCAACGTTGATCGAACAATTCATCTAGATTCCTAGGATTTTTAGAGGACATATTTCTCTAGAAAACATGCATTTTTTTTCTGTCATAATATGACATGGTAACTTTAAGTAAATTCCTTCAGAACGGGGTAAATTGTCGAGCGCTGAGATTTGTGCAATGTGACTCGGAATCTCGATATGAGGTCTGAAGAATGACGCTTGCGTAATGGAATTTGTAATAAATCGTGTACACAATAGTTCAGAGTTCGATTTTTCAATCTCATTTTCAAAAGGAAAAATCACAATTCTATTCTATTAAGTCCGTCAGTTAGATTAAAAATATTTAAATATCGTGTTTTTGTCAATTCAAATCAATAAATAAAATTGTCAAAGATAAGTGCATTTCAGTTTATATATATTAAAAGTAAAATATTTCTTAGTAAGCTAACTGATGGACCACATATATAGTTTTTTTTAAGGAAAATACGCTATTATATGCTTCAATATTCATTTAGATTTCAGCAGGGCCGCAGATTAAACCCTAGTTTGAATGCCATCATATATTACAATAGAATAGCTAAGCCAGAAAACTGTTCTACCTAGACAAAACATTATTGGAGCGAAAACTAATCCGGTATAATACTTCGGTTTTAACTAAATCGCGTGCTACGACCCATAAAATCTTGCTACGCCGTAGACTTCGTAGAGCGTCTACGAGATTTCGTAGCACACGAGATGTTAATGTCTGAACGGTTTCATTTTAATGCTGTTATGAAGGAGCATATCAAACTATATGTGGAGGCAGCTTTCGAAAATAGGATGGTTTGGTTCTGTAGGTAAAATCGAGCTTTTTACTAGGTTTGATTCAAACATTTTATTTTATAAATAATTTACAGTTGCATAATTTAAAATCATGCGAATGCATTTGACGTTTCGGGTATTCTTTGAACTGAAAACTAGACAGCCGAGGTAAGTTAAGATTGCAAGTTCTCATTCAGATACGATTTCTCAATTTATAAAGAAATCCATACTCACTTGATATTTTGTTCCATAACGGCTTAATAATGTGAAAGGCCAACGATTACCGCCAAAAACAGAAAAAAAAATGCGGGGCAGTCTTTGAGGACTGCCGATAGAAGTGATAACTAAGCGAAAGCTAAAGCGTTCGGTGACGATGACGCGAGTTCCATGATTTTTGTTCACACAAAAAGTGCTCAACGCGCCTCAAGAAGTTTTCACTTCAAAAAATCGACTGCCCAATATATTTATGTGCGCATAACTCGACAAAATGTACAGAACATAAAAAAAAATCCGCGATTTCGGTGTTGGTCCCATTGTAAAAGTTGTTCATAATGATGAGTACAATGACCCCTTTTCAGGTATTGCGTTTATTCTGTTACACCTTGTAGAATCAAGTTTGTGTAAAAGAGTTGGGATACTATTTATTTCTACGATAAGAACATGTTCTATCTATTCTAAATATCTGTCGAAGCCTTTTCACTGATCGGCGCCGTTTATTCAGTGGCCTAAATGACATCCAGCAACGCTTCTGATACAACATTTAATAAACGGGCTAGCTGGATGCTTAGACCGTTCATAGAATAAAGTAACCGTGTGACGAAAATATATGAAATATTTAATTTTGGGAATTCTAAATTCAAACAACAATCTATTTCAACATTCTAACCTCGACGACGTCGACGTGAACCAAGTCATTTGCCTAGCTGTTCAATTAAATGCCGGTCAATGAAAAAGCTAGACAGCCATTTAAACGGCTGATTAAGCTAGATGGCTGCGACTTATCTATCTATGTTAATAATATTATGAAATAAAAAGGACATAAAACTTACCCAAGAACTTACCAAAAACATTCATACCCACTTCAGCAGACACGAAACTGCAAGAAAAAAATACACGAACGCACATATTAAACCACAATTAGGCGGACTGAAAAAAACGTTAAGTTTAGTGCGGCGGGGATACGTTTTGCACTTATTTTAATCTGCAACAACAATGCGCGCTTAAATAACAGGAGGGTGGAGTGTAGGGGACAGTGGACAGGGAGAACAGAAGGTTCAGAAGTGCGATTCTGTAAGTATCTCACCCGGTAAGCTAAGGTTAAGTGACAGTTTAATTCATGCTTACTCCACCTACGTTTAGACGGTGAGACGTTGACAGAATAGACCAGCGGATCGATTCTGTAAATATATCGGCTTGGGTGAAGTGATTACGAGGTGAGCTGTCAATCCATATAATCAAGATGTGAAGTGATCACGAAGTGCGCTGTCATTCCATCTAAAATGGTGGAAGATTTAGATTTGATTAGTGTTACAATTTTTCTGACGATCTATTTTCCTGTTTGCTGTTACACTTCTGGTTGTTGTGCAAATACCAAAATTTAACACGGAAATTCAGTGGAGCGAGGAATCTGCCTTAGCCTTTGGTGTAGCTATGAACCGGCTTATCTTTACCAACTGTATTGAGTGTTATTTTTGAGTAAAGTGTTTGGAGAATTTAAATAAAAAACAAAAGCGTTATTTTATCCTATTCCAAGATATTTCTACGACATTCTAGATGAGAAATAAGTCTGCGAAAGGCTAGCTTTGTCTACGTCATTAGAGACGATGTCGTCATCTACAGTCTGTGGGTAAACGACAAGACCAGTGTTTGAATCTCCAAGGATAAACAGAGTGACGTCACAGTTGTAGTAGTTACGAAACTCGATTTTTCTTCTTTATTAATTTACAAATCTGAAAAAGGGGCAATTATATTCATTATTATGAACAACTTTTACAAGTACATTTTGTTGAGTTATGAAAACACAAAATGTATGGGGCCGTTGATTTTCTTTTTGAGATGAAAATTTGTGATGTCTCGTGGTACAAATTGTTCCTGATAATGTTGTGTTTTTTTTGTTACCTCATAACTCCGTCATTTATGAACTGATTTGAAACATCATTTTTATTTGAAAGGATATACTTTCGGATTAGTCCCATAGAAATTTAATCGAAATTGGTTCTTTAGTTTGGTTTTTAAATCAAAATAGCTGGAAAAAATGTGTCATCCAAGTAAACGAAATTGTGTATTTTGCTTTCCTGTGACTTTCCAGTGGTTTTGTTAGGTGGGGAAAAACACTACAAATTATAAATAGTCGGTGTCAAAATACGAAGAAACAACCAAAAACACGACTCCCAAAATAAAAGTTATACTTTGTAATGTTTTTTTATTTGGAAGTCGGTTGTATTTTTTTGTGAAAAGGTTTTTTTTGCACATAAATATTACCTTAAAGTTATGGGATATCAAAAGGAACACGTTTTATGAGTCACAATGAGGCATAGAGTTCTACGTGTGCTCCTACACTTATAATAGAAGTCCATAACGTGCACATAGCATACCTAACTAGGTGAAAGACAACAGCTGTCATTGTTTGTGATGAAACTGTCAGACCATCACTTTAACTACCAAATCCATTTAACAAAACGAATCGAACAGCCTTTATCCAATATTTTATTTGCTGTGACCACTGATGCCCTAACTGAATAAAGCTCCTACCTAAAAGAACACAAAAAAATGGCCTCCGAATACAATCCATCCCAGAGTTTTAAAATTCCGTTTTTTAATCTAGACACAAATGGGTTTTTAACCAGTCGGTGCGCAAACACCAGACAATCGCATATGTTTGTGTCCCGACATTTTTGAATGCCATTTCTGTGCGGGGCTCATATGGTGCGATTTTTTTTTTGCGACATTTTTTCCCCGTTCGCGGGTAGGACCACGACAATTTATTCACTGAGACGTATCTTGGCCTGCCGGGTTTGGCCTAAAGCTGTGTTTAAATAATCGTTTGTTCTTTGTTTTTTGTGTATATCGCTGCTCATTTATCAGTGGCGATCGGTGAGGTATTTTTGCGCGCCTGGTGCTATAACTCGGAATTTTAATTCGATTCCAGATTTGACAATTTCAGTGTTGCAACGTTATGACAAGTACTAAATAGTGACGTTGCGAAATTATTCGATATGGAAATGGAATATTTCCGGATCGATTCTTCTCGTTTATAATTTTACTCTCGTAAACTAAGTATATCAGGAAATTAAATATTTCTGAACCGATAATTTAGTTTTGACGATTAATTAACGATCTGAGACTTTTCTTTTATAATTGTGTGTGAAATAAATAAAAAAATGTGATCTCATGATCACATTATTTATTTATAGGAACATGACAAATAAAACAGATAGATGTATTATGGTAATAATTTATTATATAAATTGTCGCCGTCATCGCTATCGCTATCGCTGTCACTTTCTGTAACATTTATTATGAATGTGTCTGTGATATTGTCAATTAACATATCTAGCCTACTCATTTTTTCCTCTTCTTTGACAACATGGGATACGCATTTAGACCATTCGGTAGCCGAAAGGCCACACACTGATTGTTTATCGATTTTTGTGTTCATCACTACACTATTATATGTGGTATCATTATTTCACAAAATGACAGTAGCTAATGTCAAATCTGGAATCGAATTAAAATTCTGACTATAGTTTCAAACGGTTTATGAATCTATGGTTCTATGTATATTTCGTTGTAACATCAAAGTGGACTGTTGAATATTTACAAGGGGTGAAATGAAAGGAAAATGTGTCAGCTGGTTGAAATCCCATACAATTTGTTCGCGAATGAGGAAAACGGGAGTAATAAGGAACATTACATAATAAAACGTATTTTTATATCTCAATCAATGTTTACATAACTCTCTTTGAGTATCCGCTGTTTTTGGTTTAATATACAATGTTTATTTCTTATATTAATGGACCATTCACATTTTAGTTTCTGCGCAAAGCAGAATATTATTATATATTACAGTAGGTGATATATCTGTCTTAACGAAACCTGCACAAGCTGGCCTCTTATTCTATTGAAAATCCGTTCTATGCTTGGCCAGATAAATGGCAAATTATTACCACTGACGTGTGACCGACTGTACATAACCTCATTAAAATAAAAAGGTGCCATAAAACACAAAAATAATCCAAAAACACAAAACAGTCACAATTGCAGAAACAAACATAAAAATAACGCTTTATTTTTCAAAAGAGGTTTACTTTCTAACAGAATGAATTAGTTGAGAAGTGGGTCAAAGTGTCCCGTCCTACCCCGCCCGTCAACCAGCTAAATATTTTTGGCATAACGTAATTTTTATCATGAAGTTTGAAGACGATATTAAGTTGTTTTTGAGGTAATCTCGTTTATATTTTAGACGTTAGCAGGCTGTTTCTGTAATGTTTTATTTTTGGGTAAGGTAAGATATACAGGTTGTTTTATTTTGGGCTATATTTAGTCGTTTATGTTCGACAGTTTTCTTCTTTGACAGTTAACAGTTTTTGTTTAGTGGTTATGGTTTAATTTATTTTTTTGTGGAAACTTTTAGAAAAGACAAGTAAAAAAACATGTTACCTACTACCTAGTAGAAATAATTTAATAATTTTAAACAGGAAAAAATAAAAATATTAAACGTTATGTTTTGTTATGTTTAGCGTTTTGAACGCTAAACATCACATCATTGTAGCGAATTTTCTTATTAAAGCATTTGCAGCGTTTAATGGGCTTAGGCGTGGTCACATCACACAACAGATGAATAAATAAACATGACTAAGTCCCATAGAACCACCCATCTTACGTCAGTATTCACAAAAGCAAAAACGTCACACTTCCACCCACATTTACTTTACCAGATTATTCAAAAAACTTCTCACAAAATCCGCCTGAAAGCGGTTTAATCCGGTCGAATCCAGAAAGTGCGGACATGGCAGAGGCGTGGCGACTGCCGGTGACAAATGGTCAGTCGGGATGATGGTATTGACAGTAATGGGAGCCTAATGGCACGTTACGGTCTTGCCATCCACTATGGGATAGTTTTTGGGACATCTTATTGGTTAGGATCGGTTGGATGATCTTGATACGTGGTGCCTTATTGTTAAGACTGTGAATGCTAATACTATTCAAAATAATTGAATCAAATCTTCACTCAGTTGAACCCTAATAATGTTTTAATTAAAACTTCATCACAATCTTAAGGTAGACTAAAGAGTCAGGTAATATCAGTCAACCAAGCGTGGCAGAGAGTCAGCATGCCAGGTGCATAGACAATTTACTGAATTTTGAAAATCATCCTGGACCTACTACATACATGTTTCTGAGGAACAGCTGTGTAAAAACAATTCAATTTAATTTAAATCTGCTATAAATTGCAGCAGTCCTGTAACATTTTAGATTGGTGTACTCTGAAATGGTCCTGGACCAATGCAATTTGCACGTAGTTGCGTTACGTAAAATGCCACTCGTGACGACGCATTTATAAAGAAAAAGTCCTTAAAAATAAATTAAATATTTGGGCGTAGAAAAGTAAAGTAAAGAAAATAAACAAGATTGTAATTTCGGGAATTTCGTGCATTGTACATTTGTTTTTATTATAAACTAGTGGACCGCCCCGGCTTCGCCCGGATATTAATGTTTTTTCAAAATTTTCTTTCACAAGGTTCTTATAGACTCCTGACAATAACAAACACAATAAAAAGAATTAGCGAAATTGGTCCAGCCGTTCTCGAGTTTTGCGCTTAGCAACACATTTAGCGATTCATTTTTATTATATAGATGTGCTTAATATAAATATATAATTTCGCGTGTTTTGAACACATTTTTTCTGTCACAAAACGCCTTTTGGAAAAACTTGTTTGCGTGTAATATTACTACTCAATATACTGTTACAAGAATTTTACGAATTTTATAAGAATTTTTTGAACGTCATGGCTTGCAGCCATGACGTTCAAAAAAGTTATCATAAAATGTGCCTATAAGTATCTAAAAGTACTCTACACATGTTTCCCCTTGAACTAGTACTAGACAGTCAGGTACTCCGGCATCCGGCATCGAACCGATTTTAATGAAACTTAGTACGTATAAAAAGATACCTGGGTCTACTACTACTATTAAATCAGTGAGTTAGGTGAGCACTTTTTAAAAATATTTAGAGATGCAGTGAGAGAAATTTTAAGTTACCGATAGAAAGTGTAAAAATACTGTATCTTCTTCTCTAAACGCTTTTAAGGAATATAACTACATAATATGTATTACAAAGACTTGTCAGTTTGTATGAAATACCGTGTTTCAAACGCTTTTAAGTGTTTGCTGAAAAAACTTCAGCATCATAATTCGTGAAAGCTCTTACTACTAAACAACGTAAACTAAGTCGATAAAGCACTATAAGTTCCACAAGATAAGCTGCAAAATCTATTGAGCCAACCGGACATAACCAACGATAATAACTACTAAAAAAAAACAGAGAGAAGTATCCGGTAAGCTCACTACTCCAGTCACTTTTCTTACTTCGGCAGGTGGCGCCACCTGCGCCCAAGTTTCTAAGCGATTAGTTTTCCCTAGTATAATTTATAGGAAAAAATACTTGAGCTACAGTTTTACGAGATAGCAATGTTATTAGATGAGTAACGACTGCTTACACTGTGTGAAGATGCAATTAAGAGATAATATGGTGTTTTACGAGTCCGATATAAGGAGCGTCCAATCAGATTGAACAGTTGATTT
Organism: Mamestra configurata; assembly: GCA_002192655.3. Lineage (NCBI taxonomy): Eukaryota > Metazoa > Arthropoda > Insecta > Lepidoptera > Noctuidae > Mamestra > Mamestra configurata. Next base: position 471,687 of record NDFZ01005387.1, read on the forward strand.
TGTTGCTGGGCTTTTATATGTTATCGAACTAGAACAACATAGTCAAACCACAGTACATAGTTCACAGTAGAACAACTTTATTTTATTTATTGTCAATTTTAACTTACTTCAAATTTTCAATCCAATCTCAAGTTTAAACTGATTATTTTATTGAATAAGGAGACTATGTCATATTTATAAAACTAATAAACATAGTATTAAGTGCTACTAACACCTACTGTGGACTTAAAGTTGTCTTGTATGAATAAATATCATATCATATCATAGTACTGATACAGGTAGGTAAGTGATTATAGAACGGCAGAAGATAACCTGTAGAAATACATTTGCACGAAGCTTACCGTCAATTGTTATTGTTAACAGACGGACACTGTTGACTAACTTCTGAAACCAATTCTTAAAGTTAACTTTTTAGGTCAGAGTTAGCGGCTAACACGAGGTTAAATCACAAATTTCATTTCATTTCATATATTTATTCAAACAATAAACAAAAGAATATTAGGTACGCACATAATAATATTACAATAAACTTGTGTCATACAAAACAATTTGTACAATTGAAAGCTAAAGTAGGTATAGTAAAATATCTAGTCAATCAATTAAAAAGATGTCTATAAATAAATGTCAAAAATAATGTCAAATGTACGGTATGTCAGATCATTATCCAAAGCCGGAGTATAGCCACTAAGTCAAAAATCTATTCAAATAAAAGCTTTTTCAATGTTTTTATTAAAATAAATTATTTGACATAAAATCTGATTATACTCACATTTCTCCAACACAAATATTTCATACATGATCGCCCCGGGTTCAACTGGGGGGGGGCTACTCTCTTAACCCGAAGTCCGTAGTTTCGGGCTTAGTGGCGGGTATTCTACTCCGTATCACCTACGGACTTACGATTAGTTCCGAACCCGAACTAAGAATTAATGACAACACGATTTGACAGAAACTATCAAATCGTGTTGTCATTAATTCTTAGTGGTTAGGTGATACGGAGTAGAATACGCCCGCAACTAAGCCTGAAACTACGGACTTTGGGCTTAGAGAGTAGCCCCCCTGGTTTGTGCTAGCGGGACTTACTTACAAAGGTTAATTATTATACAGTCAATAGAACATTTACTAAAATAATAATTTTAAAACTAATCATGAGAAAAATTCAGGCTTGAAAAAAGATCTCATGAAAAATATCATCCTGTGGGTGAGATAAGTTCAGAAGAAAATATGCATCGTACACATTTTCCGTCGCCCGATTCTGTCGGGTGTTGAAGAAAAATCGGCCTTGGTTTTATCGGCAACGGCGACGAAGTTTCCCTGAAGAAAATTGAAAAGTACATACGTTGTTAGGAGTTTACAACGACCATCAATTTAAGTTCTGTTGTTGATTGTTGCTCTTAAAATATAAAATACAAGCTACCGCCCGCGGCTCCACCCGCGTTTATGTCGAAAATCATCCCAAGGGAACATATTCCCGGGATAAAAAGTATCCTATGTATTATTCCAGACTATAATTTACCTCTGTGCCAAATTTCATCAAAATCCATTCAGTAATTTTTGCGTGAAAGAGTAACAAACATCCATCCATCCATCCATATTTACAAACTTTCGCGTTTATAACATTAGTAGGATAAGTCGGAAGCGATGGTAAAACTTTTTTTTTTTGTTAAAACTTTGTAAAAATATTATGCGCACTAGAAGATCGTAGTTCCAAAAGGAGTTAGTTATTCAAATAGCATTATGGGAAAATTCTCAAATAAAAGAAAGAAGTATTGCCCATACTGAACACATTTGAGACAACTTCTGTTGAATTTCCAAATAATGCCAACTTTTTTAGTAATTTGTATGTGACATATGTATGTGACATATGTATGTATGTGAAAGTTAACTATTACTTTTTATCTTCCTTGTCCTGTAAGTCATACCGGTATATACCTAAGCCATACAGGTATTCATACTAAAATATTTCATGACGTCATATTATGATACCATCTTATCCACCTATAAAAGATAAAATAAATATTTAACGAAATTGATTTCCTGGAAGGTAAGAGCACCAGTCACCCTCCTCCTGCATGATTGAGTTTATTTTGTTGGATCATAACAAAAATATGTTTTTCAAAAGCAAGTGGGGTAAGAGGGCACTCCTCGGCATTTTGTCGGCGTTTCACAAAGTACTGGCGAGGTAAAAATTATGAATGGAAATTCGTTTAAGATGGGAAGTTGAGAAGGTGAGGAATATTTATTGACGTTGGGGGTGACGTAACTCCTGTTGTAACAGTGTTTTAGAGACAAACATGTTACTGTTCCCTTCTTTAGAACCTGTGAACCTTTTACACCCGTCCATTGAAAGGGTCATTAGAAAACCAGCGTCAGACAGCATCAGTCTGTCTGACATTTCGCTGAAATGGACCTTTTTAGTGCAGCCGTGAGACACACATTTGGTTCTTAGCATACCTGCATTTCTTTTTTTTTATTTTTATTTCTATGTACCGTGCGTGTTTCATGTAAATGCTAATAAATATTATTCTTTATTTCTTTCTATTTTTTCTTTCTTTTAAAAGAATGTCAACCAGTTCAGTAGAAGATTCCCTTCCTACCTTTTAAGATGCTAAGTAATTTGTGATTTCATTCAAATCATGAAGTCAGTGTTTCCCCAAGTTTTTACTCTGCGGAGCGTCGATTGATGTTCGTTGTTCTTTGAAGTTATTAACTAGTATGATATTAATTTTAGTCATATTTATATATAGTATGTTATATTTAAAGTTTTTTTTTGTATTTTTATGTTAGCATAACTTTTACACACGATGTCTACATCTCTTTTAATCGACTCTCCTTTCGCAGGTATGCTGGAAGAGATTTCTTTAGAAATAAACATCACCTTTGTACCTATTTTTCTGTTCCCTTCTTCTTATCTATTTGTTCTATTTGTTCCTTTGTACCTATTTTTCTGTTCCCTTCTTCTTATCTATTTGTTCCATTTGTTCCTTTGTACCTATTTTTCTGTTCCCTTCTTCTTATCTATTTGTTCCTTTGTACCTATTTTTCTGTTCCCTTCTTTTATCTATTTGTTCCTTTGTACCTATTTTTCTGTTTCCTTCTTCTTATCTATTTGTTCTATTTGTTGTTTGTTTGTTGTGTGTATATAAACTGTTAAATAAATAAATAAATAACACACATTGGCCAAAACTTTCCTCCAGACCAGAACTTGACTAATTTTCACCATACCAACAGACAACAAACTCACTTCAAAGGCATTTAAAACTTCATTTAACAGTACATAATAACATAGCACACTGCCAAAAACTATGAAACTACGGTCCGCAGTTAAGCGCTTCCGAACCGAAGCACAGCTTCAAAGGTTTACTAGTCCGGCGGAAAATTTAACAATTCACAGTTGAAATCTTTAGCAAGTGACGCGATGCAGAAAATTGGTACGGCTTCCAGTTTTGCTTGGGAACCGGTTGGGTTTTGGTATAACGATATGAGAGAAATGGCGGTGGAAATTTTGATACAAATTAGGATATGCAAGAAATAACCTTGATAAGAAATTCAAGAAAATAGGGATGAAATAGGGCTGTATGCTAAAATTACTATTATAAAGAAATAGGCAATCATATCAGATAGAAGGAACAGATTCATGGTACCTACTTATGATTTCGAAACGTTTGTTTTAAAAAATCCCAATATTCAATCGAAATGACTAACAAATAAAAAATTTCTAAAGCATTCACATCTTGAACATACACAAACTCATAACCAAACAGACATACATCTAATTCCCCAAAGAGCTATTTAAGAACCTCGCTCAAACTTCGATTTCCAACGGAACGTCACTTTGATTTGATGCATCAGTGGTCGCCTTAACATGCCATTTGATGTTAAAGCTCATAAGTTTGCAGCAAGACTTCCTTTTGGACGCTTTCGAGCAAGAAATTGCTTGATACGAACCCATATTTTGTGAAATATGAAATTGGAGGATGTTTCTTGTTTGAGATTGGTGGATGCTCCTTTGGTTTCGACCTTTTCGATGTTTGCTACATAAATAAAGTACCCTTTTTTGCCTAACTTGCCATCAGTAAAATTATGGCTAGTATACACAGTGCAAGCTGATGACTAGACAGTAGACAGTTACTCGGATCGTCTTCTCGTATGCCAGTAGCTCGGCTTTCTTTAGCTGTCTGCACGGTGATAGTTGCTGCCCTCTGTCTCTTGCCAGTCTCAGCGCACAAAAAATACAGGTCCCGCTCGCAACTGCCTGGCTGTCACTGGCGCACTACTGCCGAACGTGTCCGAACGTTACGAGTGATGTCCGCGCTGCTGCCATGTGCGAGTTATTGTCGGGGGGAAGGCGAGTGAAAACAAAAAATGTTGACGTAACTCGGATGCGAGCTACTATCCAAATCGAACGTGCCAGCAACTCGTAAGATACGTCCAAACGATGCGAATTACTGCACTGCAGCTACTCGGCAGGCTGACTCGCACGCTAGCTCGCACTGTGTAAACTAGCCACTAGAGAGAGTTCCATAATTGAAGATCTTAAAGTTAATAACGTTCTTATTGAAGAGAAACATATCAAAATGAATGTACAACTTGAAACAGGTCACACAATCACCCAAATGATTTATGTCTCAAACACATTCTCAAACAAGATCAATTAGTAACACCCTTGTAACTTCTCAAACACATTTCAACAAGATATCAAGACAGGCCCGAAAGTCAAAACTCATATAAACACTCCGTTACGCGAAGATACGAAGCATACGTCAATAAAATTGACATTACTCCTCAAGAGGACTTGTCAGACTCTGACCCAAATGTGTCATATTATTGAGCTATAAATACTCCTTGTCCAAATTATCAGGACCTTCAAACTCAATGATGAGATGAGAAACTGAGAGGTCATTGTTGTGTGGTGGTGGGTAAGCGCGGTACACTATTATGTCGATTTAGTGGTGATATGTGACCCCGGGCAGAGGCACGTGCTTGTCTAGTGTTAGGAGGAGTCATAAAGCTTATGAACGTTGAGTTGATGGAAAACGACGGCGCGTATTGATATCATGGTGTGTATTGATATCATTTGTATCTTCATGTCAGGCGTTTGAGACGGCGACTTTCGTACATCTAGATTTAAACAGGGTTGACCCAAAAAAGCACATTTGTCAGAAAAGGCGATGAACAAGATTACAGTTTCCCTGTGCACTGCAGGAGTTTTCGGTACAGATTTATGCTTTTATGCAGCTTGAAACATATGGTAGGAATCTTGTTTTAATGATGTTTTGAGGCTGAAAATTGGATGTTTGTAGTTATTTCCCTATTACTTAACAATATACGTAAATTTGTTCTATTATTTTGAATTAAAACCTTGTTGGTGAATTTAGCCATCTAGCGTCGAGTAGCGGAGATATTGTTTAAATCTGTTGTATTGGTGGGCAGTATTGAGATAAAGAATTCGATGGTGCGCATAACTAAAATAATCTCAATTTTTGAGTTTAGCTTCCTTTAGGTGTGCGGTTGTTTAGTCATTTTTTAATTCTTTTCTTCTACTAAATATTGCATGTTGCTTTTTGCCACGGCTTCACTCGCGTTAAAGTAACCTAAAACCGTCTCCAGGAGCACATCTATGTCTGCACCAGAATTCATCAAAATCGGTTATTACATTATAATATTAGTTCGGATAATTACGTTTATATTTCCAATTTTATTTGCTCATCAAACTGTCGTTTAGCTTAACAAACTTCCTGTTCTTCGTTATCCAGGTATTTGAAGTGCATTCTGCGGCTAAGAGCGCTGCTATATCACGTTCCGAAATTCCTTCATGAAATGCCAACGCCGCGCCGTTACTCCAAATCTCGTATAATGGCGATGTATGAACATTAGCTACTCAAAGTCTTGTCTTGGCCTTAACAATACTGAATTATGAGTTTTTGTCAAACTCTGCAGGTTGTACAACTTTGGCATTTAGTACATAAAGTTTTGAAACGAACACAAAAAAAAAGTTAAAAAACGAAAACCCGTTTTTACGAATTATAACCAACAATATTCGCAATTTACATTTCATAGAAAAAATAAAAATACCTGTTTTATCCGTTGCCCAATTACTTATGGGAGATAAATTATAAAAGTAAAGATAATATTTCCCATGGCGTATTTCATATTCACTCGTTTTTGTTTCTCGCAAAGTTTTAGACACCAGCCGTCAGATGTCTGTGATTTATTTATTTATTTATTTATTTATTTATTGGCCTATCTACAATTGTTACACTTTTTATCCTAAAAATACAAGCAGCATGATTCAAACATAGTGTACAATATGATGCGATAGACACAGCATGCAAAAATAAAATTAAAACATCAGTAGGTTACAATAAAAGTACAGAAATAACGCTTACAAAGTTATAACAACTAGTGGGTAGTTCTAAAAAGTAGATACTATACAATCAAAAAAGACATTATGGTGGATTACTTTTGATGGACTTGGCCTCAAATGTGCCTATGATGTCTGTACATCATAGGCATCTGACGGCTGTTATCTAAAATTTGACAGTTTCGGGTAGCTTGATGTGCTGGCGTCTGTACGCCAGCACAACAAGCTACCCGAAACTGTCAAGTTTTCCCAATCAACCCTGAACCTAATGCTTCAGCGATAAAGTTGAAAATCTGTTCAAGAAATTTGACAGATTGGCGTAGCTTGATGTGCTGGCGACTATACTTTAAATTACGACCGCTGCCCATTGTGACTTATAGAGTTACAATATTTAAGAAAGGTAAATCCACATACCCTCCGTAGTTGGGTAAAAAGACCAGCCCTATATCATTCACTTGATTTAATTACGTTAGTTTGAACATTTGACCATCATCGGTTACACGATAGTAAAATAAACAAAAAAAAATACGTTGAATCACAACACAAAAATGCAAAACCGACTTCACAAACCAAGTCCCAGAATTTCTCGAAGCTACTGAAATACATTGAAATTTCCATCATTTTCTACACAGACATTAATATTTCTAAAGCAAAGTTATCACGACAATATTTTGAAAACACAAAATAATAGCGGTAGCGCAGAATTTCCTTTGAAAAGCTAAAAGTTCGCTTCGAATTTGATTTATTGCATATTCGCAGGCACTCCTTTGACAGTCGAGTTGCGCTCACAATCTCAATGCACACACATTTTTATTTGCCCCTTCGTTACTGGGACTAAATTTTTGTTTATATAGAGTAAGAAATAAAGGATATTTCGCTTTGATTGTATTTACTTTGGAAATTGGAAGTGCTAACTGGGTATCTTTATGATTACGAGTAGTCTAGGCAGTCGTATTGTCGTTTAGCCAGTTTGTATTGCTATAAGCTGTCTGTAACAGTTATACACCTTATTTAAAGGGATTTAGGACGTCCATAGAACGATACAGTAGTAATAAATTATTAAAAGTGTGATAACTGATGAGTGCCGTGGGGGTTCCTACCCTTTTTTCTTCCATTCCATTCCTATCTTAATTCCAATAAGACAAATATTTATCTTTGACACTTTTCATATTCCTACCAATTTATATTTATGTTACCTGACTGTTATATCTTTATCGTAAGTTCCTTATCATATAAATTAAATCTCATTTAACATGGCCGTTCACATTTTGAAAAAGACCACCCATAACCCTGATATTTTTAATCTTTCATTACGGTTAATATGTGATTTTAATCAAAGCAATGTTCATATGCAAAAATGTAAATTACGTCATTCAGAAAGCTTGAAGAAGATTTTACAGCATGGTCCCAGTTATACCCTTTTGTCTCATACAATGACTATCCTTAGGTACAACAATAGCTGTAAGCCAACTTACTCGTATAAACGCAGCTGCGAGCATGTTAGTCGGATTAGCGATAACATCCTGACTAATCTAGCTGGATAGTCAGGCATAAAGGCAACGCTTATGCTGCGCTCACATACGTGCTTCAGTGTAACACTGACGTAGCATTTGTTCTGAAACTTTGCAAAAATCCACACAAAATCACCCCTTTCATACGTAATTAGAAAAATCTCCGACCGTTTTTTTTATGGAGAAGATCTTGACCGAGGACTAAATTGTAGTTGTTCATTCAAATCACAAAATCATTTACATATGAGTCCGCAACAAAGCTCATCTTTGTGTTCCAATTGTCGTCGGCCCAAGAAGAAAAATGTCCGTCTGATGAGAGTTATAGGCACAATATTATGATTATAAACAGGACGTTGGAAATGTACACAGTATGGACCCAGTAAGCTATTTGTGATACTTATATATCTCTTAATACGCACAGAGTGAGCAATATGTATCTATGTAGCCTACCTAGGTTTCGGATGGCCACCCGACTTTATAATTTTATCGAAATTCGATACTAAAATTTATATCCGAATCCCAGCACACATAAAAGGGATAGCCCGTCGTCACACCGAAATAAACCTTTCAAATACAATCTAACTCGTGTCTTACGGACATATATCACTGCTATAACATTTTGCAAGTAACATACACCCTTTCACGAGCCGATTCCGCCCCCCGCCTCAGAAACCGCACGAATACTCGCTCTTACATAACAATAATACCTTTTCTACAGCCTCCCTGATAAATAGCTGGCTGTACGAACTTATATTTCGCAACCTACACCACGTGGTTCAATAAAGTAGATTTGTTGCGACAGCGCCATCTAGCGGGTGGCGCGGGCACTACGTAGAGAACGAGCGTTCTAAACGGTTCTGGAATAGTTTTTGGCTCTCCCATGGAGTTGTTCCAGGAAGAGTTTGTGTACGCTTGCCAAGAGATGGCGCTACATGTTGCGTTTCAGAGCTTCTTCCTGTTGTACATTTTGCCTAACACAGGTATCTAATGTAATGTTTTTCTTTGTTTCAGCTCTCAGAGCTCGAGCAGCGAGTCCTGGAAGCCGAAGGCAGGGCGGAGGAAGCGGAAGACAAGGTAAATATTTTTTATATTTAAAACGATTTTGATTGAATTCAGGCAATATTTATATTTAACAGAATTCTTTGTTTAAAACCTAGGCGACTTTTACTTAAACAACAGAACTATTTTAAATTTGTAACGTAGCAATCTACATAACAAATGGTTTCATTGAATCACGCACAAATTGCAATTCCTTTACAAATCCTAGCTCTCAGATTTCCAATAAGACCGTATTTTTTCCCGCCAATAAATTCCCCCACGCGCATACGATGTGCAAGTCACTACGGTCAGCAAAAAGGTTTCATTAATACCCTTGCGAACTGGCAGCTTTTGTTTGGCAGGACCTTCGTCACTGTTTTGGATGCCATTAGAGTCTGAGGATTAATAAAGTTTACTTTTGGTTTAGCGTTGATTTTGTTTTGGGGGAAAATTAATAGTAAAAGCGATGTAAGTTTTTTATCGTTAGTTATTTTAGTAAAAAGAGATCGAATTGATGACTTTAGGCTGCGATACCTAAAGCGACTAGCAAAGTTATTCTTCATTTGTTTTACGTAAAAAGTAATAGTGTTATGAAGATTAAATTAAATATTTTTTTTCATGATCCGACTAAAGACGAAATAAGGAGAGCTGCGTCAATCAATCAATCACTGTCCGCAGTGACATGTATTAAGTACAAAACGGTTGGAAACCGTTGCCGTCATCGATATATGAATATACCTATCTACTTTATCTATCATAGATTGAAATTCAATATGAGAGCCAAAGCCATATAAATGACTAGCCCCAAACGTCCAAATTATAAAGAAACATCAATCAATAGCAACCATACAAATACTTACATATTTTTAAAATTTAATTTTCTTTTCCCGCACGTTTAAAATTATATGATAGTAGTGAATCGATGCAAAAATGGCGGCACGTCAGTTAAACTGTGAAAGATTTAATGAAATGTTGCGGGAACTCTATAAATTAATTAATATCGGGCTGGGACACATTACGGACTCCGAGTGTAATTACTGTTGCGTCGGGTAAATAAATGGGTTATTGTCTATTAATATTTCGATTATTTACGAAGGGTTAATATTTGAAATGGATTAAATGATATTTACTTAATAAAGATTTGGCATCATTGTTCTGTTTTCACGATTTGACATTTTCATTGTGCATTTTATATAAAAGTATAAATATGAACTTATCAGGCTTATTCATAAATTTAACCATATGCATAAATATACAGATTAAATAATATATAGGTTTTGAATTTAGAATCCGCTTTTAGCTAAACATCATTTTGGTTTAGCATGTAGGTACTTACGCATTCAAATGCAAACTTTGAGATATAAGGAAGCTTTTAATTGAAAATTTAAGACTTCTAAAAATTGTCTTGTCCAAAATAAAACACAGTGAAGTATAGCTTCCTTTCTTCTAGGTCAGTCGGGTGAAAAGACATAGCGTCGTATCTCCCTCAAAAGATGATTTTTATCACATTTAACATTAAATCTAACACCACTACTCCTGATAAAGCAGCTTTCAAACAACATTTTCAGATAATATAAAAATATAGTAGGTACCTTTATTTCTTATTTTCCCAATCTTTTTTCCTAGGGCTAATATGAAATGGATAAATGACGTCATTTTACGTAACAAGTGATAGCTATGTCATAAAACGGATCCCCTGTCCGGGACATTTGTTGGAATACTCGCTGACAACTGAGAGATGGGGGACCGTTGGATTATGTGGGGGACGCGTACTGTTAGCATGAGCATAGTCGTTTGTATGGAATGGTTTTATTGAATAAGGGATAGTGTTTATTTTGTTGCAGAAATGACGCTGGCAATGAAAGTAGATTGAATGTTTATTTTGTATTTTACTTATTCTCAATTTTGAAATCACTCGATCTGAGATAGGTATGGAGTAATGCATTTTGAATAGTGGGCCGTAGCTATAAACCCATTATGGCCAATTATAAAAAAAAAAAACAAATATAATTTTCTGCAAGTACCTATGCAGATCCCAATTAGGGATATGAACTGAGAATCTTTGAAATTCGTGCTCAGAATTTGACAGATAAATGGGGGCATAGCATGCCATCTACCCGTGTGCCAAGTTTCATTCAAATCTGATTAACCGTTAAGACTTGAAGAGGTAACAAGCAAAAAAGCAATTCAACTCACTTTTGTATTTCATAATAAGCATTAAACTTAGGATTTGGTACTTTTCGAACTTAGACCAAATTCAGAACAAAGTCCCTAAGGACCAATATTCAAATTTCAGACAAAATTAATAATACTATATTATATTTTTTTTTTTTTGCCAACGCTACGTTCACAACGAGAGCTTGGTACACAAGCGAGTACAGATCGGCGCGGGGGATGGACGCTATTGATTTTCACAATTGCAGGATTATGACTCACTCCGGCTTTGTTTGTTTTACATGCTTACGTACATGAGTTTGCGTAGCTTTTTAATTAATTTTGGATTTAAAATGTTTAAAGGGAAACGAAGGGATAATGGTTAAAAAAGGGAAAATGAAAAGCATATTTTATGTTCTGATTAATTATGATGGTAAAGCAATTTAACGTAACCATTCGCATAATAAATTGTATTTTGTGCAGTTTAAAGCAGTTGCAGACGTAGATTTAAGTTAGCTTAGAACCGTTTACACAATCCAGACTTATTTTTTATCTCAGAGTTATTTGTTAACACGAGTTTAAACAACAAATACTCCATACATAATGACACCGAGTTAAAACTAACTTGGATTTAAAAAATAAGTGTGATTTGTGCAAGTGAGCCTTAGATCAGCTTGCATAGCTTAAGTATTTATTCAAACTTATTTGCATAGTAGGGAAGTGTGAAAAATGTCTAGCAACCGGCCAGTATCATTTTCGAAAAGAGAACAAGTGTCTTATGTCCTTAGTGAAAGACCATTCTCAAGTGTCACACGACAGCGTAGCATAACAAGTTAAGACGACAAGAAAACCTTACGACATAATGAAAATAATAATTAAATATCTCATTGTGAAGGGAACTGAATTCCACGCGGGATTAAATTCCACTTTACGTGTGACTTTTCCATTACGGCGAGCAGTTCCCGCCTTTATCACGACGCCATTTTCTGTTTTCCATTTTTGTACTGAAATTAAAAAAATGAAAGTTTTTCTGATGTTAAAACAAAAAAGTGTTTTGCTTGGTTTGGTATAACATGCAACAGTATTTATTATATTTGTTTTTTTCTGGTATTATGTACCAATGTTAATTTTTTCGATTTAAAAATGTGTGTTGCTTATTTCCTATCAATTCTGAACTACTATTTAAAGGTTCGACTACCCTTTGACGTAAATGAAGAAAAAAAATGTCGACAAATAATCTCTCGCTTCTTCCGAACCCAACTTAATCACAATGGTATACAATCCATCAATAAAGTTTGGAGTGTAACTAACATCTGTCGCTGCTGATATAACATTAGTATTTTTTCCCTAAAATATTGAAATCATCTGTTGTCTAGGTGTATATTTTCTCAATGCAAACATTACTAGGCTAGGTTGTCTTGTAGTTATCACTCTCAGCGGTACAACCGGCGGCGGCGTCGGGAGTCGCAGGGCGATCCCCGGCCACCGCAGGCGCGGGCCTGCGGACGGCGAGCGTTGAGTGGCTCGCTGTCCGATCACCACCAGGCCCGGGTCGATGGCGCGTTGTGTTTCACGCGCGCCTCAAAGAGATGTCAGCATAGAGGACCAGGCCCGCTAGGGCCAGAGCCTGCCAGGGTTGCGGAATTTGTTCGAAAGAGTCACCGCGGCCCTGGAACGCAAAGGGGAGGAACACGAATGGGTTTTAGTCAATAAGAGTCTGACACGCCCTTCCGCTCCACCCAGAGCGGAAGAAGTCATTTGATGATTTCCCATAAAAAAAAGGCGAAACAACCGCAATTGTACAAATATAATTAAGTTTGTATAAAAGAGATGTGTACCTAACTATTTTTCGTTTATAATAAATTATATTCGATCTATCTATCAATTTCTAGACATAAGTAATTCAGTCTAATGACCTAAAACTTATTTAACTAACAAACGACGAAGAGCAAAACTCAATTGCCACAAATTTCCTTAAAAAACGGAATAATGAAAATCTGTAAGGGAACAACCTAACCAACCCTTCACATCGAATTCATTCAACAGCCATAAAACGTTGCACAATCATTTATATCTAGGTACCTCAAACCGTCAACAACTCCAGCTTACTGCACGAACGTGATCACAATTCGAAGGAAGACTTCCCGAATGACGAGAGCCAAGGGACTCTGCAGCGTTCAAAACGACTCGCAACGACATTTTATCGCCCCACGCGCCGTAAGATTGCATAGTCGCATGTGATAAAACATGGAGTATTTTCCTTTGATAGCCTCTTTCTGGTTTATTTCGATTGTCTTCAAATGGAGTGGCTGGGGATTTTATTAGACTGCGGTTTATGATGTGGAAAAGATGCACGATGTTTTTTTTTTGGCAAGAGTAAAATAGGCCAAGGCAAGAGTATACGAAGCTTCATTTAAGAACATGTTATAGATTCAGGGACATAAATATGCAAGGTGATTCATGTCGTAACCAACTTAATGGGAAAAATAAAACAACCTTAATGTCTGTTTCATCAAAAAAACTGTCTGAAGACGGTCTTTGAATTTCAACATAGCATCTTAATACAAATTTAACTTAGGGGCACTGTCCTTGGGGCCCGTTCGGTGTGGGTCGAGTGTTCTCCTAACTCATATTTATTGGCAACAGAACCTGTTTTTTAGTGTGGGAAATCATCAAATGACTTCTTCTGCTCTAGGTGTAGCGAAAGGACATGTCAGACTCTTACTGACTAAAACCCATCCATGTTCCTCCTCCGTTTCGAACAAACTCCGCAACTGGCAACGGTACCTAACACTCAGAATAAAGTTGTTCTGTATTCTGAGACCTAGCATAGACTAACTATACTGCAAACTCTAATTTGTATTATTGTATCTACCAAAGTTACAATAATACAAAAAAACATTATGTCTTGTACAAAACAAAGTATTTGGTCCTTACTCCGTTTGTCCTTAAAGCGCAACTTCACTGCATTTTACTTACCAGTAAAAGATTGTACCTCTTCAGAACGTGATAGAAAGCATGTTTCTGCAATTTTCTTTTTCTTTTGCTTAAGTTGTTCCTTTTCTTGTTCCGCTCGATCGGGTTGTAGTTTACTAGCTTCTGTCAACGACTTCGTCCGTGTGAAAGTCGGAAATAATAGCAAGGGAAGATTCTTCCGGGGTAAAAAGATATCTTATATGACATAGCCAGAGCAGAATCTACCCGTATGTCAACACTTCATCCAATTTTTTTTTTTAAACTTTCGTGTTATATATATGTATACCGAGTTTCCTCCGTGCCTCGGAAAGCACGTTAAGCCGTTGATCCCGGCTGGCATTTGTAGATTCGTCTTTGGCAGTCGTTACGGATTGTCAGAAATCAGTAAATCTGACTCCAGTCTTGCCAAGAACTACCGTGTTACCCTTTTAATGGGTTGTGGAGAAGCCGATCCCAATATAATTGGGAAAAGGCTAGGCAGATGATGATGATATATATATATATATATATATATTATTGGTATGGATTGTTGAGCTAGTATGCTAAGTGTTAATATAAAATAAGGAAAATATGAGGAATTTTGGAATTAATATCGTCCTCTTTTGAGACTTCTCAATAATTTGATATTATTAAAATTTGACGAAAAACCAATAACTTCAACTACCCACTTATTATACAAAACTACTCGCAAACGGCAAACATTTCGAGTCATAAGAGGCAGTATGCAATCAATAGATTTTTTGGTCCTTTGATCCTGGGATTTTTTTTGATAAGGGTTTACCGTTATGCAATTTGCAACCGTCAATCCATCAAAACCTTATCGAAAGAATTATCAAATGAGTTCGATTCAAATCTCTATACTCACGCAGAACATGAGCTATGACATAATAACCCTACCGATAGCCACCCCATGCGGCCCGCACCCCAATAACATTAGCTTTTTAACTTCACGCCCTATCAAGTAATATTAAACTTTATACCAGCAATATAGAATACATATTGACTCACAACATACATATCAATTGTATAGGACTTTTTATATCGAAAGTCTGGCTATGGCAACAATAGAAAAGTCTTCAATGGCGACCCTTCCGCGCATGCGCCCTCGATAAGCGACTAACTTCACGACAATACACCAAGCCACGGTACTCCACAACTTCGTCCCGATACCTGTATATACATCATAACAATTTCTCCTTATTATTTAACAGTTCAATAATACACTAAACGTAAATTAAATCCGTCTTGAAACCGCGACTTTTGAGTCAACGTCTTAGTTATAAGACACGGTGATCGCCTTTCAGTAACGCGCGCGTTAACGTTACGATTGCGTATAGAAAATACTTTTGATCAATAGGAGCTCTTTATTAATTTATTTGTGTTCTAGATAAGAAAGCATCGCTTTTCGCTGCTGAAATGTGTTCTGGTATATCGTATTAATTGTGATAAATACGTATTCAAGCCTAAGTGTTACAACGAACGTGTAAATAAGGTATTTTAAGTAAAAGTGTTTATTTTTGAAGTCGAGCGTCAATTTTGATAGGAACTCGGTGTTTTGTCGGGTTAGTGAATAGTGTAATATGTCGAAACCTAATACGTTGAAGGCTCATAGACTGAGTGCAGAGTTTGCTGAGAAGCGAGCGCAGTCGATGAAGAAAACGGATCCATCGAATTCATAGCAACCACCCGTGAGTACCTCATGTTATTGTCACATGAATCGATCCTATGAGCCCTTAATAACCTATGAACAGAACTAAACATAAGGAAACACTTGTGATTTTTTAGTATTCTCCCAAAAAGAAGGCACAGTTCTGCTGCCTGTGCCTAATATACAACTACTTTTATGTCATCTACTAATATCATATATGCTGTGCTATGTAGTAGTAGTTCTATAGAGCTTGTATACTATAGTAGTCGAATGATAACCTATACGCAGCTACAAGTAGCTAGTCTGGCCACTTAAACAAATTAGAAATCGAAAATCGATTGTTCTTTAATTTATAATGAGGTTGAGCCTAACCTACTTTTCGGTCAATTAGCGGATTGGATTACAGTCATTCGAATAAATTTATTCGTTTGTTTTAGTGTATAGATACAAACATTTGTATGTATCTATATCCCATTAATACTCATGTCACGAAAGATGCTTAAGTATATTTTTTTAATTCGTGGTGTAAAATTGTGTTGCTACATGAACAAAAGTGAATCAATTTCAGAAATGTTGAGGTACCTAAAAAAATCTGTTCTAAAACTCCTGGCAAACGCGGATCAAAAGACCAAAAACGAGAAATAAAAAAGGGTCAGTTGTAAGCAATAGTATGCCGAGCACATGATGTCTACAACCCAACATGGCCGCCACTCAGCTGTTCGCTACAGTACGCATGCGCGCTGGGTTTCCCGCCATCTTTGAACTTTGCCCTACAATGCCAGACGCCACTAAAATGCTACTAGAGGAATGTAATAAAAATCGGCTGGATTTCCTGAGAATTGTTGTTGAGAATGGAGTAATTGTAAAAAGTGTATTCGGAACCTGAATTCCAAGTAATTGGTGAAGGCTTCACCTGTAGCTAGGGAAATGAGAATTTGCAATTACCCAATAAGTTCGTTCCTAATGTTCCATTTGGTTAAATTGTGTCGATTAATTCATGTTTCACAGGACTTCAATCCTTATTCAATAAAATGCCGGGTACATTTTGATGCTTAAGGTATTCTAATACCCTAAGCATTATCAAAATATACCCGGCATTTTGAATTATTATTTTGATAATTTGTTTGGTATTCAAAATATTTTGTAAACACTTCGAGATCATTAGGTATACATAATTTGGTAACAAGCACATTGCCTGTCTGGGCATAACTAAGCAGATATGCTAATTAAATGTTATAACACGCAGAATTTCGGTCACGCAATGTCACCAGGTCAGGCTCAGGTTTTCTCGAAACTTTTACCAAACATAAAAAGAGATTACAAAGTTAATAAGTGAGATTATTTAATTTATAAGTATCAAATATTATTATAAATGAAAAAGTAACTATTTCTGTCGTTTTGTTACGTTTTCACGCCTTAACCTCTAAACGGCTCTCAGTCCATCCAAAGGTTGCCTGAAAGAGATTGCCCTGTGCGATAAGGCCATTGTACATTTGTTTTTGTAAACATTTTTACTGTGTTTGTTAATAATTGTACAATAAAGTATATAATAACAATAATAAGGGGGGCTACTATTGTTTATACTTTTAAATGATTTTTTTATTTTTTATAGAAATATTTTAAAATGTAAGTAATGTGTACAAAATAAATAAATGGTACAATAATAATAAGTTTTGATGAATTTTGGTTTATAGATCGAATGAATCTTAGAGAAGGACAATACTTTTTATCCTGTGAATATGTTTGCCTTTGGATAATTTAGGTACAACAATATATTAAGATAATAATAATAATACCTAGAACATATGAAATTTATTATTTTGCTAAATATGTTCATTGATTCTACAATTTTTAAACTGCACTTTTAGTATCACCTTTCTACTGGGTATGAAGTTCCACTGTACTCATAGACATTTATTTCAAATGCCGCCTGTTCCATCGACAAGAAGAATATGTGTACAACCATTGTTTGTAGGAATTATAGGCAATCCATCTACGCCAGACGTATATCTATTTCACTAAACAATGGAAACAGTACGACTCGTAAGTGATATTGGAAAAACTCGAATGAGGAAATGTCGAGAATACCCATTTGCTTCTATTTTTCTTCCGGCACTAAATCAAATTTTAGTTTGGAAGTTTTCTCTTGTCTATCGGATCAACTTTCGTGTTGTTGTCGGGGTAAAGTTTTGCTATATGACTGTAATTTTGTTGACCCTACTAGAAAGAGGACGATGTCCAATAGAGCCAAATTAGATGTAACTGTAGAGCCAAAAGCAACATTAAAATCATAAACTATAATTTATTTATAATTAGTAGCATTTGCCCTCACTTTGCTCGCGTTAATATATATTTCGTCTAAGCTAATATCCGATACCTGTCTCCTGGGGTCCCATTTATCTTTGTACCAAAATTCATCAAAATTGGTTTAGCAATTTAGCCGTGAAAGCGTAACAAACAAACTCACTTTCGTATTTATAATATTAGTTAGAATTGGAACCCTAGCTTACGGTTTATAGAAAGAAAAAATCGTCGCTCAAGTTAAGTGATCCAACTCGCAGTTGAAAATCTATTCGACCAATCACAAGTAGCACACGTTTGACATTTTGTCACATTAATTTTACGATCATTTCCGTTCCAGAAAGTGGACCTATGTCATTGACCTTGTAACGGATGCCTTAAGTGTAGCTCAATTGTATATTAATCAAGAAGGCGATAGGTCGAAACCCTTTCATTGCTAATACATTCAGAATGCCGATCTCTAACCCGACACGTTAATGTGTTTGAGTCGTACCGACGTACTGAATGTTGGTCCTATGGGAATACTGTATAGTGTGAAAATGGTTAAGTTTCTCGTACCTATCAGGGTCTCTAGTACTGTTACTAACTAATTTGTGTTGTAATGAAACTCTAAAGTAAAGTTCTTAGTCGCAAAAACACGATTTGAGGATGCAGGAACTATAGTGAAGGAGGATTCTAGAATATTAAAGTGCGAGTTTTGGGTGTCACGATAAATCTGTTAAATCTAACGAAATTATAGAAAGCCTTGTTGGATTTAATCCGCCTCTGTACCACTACTGTACATAAAATAACTAAATACCTGCACAATATAATATAAAGGCATAAGTACCCATTTACAATTTTATCTATGATACACCATAAATGTACCTACGAAATCCTGATACTCCAGCCTTAAATATCTCGTAACCAACGTGAGAAATCAGTTTATCACCGTGAGTTACGTATGTTTACCAACCTCTCGACCCATAAACTCGCAAGCAAATCACATACGCGAAAATCATAACGACAGTCCATAGTAGTGCACGCGGCCATGAGTCAGAGGGTGCAATAACCCCGCCCAGACGTACGAGCGTGGATCAGTTGCTAGATTAGTCCGCAAATCTAAGCCTCAAAGAAAGCGCTGAAGGAACGATAAAAGAATTTCATTTAGCGCTTTAGCTCACAAATCTAATTGAGGCGGGTGAAGCTTTAATTTAATAGTGGTTTCAAGCGATTGAAGCGGCGAAATGGCATTGTACAACGAAAGCCGGCTTTAATTTCAAAGGTGAGGTTTAATTGAACAACTTTTTGTCTGGAGCTGTCATTTGTTTTTATTGGGGGCGTTTCAATCATAGGAATTACATGGATTAGTGTGTCTATGCTTGAATTTATAATTTGAGATAATTTGAATTTATCGGCACCAACTCAAGTATCAACTTTAGAACTGTGTATTTTAAGTACGGATTGCAATGGAATTTTAACTTTGTCTTGTATGACATAGAGCATGTTATCAGAATTCGAAATTTAAATACCATACATTTGTTATTTGCAAGGTTAATCTTTTTCGGGAGTCTACTATCTTCCTGTCGTGGTCCTATGTTTCTTTTTTCCTTTTCGTACTACGATTTCTTCATCCATTCTTCCCTGTTAACAGTAACCCTTTTTTATGGATGGTGAACAATTCCTGAGTTAGGATACTCTGGATACAGGAGTTACACTAGGAGGTACAAAACTTATCAATGTACCCACCAACACTAACTTATTACAACAATCCTACATTACAGATGAGAAATCATCAAATTTTATTACTCCTTTCGCCCTGTGTGGAGCAGAAAGTAGTGTCAGACTCTTACTGACCAAAACCCATCCGTGTTCCTCCTAATGCCCTTTGCGTTCCAAGGCCGCGGTGAATCTTTCGAACAAATTCCGCAACCCTGGGTCAACAGTGACCCTGTCTTTCATTCCTAACTCATCCACACATAGATACTTTTTTTTTTTTTTTTTATGGATGGGAAATCATCAAATGACTTCTTCCGCTCTGGGCGGAGCGGAAGGGCTTGTCAGACTCTTACTGACTAAAACCCATCCGTGTTCCTTCTAAAGCCCTTTGCGTTCCAGGGCCGCGGTGACTCTTTCGAACAAATTCCGCAACCCTGGCAGGACACATAGATACTTACAGGGTGAGTTTTTCAAGTTGGTGTGTACAAATCTGAATCTATGAGAATTAACAAAAAACATTCTAAGGGAAACTAAAACTGCATGATAGGATTATTGATTCGGATTTGTCGTCCAAGCCCACTTGAAGAAGTCACCTGTATAACTCTTATGACCATATGGTCATAAGAGTTATACAGGTGACTTCTTCTTCTACGGATAAAACACATGTGTGTTTTATCCGTTTCATCTCCTCACGAGACAGTCTTTTCATAACTGGGATCGAAACATTCAATAGTAAAAGCTCTCATCTAGCCTTTCGTCGACAAACAATGTCGACTTTATTCAACTATATTCACGTTTCGTCTATCCCATACCAGTTCCCATAAGTGACGTTCAGTGGTAGAAGGCTTAAGGTACGTTTGAGGAAGTGATCCCTGATGGCTTAATAAGTCTCCACTCGCTAAGCTATTATATCCTCAAAGGACCCATGTCCTTTGAGGATATAAAATGTTGCGAGGGTAAGACTGCGTGACCCGGTCAGTGGGACATGTTTATGGATTACCTATGTGTTCGGCTACTTATCAATTGATTTATGAGATAAGTAGTAAATGATTTTCTATTTTATAGTTGAAAAATTGTAGGAACTTGTTTATTTTTTCTAACAAGGTAAGTCTAAAAACCGAAGTTTCTTAATCAATCAATCAATCAAAATATTGATTTGCTAGAATATGGTACAATATGGTGTTGCAGTAAATATGTTTCAGCATACCCTGCCATAACATGGCGTGCAAATTTATTCACAATTATCGATGTCAATCAATTAATTAATTACATGGATGGAATCTACGTAAACAGTAAATTACCTAAACAACAATAAATGTTCAACAACAAAAAATCTCTAACATCATAGTATGTCTTCCATATCTACGGAATGGAACAATCATGTTAATAAAAAGTAATAATAATAAATACAAAATATATACATATAATATCTATACGCGTACGAAGTCGGCAAAAGCTTATAACTTAATAAATACTTATTAAAACGATCCACATAACTAACAAATATGATTATAAAAACACAACTCATTAAAACAACATACAAACAGCACTGATAAACTTATTAGTTCCATGCATTTAAATATGCAACAATGCACACCGCAGCTTGACACGGTTTACATGAATAACAGCCACAAACACATTTTTTACATCAAACTGGAAATGCAGTTTCCAGTACTTGTAAGTACAACATCCATGCCATGTAGTGTAAAGTTGGACCAATAAAGCTTTCTAGCCACAAAGCGTAACATAATAGTTTAAATTTTGATACAAGCTTTAACTTAGTTGGGTGAAACTGTGGTTACTATGCCGATATTTGATTCTAAACGTCTAACCAACCGGTTAAGTTATTAAATGCATTTTGGTATGATGGTAAAGTATAAAATAACTTTAATTTCGGAATTCGGTGTTTTTTATTGTTTTTTCATGTTTTGACACCGACTTTTGGTTGCCTTCGCAGTCCAAGTCCAGACCAGCTCATAGTGAAATATCTTCTTTGCTTTGGGATTGAAATAAACCTAACAATATGACACTTGAGGAGGTCACTGGTTATTCTTTGAAGTTCTTTGTCCAATGCAAATGCAATCGAGCATGATCGAAGTTATTAATTTTAATTGTTCTTTATGTAAACGCAACACGCGCTCGAGAAAATTGTATTATTTAGCTATTATTTTTAATCTTGGAAAAAATTTTGTAAGTTGTACAAACAGCCAAAGCTATGGAGAAACGGAGTCTCCTAACACAGGCGTTATCATGCTTAAAAGGAGGCTCCAATCATAAACTAATTTAAACTAGTTTGAACAGAAATAAATATTTTGTATTTGTATTTGTAATATAGCTATAACTAAACCCAACGCATAATGAACCATGAAGTTATGAAAGTTATAGTCGGATTGATAACCCCAAAAACATTAAAATTCAGGTTGACTTTTATGCATCTGCATGTTATGAACTGGTGTTAACAATAAACAGACATGCGAATCAATGCATAATCAAGCAATCCTTGGTGATTCGCTATCATTTATTGAAGAGTTCCGTTGCCTACCTCCGAAGTTCTTCATCAGATCTTCACCGAATTGAAATAGGACCAGTCTGGGAAAATACTCTTCCAAACAGAAAAATAATCATCGAAATCGGTTGACAATTGGCGAAAATATTGCTGAACAAACATTTTTCCTGGGATCCCATCATCAGATCCTAACTTATACCTTCCATCATCAGCTCAGCAACATTAAATGATGATTACTACTCACAAATATCTGAATTGCGTAAGAATGTATGTGAAAAACGTTGCATGTGCCTATAAGATTTGCGGGTTGACCTCGATTTTCCTGGGATTCCATCATCAGATTCTGACTTGGTGACAATGGGACCACTTCAAAAGTAGAGGCTATCGAATAAAAAAGGATTTTTTTAAATCGGTCCACAATTGGCGGAGAAATCGGTGAACACATAAAAAAAATACATACAGCCGAACGTATAACCTCCTTTTTAAAGTCTCTTAAAAAAACCTCCATAGCCTCCTAGCCCTATGGACCGAAACTTGAAGTAAGTACTTAAGTATCCTTCAATAATACTGTAATCTTAGCCTAAGGACCAAACTATTCTGCTCCTCCCGTGCATTATCGAGAGAGACATTATTCATAGAGTTCGGCTATTATCTATGGCCTAACTCCGAGATACCATAATGCATATATGCATTCAAAATGGCACCCACATGGATAAATCAGTGGCTTATTATCTAACTTTCATGTTAATTTATGTGGTATTCTAATGGAAATCTTTGGACTGTTTTGGGCTATAAATCTAAAATCTATTAGTGACGAACCCTTTGTTTCTTGAATCCAATTTGTTAGGCACAAGTAACAAAATACTGAATAAATATAGAAAAAAATAATAGAAATATAGAAAATAAATATAGAAATATGTCTAATTTATATTGTTTATGATGTTTGTACACTGACCGCCCTAAATCTAACTTCTTTCGTTCAGTCCATCCAAAGGTTGTCTGTTGGACCGCCCATTGTACACTTGTTTTTTTTTAAACGTTTTTACTATGTTTGTAATGAGGTGTACAATAAAGTATATAATAAATAAATAATAATAATATATATTTTGGTTTGTGCATACATAAGAAGACTCAACCATGTGAAGAGAAAAAACAAAACATTTAAAATTCGAACTATAAAAACTAAATTACAAAAATGAGGTTTTGACCTTCTTTGTTGGCTCTAATAGAATAAAATATGTTGTCAAACGAGGATTTTTGAAAAAAATACTTTGACGTACAATTTAACTAATGTCAATAAACATAGGCGTTTTGACGGGTGCTAGGTGCCGCCACCTATTGTGTTTCATTTCAGAAAACCCTCATTGATTCATGCGAAGCGCCTTGATTCGGGCAATCAATCACACCAACATAACTTTTTAGTTGATCAATCATTAAGTAGCCAGAAGACGAAGATGTTTTTGTAAAAAGATCGAAATTGCTCGTGTCCTCTTTTGTAATAAATAAATAGGTCATCTAACATTCTTCAAACTTCTAGACATCCAATATCTTTTAGCATAAACAGATCATGAGTAAGCACATAGGTGTGGGTAAGTGTATCTTGAACAGAAGCTTTCAACGGATAGGGTTGTCGACATCTTTTTGCGCTCTGGTTAAAGGACCAAGACGCATCACGTATCTACTGAACTAGAAAATGAAATATAGATAAACTTGAACCTTCCCAATGGATGTGCCCTAAGTCCCTAACAGGCTGCGGGCGGCGAGCGGTGGGTGGCTCGCTGTCCGATGACCACCAGGCCCGGGCCGATGGCGCGTTGTGTTCCACGCGCGCCTCAAAGAGATGTCAGCATAGGAGTCGGGGCCAGAGCTTACCAGAGTAGGTACCGTTGCTAGTTGCGGAATTTGTTCGAAAGAGTCACCGCGGCCCCAGAA
The DNA here is from genome assembly GCA_002192655.3 of Mamestra configurata. NCBI lineage: Eukaryota > Metazoa > Arthropoda > Insecta > Lepidoptera > Noctuidae > Mamestra > Mamestra configurata. The sequence continues at coordinate 495,815 of NDFZ01005387.1, forward strand.
CGCAAAGGGCTTTAGAAGGAACACGGGTGAGTTTTAGACAGTAAGAGTCCTCCCAGAGCGGAAGAAGTCATTTGATGATTTCCCATCCATAAAAAATAGTCGCTAACAGGCGTTGCATAGAAGGGATTTCGTTGTCTTTTAAAAGGACTTGGTGGTACCTCTATGAGCTGATGATGACTAACGGAGTAGCCTGAGCGAGGAAAGAATTCCACACTCCTTGAGCTAAGCCGCAAAGCCGCGCGTTTTGAGGGTTTCCCCCCGGAAGAAAGCAATACCTGAACCTTGGTTTTCATCTCCGGCAACTGACAGGTATCCAGTTGTTAATGGACAACTAATACTGATGACAGCATCGCAACAAAAGTAAGCCGCACAAAAAATACTGTACAGAACACTGATACGCTGATTGGCTGAGTCACAGATAAATGCGAGAAATCAACAGTTCCCCTTCATTCTGAAAGCAAGTACTCCGCCACGTCGTTCAAGAGTCAATATCCTCATGAAGATTTTATTATTCCGATATCTACAGCAAATATTCGCAGCATTATGAACGAATCTCTTCCTCTCTCATCGTTTCATATTTTATCGCCACAATTTCGATACTGACGTAAAATATTTATGATGAAAATTCTCATTGTGTCGAAGATCTGCAGCCCTGAGGTGGAATCTCCATGATTCATGAGCCTGCATGGCATGACGCATTGCGCATTTACATAGATTCCCAAACACAACCCGCCCATTGGACACAGCTGTGCCAGTAATACATTTTTTATTATTTTCTCTTTTACTGAAAATAGTTTTTGCATTAAAAGAGGTTCTAAACCGATATCCAAGCTTCTTGAAATGTTTCTCGTGTGGATCTGAAAATGGAATAATGATAACGGACATTTTTGTTCGACCGGACTAGTTTTCTTTGTTCAAGAGTTGGCAAGACTCAATTTTCATGTTTAAAGGATGCTCTTAGCAGATCTTGATTGTCACTGCAGGGTTTGTTGGCAAGCTTAACAATTCCTTATAACCTCATGCAGTGATGATGATCACCAGGGTGGTATAAGAAAGGTAAACATGCCACACTATCTTTTCCCCAAAAGTTTGAAGGAGCTTTGAGTTAATCCGTCAACCTTAGGATCCAGCAAATCCTTGTTAATGTAACGCAGATTTTCTATTTCCTATTGTAAAAATACTCCAGCTTTTTCCATCCTTATATCAAGTTTATATATCCGTAACAAACTGAGTTTGGGCGTCAATTACCCGGTACCTACTCTTGACGAGGGTTGCTCGTTGAGGTAAAGTTGTGATGATAGCTCGACAGGTTGAAACAAATACCTGACATTCCCGACATACCAGTCTGGTGTGGGTAGTTCGGTATTGTCTGGGCATTGTAGAATGTTTGAGGTTTAGTATTATGGTTGAATGCTTGGGATAACTAGCCGGTGTGGCGGTAATGGGATAGAGCTTTTGGAAGCCTAAGGAAAAGAAAGAAGAAAGAAAGGAAATCAGTTTATTCTGCCGGAAAAATCGCAAAGAAACACTAAAAACTAAAAAACTTATCAACTACAATAATTATAATAAAAATAAATAAAAACTAAAAAAATCTCATCACTGTCAGCCCATTTTAGGACCGGACATTAATTAAAACGTGTCTCTGGTCACACCACACACAAAACAGAACACAGTTCAGCAGTTGTCTATGGCATGACGCCCGACTGACTGACTAAGGTGGTAATAAGAATAGTATGGAGGAAGGAGGTCTCTTTTTTGTGAAGCTATCATGGTGTAGTGATTTTTAGACAACTAGAGTTAAGGCCCTAGTTCTCCTTCCCGGCTACCTGGTAAGTAGATTACCAGCACCCAGAAGGTGGTGCAACAGACATTTAAAAATATATTAACTATCTCTGCTTTGATTTCATTATTTTATTCAAGTCTAGCTTAGTTCAAGACCCGCGTAGTTCCCGTTCCCGTAGGAATACGGGGATAAATATAGCCTATGTTACTCGCTGATAACGTAGCTATCCATTGCTGAAGGAATTTTTCAAATCGGTCCAGTAGTTTTTAAGTTTATTCGTTACATACAAAAATACAAATCTTTCCGCTTTATAATATAAATATAGATATAGATGATAAAACCCTCTCCTTTAGTCCGACACAAAAAATTACGTCCCCATTGATCCAAAATCAGCTTTATTATCTTAACATCATCTAAAAATATCCCTCATTTGTTTATTCTCAACAAAACAATCCATAAAATCCTAATAAGTATCCAAACTAAAACTTACACAACGAAACAGGAAATCACGTCCAAAAATGTCACAGGAAGTTGTTCGTGGAGTTTCCTTTATAGTGGCAACACTGACTACACTGGCAACATCGACTATATTTTATTATGCGCCGGCCGTTCGTCCATCAGTCGTGTCTTGTAGATACCGCTGTAATAGACAAGGCGACTTGTCGTGTCCAAATATTGTGGTGTAAAGGGGCTTACACGATGTAGTGTTGAATGTTGGATTGCATTGTTCATTCTTTTTTTGCGTACTTACATTACTTTAATACCCTGTTTCCTTGGAACGCCTACGCTGTAACAGTTTCCAAAATATATGTGTACTGAGTTTTCCCATAATATTAAATTACACTTGAATTATATTGTATTGTGCTGTTTTAGTTTAATTTGTGCTTAGTTTTTTTTTTTTTTAAATAACGCAGCGTATGCTGAGATAAGGACCGTTTTGGCCTCGTTTTGTTCGAGTCCCAAATAAATATTTTTCTTTCTTTTTTTCTTTGATATTGGTTAAAAATAACACTTTTAGACGTTAATCTTTCTTGACAATTTTAACTAGTTAAGCAGATTGTTTCTATCTGACTACCTTGAAAAGAAACTCAGAAGTGTTTGAATAGAAAGCAAATTCCTGGTAAATGCTAAGGTATCACGATAACTCTGTGTTTCAGTTGACCCAAGTGTTTCATGATTCATATAAGTACTTATATTTTTAAATAGCTAAATCACAAAAGGTTTACGTGTTATCAGTTTATGCACCTTTACCAGACTTGTTCGACAAAAAGTTGTATAACTGCGTCGTCCTTAGCGAAACTGATTGGACAAAACACATGTGATTACTGTCCATATTCGGTACAATGGATTTGGTCCGATCGTTCATTACATATTGACAGGCTAAACGTTTGTACTTGAGGTAGGGAGGAGTAAACGGTTGTCAGTCACTGTAAGTGGTATCGAATTAACTAAATTGTGGGTGTCGGTAAATACGTAGTACTTGAAAATTTGAGGGTGTTTTGGGCCCGACTTAATAAGGTATTTGACTATAAAAATCTAATTAGTCCGACAGATAGAGTTCCAAAAAATTTTGGACACGTATTTTTTCTTTTCTCACGTAAACAAGAAATTAAGCGTTTTATCTTCGTATTTTTTATTGATTTAATAAAAAAAATATGTATCCAATATTTTTCGACAATCTAACTGACGGACCAAATAGAATCATATTTTTTTAACTCAGGCAAAATCTCTATTCTACTAACAATAAAGTCAAAAACGAATAAGTAGATTTAGGCTTGTAAAAAAACAGACATTAATCATTCTTTAAGTTGGAAAATTCATACAGTGTTAGTTACTTAGTTGGTACCTACCAGTTCTACTGATTGATATTGATTTTGCCTTTTGAATAAAGTTTAATAAGTGGTTTTAAATCATATACACACATTTGAAGCATCTCAGAAATACATAAAGCAATAGGGATGTTGCCTGGGTTAAAAAATTGATTCTATTTAGTCCGTCAGTTAGATTATCAAAAAATATTAGATACATATTTTTAATTTTATCAAATAAATAAAAAACGCATCAAAAATAAGGAGTGGGGGCTTGTAACGTCACTTTCCAGTAAAAAGTGTACTGGTACGTGACGTCACACGAGTTTTCAACGCACTATCTCGTCTTCATTTTTGTTTACGTGACAAAAGAAAAAATACGTGTCCAATATTTTTGGAAATCTATCTGACGGACTAATGACATTTTTTTTGTCTAATACCCTATTTAGTAACTGTATTTAAAACATCGCAAAACGTACATAACTTCAAGGTAAGTCGCCTTAAATGCTTTCAAACGTGTTTCTTGACTAATTTGCTTGTAAATTCCTTCGCAAATAACTTCTGAATTTCCGTTTATTTTACCATTTACTTGTGTAATTGCTTTTACTTAGGTATAATTAGTGGAAATGTCAATACTTCCTCTCAAAGCTTGCTACTGATTGAGTAAGGCTTTTGAGAGTTTTCAACCCGAACTTATCTTTATGATAGCGTCATTTTTTTTTGTTAACACTTTTCTTCTAAATTTTGACTTAATAACAAGAAAAAAAACTGGCCAAGTGCAAGTTGGACTTGCACACGAAGGGTTCCGTACCATAAGCCGAAAACACATGTTTCTTGTGTGGAGGCTCCCTTTTATTTTTATTTAATTTTTATTATTTGATGTTATAGCGGCAACAGAAATACATCATCTGCAAAAATTTCAACTGTCTAGCTATCACGGTTCATGAGATACAGCCTGGTGACAGTCTGACAGATTTATTTCAAGATTCAAGAGCCAATATTTACTTCTGGTCTACGCTATGCGTATAAACAATAATTACTCGTATACAGGATGGCGTTTCAATTTTAATGATATTCTTTAGCAGGCAAATAGACTCAAGAAAATGATTAATTTTCCTATATCAGCTCAATATTACATTATCCAATTCTGATATATGAAAAAAAAATCACCTGCGCCCGAAATTTTGTCGAGTAATGTGAATATAAATGTACTGAATAGAGTTGTGCTGTTTTTAAAAGTATTTCAAAGTTTATAATTTGTATGCATGACAGATCTGCGACAATAATTTACTTTATTTCTTTTACTTTCACGTTTAGAAAGATTGCCAGTTTTAAAGCCACCCTGTAAACTGTTTATAATTTATAATTGTTAGAAACATTTGTATTGTCTATGATTTCTATTCAATTACATTTCCCTCTGCATTCGCACTAGATAAGTCATGTAATGTGGACCACTGTTACCGACATTGTCAGGAAAACGATTTTGTATAGCCATAGTGAATTGACAGTTACCTTCCAGTTGATTTATTGTACCATAAAAATGGTATATAATGCTGCTAGCATAGCAATATGCTTCAAGAACCAGGTAAGTGGTGAATTTTATATTAGACCAGCTTTTTTTTTGCGACTTCGTACGCGCATATCCCGTTTTTTCCCATTGCCGTAGGGAAATCCTCTCTTAGTGCTCCCTTACACTACCCAAGCAACTTATATGCCAAATTTCAGCTTTCTACGACCAGTAGTTTCGACTGTGCGTTGTCTGTCAGTCATTTAATCAGTCAGTAACGAAAGAATTTTATACAACTTGTAACAGAATAAACGCAATACCTCTTAGGGGGTCATTGTACTCATCATTATGAACAAGTTTTACTATGGGACCAACATTGAAATCGCGAAAAAAAAATCTGCAGCTTTTGCAATATTATAGTAGGCGCCAGATAATCGTGGAATAACGGTCATTGACCCACCTACAATTATTGACATTTTTAATTTGAAAAACGGAATTAATGACACAAAGCTGTCCCGAATCATCATCTCTCGTGATCCTTAACATTGTCTAATAATGAAAAACGATTCATATTTAATTGTTCAGGTACCTATGAACAGTTATTAGGGAAAGGTCAATATACTTTATTCCACATTTATCTGGCGCCTACTATAGAGATTAATACCTGGATGACCGAGCTTTGCTCGGTTTTATTTTTGGTTAACGTTTTCTAAAAATGAAACCTAGCTATATCGATTTATCGCCACCGAAATCCCCTGCATACTAAATTTTATGAAAATTATTCGAGCCGTTTCCGAGATTCAGGTTAGATATATATACATATACACAAGAATTGCTCGTTTAAAGGTATTAGATTAGTTAGGATTATGTTATTAATGCGCTAAACACTGGTCATCAGAGTTTCCATGGACAGCAGACTTTCAAGCCGAAATCGCTTGTGCTTTTTTGTCTGTTGACGCTTAAAACGAAAGAAAGAAAGAAAACTAGTTTATTTGGCACACACACAGACACACGTTACCTCCTTTATAATTCCACAAGAAATCAAAACAATACTCCTATATACCAGTACAATATAAACTGTACATACATATATCTCGCCGGTATCTGGCTATGAACTATGACTGTGTTTGGACACGCGCCAGACCGTGGCTCCGGTCGCCACTTGCATTTTTTTGTTCGTTTTAACACTAGTACACACTGTTCTTTTTGTTTGTAGCGATATCCGTAATGGTGGCTGTGTTCGAGAGATTTATTCGTAGGATGTGACTGTGAAATTAATTTTAAATAGTGAATAAGAATATTGCTATGTCTTGGTGTAGTCACCATGGGCTATAGACAAGTGACATTCCGTCAGCAATAGCGTGCTAATTGTCAAAACGTCAAAATGTATTTGCTTGACAAATGCTGACGAGATTTCATCAATGCTGCAAAATGCCAATGCAATTTTGGCATTTCGACAATCACCGTCACTAATAGCTAATGGAGTTTTGTCTAGAGCCTCATGAGGCCGTTTTTTGGAGAAAAAAATATGTAATAATATCTGAATGAATCATATCGAAGTAGCCCAAGTACCAAAAACATTTCATGTAAATTAGTTGCCAAGACTCACATGCTCAAAACGCACTCGCTGTTGAAAAGATGTCAGATCTTAAGTCGAGCTAAGGTTCATAACTCTAGAACCCTATATCTCGGTAAAAAAGCAGAGCTTGGTCATATAATGTTCTTAAGTTCGTGAAACTATTGCATGATACATCAGACAAATGAAACTTAGTGTGATTGATCAGTACTCAAAACTACATCTTAATTCTGATAACTTGGGTTCTGGTTCTCTAATGTTATCCAGTCCGAAACTACGACGAAAGGCTTAGAAAACTTAAAAAAAAAAACGCTTCGTTCCCCACTTCCTTTGGCATGACTTGGCGAGAGCACTATCATCCATCATAATCATTTTGATGAACATTATAGTAGGGTCACAGAGGTCAAAAAACTGAAATGGTAAAACGACAACTTTAAAGTTGTCGTTTTACCAAAATGTAATAACTGCTCTACGCAAAGCGAATGGCTCTAACTTGCGTAGCGCGGTGTTAAAGTTAGTGCCGGTAGTAAAAACAGGCTGCTTTGCACTTAAATAGGTGTCCTGTTAAGTAGGTAGCTTATTTACTGTATGTAGTTTTACTGTTAATGTCATACTATGGCTTCGTAGTATAGCATATGGCATAATAATATGCTGCCCTTCTGTAGTATGATACTGTAAACGTCTCACCGTGCATACTTAGGTGAAGTGAACATGAAGTGACCTGACAATCGACCTTTTAAGGTGGATTGAAAGCTCACTTCTCTATCTAAGTTTTCGCGGTGAGGGGTTAATAGAATAGACCGGTCTGTTACAGACGTTGTCTCGTCCGTTCACCTTCCATTGTCTTAACATCTTGCACCACTTTGCTTATCTTTAACATAATACAGTTAAATATCGTAATTTTTCGAAATAATTCAAAAGAAAACACGTGAAAATAGTGTAGTCAAAATAGTGTATCAATGCCGCCACATGAAAAACTAAGAAGCAAAATTTGTACGGCAACAAAAAGAACCGCAGCGCCATCTACGACGAACTAACATCGAAATCCCGATCGCGCAAGCAAAGTTCTCCGTGCGATTTGAACATATACGACAGTCGAATATCAACTACCGGCCAGTTGCTCACCAGACACAACAACCGTCTGGTTCGGAGGATCCTCCCTTTTTCGGTGGAGGTATACGGGACTTTACTCTCTGTTCCGCATACCTCCAAAATAGCAAACAGTAATGCTATTCTGTAAAGATCTCACAAACCATACTTCTGTGAGGTGTGCTGTCACTCCCCAGCTTCGTGGAATTGATTAAAAACAGTTCGCCTCATCTAAGTTTTGACGGCGATATTTTTATAGAATACACTGGCTGTTCTATATCTATACTAATATTATACTAAAATTAAAAACTACGGGACCGATTTGAAAAATTCTTTCAGCAATGGCTAGCTACATTATCAGCGAGTAACATAGGCTATATTTATCCCCGTACTTCCACGGGAACTTGAACTACGTGGGCGAAACCGAGTGACGTCCTCTAGTATGCCATAAAGTGTAATCTACATTGACTGATTCATCTTTGCTGAACAAGAGAATTATAAGACCTTATTATACAGATTCCAGTATAATTATTCTTAAAATAAAAGAGAAACTGCCAGGATTGCGGAAATTGTTCGAAAGAGTCACTGCGGCCCTAGAACGCAAATGGTTAGAAGGAACACGGATGGGTTTTAGTCAGTAAGAGTCTACACGCCCTTCCGCTCCACCCAGAGCGGAAGAAGTCATTTGATGATTTCCCATAAACTTCACCAAAAATCTTTTAAGTATAATATAGTATATTATGCTACATATATGTTAATTTGTACCACAAGAGTTTTAACAGCTTTTTTTTAACTTAATCGGGCCGCACTGACCCAGGTGCTGGCGGAATGCCAATGACCATTTTGTTTTTCAGTTTATCTATATTGTACCTGTTGTGGCCTTAGTGTCATGATGATGGTTTTATTTATTAATTAATGTTAATTATTGGCCATTAATTGTCCAGAACTAAACTGTGATTTCGTAGGCTTATGTTAAATCGATTTTAAAGCTTATATTTTAGAACGATACTCAGGGGTGATTTTTGAACTGACAATTTGGAGTAAAGATCGCTTCAAACCCTTACTTTAATGCCAAAGCTCGGCAGGTTTTCGGGTTAAAGTGAATAATTACTCAACTTTAAATTCTTTACTTTAGAAGTAGGGGGTACCTTGACGGTGTCCGCTAAGACCAGTGCCTCCCAGGGTCGCCGAATTGTTCGAAAGAGGCCCTGGAACGCAAATGGCATTTAGAGGAACACGGGTGGGTAAGTCACGCCCAGGGTGGAAGGAGTCATTTGATGATTACCCATCCAAAAAATTACAAAAAAGGCGGATGTCTTGAAACTAGATTTACTGGCCTAAATTCATTCGATATGAGTAGCATTTCGGTACGAATTATGCAATCCATGTATTGCGATACATTGACAGAATCCGAGTAATGATTTATAGCTTAAATCTCCAGGGAACCGTAAAGCATGTATCATTGATTGGTCTGGTACATTTTCCTCTCTGTAATTATCTTTATGTAATAAATTAAAGAACTCTGTATTTTACGTGTCCACTAGCATGACTTCTTACAGTCAAAGAAGACAATGCCTTGATCTCATTTCCAATCAAGATCTTCATAAAACATTCATACTACACAATGTGTCTCATCATCATATCAGTCGAAAGACGTCCACTGCTGGACATAGGCCTCCCCCAAGATTCGCCTCATTAACCGGTCTTGTGCGTCTCACATCCATCGGCTACCCCGCGGGTAGCCGATGGATGTGAGACGCCCGACCCTCACCAGGTCATCGATCCACCTTGTGGGAGAACTTCCAACGCTGCGTCTTCCGGTACGCGGTCGCCACTCCAGAACTTATCGGCCCCATCGACCATCTGTCCTGCGAGCAATGTGCCCTGGCCACTGCCACTTCAGTTTGGCGATCCTTCGGGCTATGTCGGTAACCTAACCAAGTTTGGTTCTCTTGCGGTCATCTATGTGTCTGAGGAAGATTAATTTTCACGTACTAAAGAAACTTTACTAGCTTTTAACAAAATCCTTTATCCCTCAACTTATTAAAACTAATAACTAAAGTGAGCTGAAACTCAAGCAGTCGTGAAAGCGAGTGGACGTGTCTCCAAAGTTTGCCCATCGTGTTTACTCCTCGGTGAAATATTTTATACTCAGCTGTTTGTTGGCTGATATGGAGAGGTTTGGAGCCAATCATACTTTTAGGACACAGCTTCAAGTGTGTAGTAATTCTTGGGGTATTTTGAATTTGGTTTGTTTAGACGATTACATTCAGGATAAGAATGCTTGGAAGCATGCTGGTCCTGCTCTATAGGACAATCAAGAGTGTAGAGTCAATCAAACTGGTTGGCATAATGTATTTAACTGTATAGATGTAGTATTTTGTGTATTTTATTTTTCTATTAAGTAACTCTCACTGTAAAATCAATTGTTTGCAAAATTTGTAAATATGTGAGTACCATTTATTGTAAAACTTTTATTTGGAAAGAGTTACTATAGAGTTTCTTGTCCGTTCTTCTCCATAAGAATCTACCTTTGTGAATGGACAGTAGAGTCACTTTATTTTTATACATATTCTTTATACTGTAATGTTGACGTTCAAAAGTGCCTTTTAATGGCCATATTGAATAAACGTTTTGACTTTGACTTTGAAATTGTCTATTGTGACGCATGGTTCAGAAATTCTTTTGTACTGCAACCCCGCTAAACGCAGATAGTTAATAGCCTGCGTTGGTGGGCAGGGGTAGGTAATCTATGATTAAGTGTCTGCCGTAATGCATCCACTCTTGGGATCATTTCCGACTTTCACACGGGCGAAGCCGTTGGCATAAGCTAGTTAGTCATAAGTAATAGTCAAAAGATCTTTCAATATACCTACCTAAATACATAATATCTTTTCTCCATCTCCAAAGCGTCAATCGCGATATCCACGCGACGCCATTTTTATGGCCAGTTCGTTTTACTTTCAGGAAACACATCCCGAAAATTATTGCTAACGAAGAACATAGATTCGTACTCACACAGAGACAACAAACCCTGAAGTTAATAACTCCTAAACCCCGACTGTAGCGACGTGCCGGTAAAGTTAGCTAAACGTGTTTATCCTTTTCCGTTGAAAGTTTTGAATTCTCTTGCGTTTTGTAATATAATTTTATCCTTTTATTGTGCGTCCAACTAAGGCCTGGAATCCCGTTCTAGAGTCTGTGTTTCCTGATAGCTACAACCTGAGGTCTTCAAATCAAGAGTGAATAGGTTGCTTCTAGGCAAGCGTGTTCTATCGTCGACAGTTTTATTATTTTTTATTAATCGACACATCATCGCTTTCCATCAAGCAAGATTGTGGTCATACGCCTCACGTAACACTAGCGGACTCACGCTAGAGCTATTTAATATTATTAAGATAAATAAAACTATATTTGAGATTTAAACTTCATAATATATTAGGCATCAGCCTTCAACGAGCGTTGGTACCGGATTCCCATATAAAAACAAAACATCTTTTCATATTCTTAATTCAAATTCTCTTTTACTTTTTGCCAGACGCTACCAAGGGGTTACCTTGTCTGCCAGAAACCTGCAGGCAAGGAGATCCTCCTGACACTATCAATATAGTTTTTTAAATACTTAGTGCTGTCTGCGTGTATGTAGCATAAACATAGTATCAACATCAATTGATTGGGATCGTCACAACATCTCGTATTCATGTTTCTATATTATTCGTCATATCAGTAGTTATAATAATACTAATTAGCCTGTAATGCTGCCACTGCTGGGACCCAGGCCTCTTCTCTGTAAAAGGGAGTGTGCCATTACTGTCCAAGTTATCTGTATCCGGAAAAGGATATCTGTGTCATGTTGCACAACACACCAAAGACCATCTTTTGTGTAGTATATGTCTAAACAATAAAGAGCCCGCCTGGTTACGCGTCATCGGGCAATATCACGCGCTGTTGTGCAACTTTGTTAAATATTGAAGCGTCAGGGCTGTGTTCCAGTTCCTAATCATAAAATCTGTACTTCTCTAGCCCATAAAGAAAAATGTAAGAACTCTTTTCTGAAGTTATCCTGCTAAAGTTGGCATTTGACATCTTTTAGTTCCTTATGATAATAACTACATACCTATACTTATTATATTATTAAAATATTCTGCACTGCTGTAGAATAAAGAAACAATATCAAAATAAAAAAAAAATGACTTTTTTTTTTAATCCGACCCCATAAATGGTTACAATGTTCTTAAAAAAAAAAATTCAAGCTGTCTAATGAATTTAGTGGCATCGAATCTGTGATTGAACTAAAATAAACGCCACCAACCTCATCTTGATTATATGGATTTCTTACCTTATAGCTGATACAGAACACCACCCTTACATACGACCACGCACTTATGAAACAGCCTGTATTCTAGATCGATCTATCCTGTAGGTACACTCAGCCACAAAACAGACGTGTCTCTTAACTCGGCGCAACATGTTTATCCCTCGTTAGTTGTCGTTTGTTATCCTCAAGCGTGATATTATTTACGACGGCACTGAATGGCCGCCGACTCATAATTTTAGGATGTTTGCTCTTGCCTCAAGTTTGAGTAATCAAATAAATATAAACCTCAAAGGAATGACGTGAAAGCAAAGTTAGTAGTGGTGGAGTTATAATTTTTTATCGATTTGAAATGGCAAAAAATACGAGTCCAATATTTTTGAAAACCTTTTCATATAATATTTTTTCTATCCAGTAATATATCTACCTTATTCTCAAGCCATAAAAAGCATCTTGCCACCTTGCCCCCGGCCGTCTTATTCTTGAGGAAGATATAAAATAAAAGTTGAAAGGACTTATCAAGGAAGGTACCATCTCAATCCATAAGTCGTTGATATCATCAAGTCTTCGAACATGTACAACATGTATGGACAATAAAATATTCGATTGATTCAATCGATTCTAAAGAACAATCGATTGAACGCCAGCAATTGTTCTCCATTGCACGACGCGCTCTGATTATTTGCAGGTCAATAAAAGTATTTATTATTTTATGTTCAGTGACACATACATACGTAAATGACTTTACAGACTTGAATTGATTATTCAAGATAATTTCTATCCGCCACCAACTAACAAAATTAACTTTAGTGTTGTGTATTTTAAGTTGATTTTTATGTGACATTTGAATCGAAAAGGCCCTAAAAAAAGTATGAGTTGCAATGGAATTTGAACTTTGTCTTGTACGACTGTGATGTTTTTTGTTTCGTTTTATATTATCTCCTCTCGAATTCGGAATTCAAATACATTGATGAAAAACATTCCTGTAGTCATGTAGGTAGACGTGACTACCTAACCACCAACGAAACTACTACTAACGAAATACCTACCTTCCTCGATTGTCGATGCATTTTCCACTGGCACTTTTTCATTCCGATTTCAAAACTGTCAAACGATTGTTAGGGATCGATTCAGCATGGCAGCACATCGATTTGAAAGCACTCGGCTTTACACTCGCATTCAATGAAACTTCATGGCATATTTTCGCTCTAAAAGGCCAGTATTAAACTCAGCAAGGCAGAAAGGCTTCAGGATTAACTGGCCGTGAGTCAATTTTTTATTAAATATTCAATTTTTGAATACAGCTCTTAAGACCATCGTCAGGTTGGCAGTATATCAAGTATGGAATTGGTAAGTTTGTACTCTATACTATCAAACAAATTTAGGAATTTTAAAACCAGTTTAAATGAGTACACTGAAAATCGTAAGATTTTTTTTAGTAATATTCGAAATTAAATCCCGCTAAGTATTTCTAAAGCTCCAGTTAGGTAACTTCAGTCAAGCTCAACACGACAAAAACAAACGAACCTTACAGATTGCCGTTCCGCCCGAAGTCAAACCATAAAAAGAAAAGACGGTCCATCCGCGATTTTAAGTCCAGATAATCGTGCGTTTAATCTCGAAGATGCTCCATAAGGGGAAAGCGAAACATAACACATTAAACTCTTTCTAATATTAAAAGCTGTTCGCCTAGCCGGCGCCATAGATGCGTGGGTTAAAGGACGCGTAATGTCTTCGCAAACGCTGCTCATGCGTGCTCACTTGCTCAGGGCTGTCACGGTGTAGTGAAAGAACTGACGTGTTTTGTTTTGAGGGTATTGTTCGGGTCTTTTGTTATGGGAGTCGGCAGTGGAGCTTTTGATGCGCTGTTTTAAGTTTCACCTTGATTTTTATACGTCATTTGTTTTCTTGTGTGTGTTACACGATTGTATTCACGTAAATAAATAGATAAATAAAATATAGGTAAGTATTTTATTGTACACCAACAATAGTTACAATATTATTTTATTCAAACTTAAAGTAGGTACTATGGGTACAATGACCTGCCAGGGTTGCGGATTTTTTTCGAAAGAGTCACCACGGCCCTGGAACGCAAAGGGCGTTAGAAGGAACACGGATAGGTTTTAGTCAGTAAGAGTCTGACACGCCCTTCCGCTCCACCCAGAGCGGAAGAAGTCATTTGATGATTTCCCATCTTTAAATTAAAAAAAAAATGGGTACAATGGCAGTGTTACTGCTAACAGCGATATTAGACAACCTTTGGATGACCTGAAAGAACTGGAGAAGTCTTCGGTACTAGCAGTACGCTAGTAAGTTAAATAAACTTATAATTTTATATTTTTGTTATTTACGATGATAGACGGAATATATCTATTTTCGTGTTATAATTATTGCTTAGTCTATGATATCAGTGGCAATAATGATAATGATGCTGATGATGGTCACACATTTTATTCTTACTGTATTGCTATTTATTTTAAAAAAATGCCCGTTTGCTGGTCTTCTTTTGTCGCCATGGATCATTTTGTACAATAGCCACTTGAGTTCTTACATAAAGAGCTGGAAATTTGGAGTCCAAATACAATAATGGGAACGGTGAAATGAAGATATTACACGATCAAATATGATGCATATTTGCCTACTCTTGTGTAGCTGTGATAACAATTTCTTAAAAGTTACCTCCTCTAACGAATATTTTCTAAAAATAAGCAAATCTTCGTTCTTGATAATGGTATTTTTTCACATCTATTAGTCCCAGCTCAATGGGACATGGTCTACCTGTGGGCTAAGTTTCATCCAAATCCGTGCCGCCGTTTAGACGTGACGATGTCACAAACAGACAGACGGATAGAGCTACTTTCGCATGTACCTACCTACAGACGCCAGCACATAAAGCTACAACAATCTGTCAAATTTCTTTAATACATTTTCAACTTTATCGTTAAAGCATTAGGTTTAAGGTTGATTGGGAAAATTTTACAGTTTCGGGTAGTTTGATCTGCTGGCGTCTGTACAGTAATAAAAGTATGTTTTTTTTAATTATTTCTTTGCAATTCCCTCTTTGCCAGCCCTATCCATCAGTCGGGCGTCGCCGCACGGCAGTTTGTCTTAATACGGCTCCTTTGACTTCCACGTCAAGATTGTGTTGATTAGACGCGTTTTAATACGAAAGGAAACCATCTTTTTATTATTTTGTGTGCCCCTCGCTTTCTGGGTGTTCGTGTATAGAAGGGTCCTCCCTTGTGTGTAATTTTTGCCCATAATTTACTAACAGGTGGCCAATTCACACGGTGTATGTGTCACGTTTCGTCTGAATTCTTTGGTAGGGCAACTTTGTATTAAACTTGTTTATTACTTGTTCGATTATTTTCTCTTGGGCTATTAGCAAAAATTAACATGAGTTAGGTATTTATTAAGACTTGACCTTGGCTTCCACCCAATGGTATCTTTACCTATCCTGAAAAAGAAATCGGCAAAAAAACATTTCCCAATCTCTGTATGTCATTAATTGTTCGTAAGCCACCAGTAAGTTTTGTATTGTACGTACACCTTAATCAACCGGTTTAATATAACTCCGTGCTTAAATCCAATCCTGCAGAAATGTCAGCTTAGCGACCTGAAAACTATGTCCCCCTGTGACCTGATCAAGCTACACGACCTGACATAGTTAGTCTAGCTACCTAGATTAGATTAATCGGCTTCCGATGTTTATGGCTTTAAAAGAAGCGGAATTTTCCTCGGAAAATATTTACAAAGTTTCCCCAAAGGCACAACTATATTAAGTAATTGCCGGATATTTAGTCATTTACTAAATTGGCAAGATTATTTGCACTACTAAAACAATTACGTTTTATTTGTATACCAGACAAAAGTAAAACGACCGCACGTGAAACCACTCTAAGCACTTACAATAATGACTACCTCTCTTATTTTCTAGAGCATGAAAATAATTTTCAATTTTCTCACAAAGGACTTCTAACAAAATATTCTCCCTGTTTTCTTTTACATTTTGCTTAGCATTTCGTAGCCACAACTTAGCACGCGCAGTGGCAGTACACAGTATGGTAACAGAAGGTTACCTTCATGCAGTACACACACTTATACAGGCGTCCACACAACGAGTGCAAGCGCACTCGCAACTGACACTCGCAATTCGTTTGTGCTCGCCGCCATGTGTGTGCTTGAACGTGTGTTCGTTGGTTTCATATAGTTGACCTACTGCACTCATCTTTTCTGTGGCGAGTGCGCCGTGAAAGGCGGTAGTTTTAATTAAATTTCTCCGGTGGTCGCCTCAGGGTTTGTTTACTGGAGCTCCGCAAACGAAGTCTTTTTGAAACTTGACCACTCCACCAGCTGTTATTTGTTTTTAATCTAGAATTTTCCAAGAGGTTTTTATACGGGGACGCTTATAAATAAAGATGGTTTCTGCTTTAGACTGCTGCAACAGGCCAAGTAAAAGAATTCATGAAGTTCTTTAATTCCTTCTCTGTTTTCATTGGTCTTCCACTATGTAATATACTTTGTACTATGTAGTATACTAAAAATACGATAGACCTATGTTAGTGTGGCTATCCCATATATTTATTTCCCCATTTCATTAACCTGGACATTTTCCTTGGACATTAATTACTCAGCCACAACATTAATAAAATCACAAGAACATTTTATTTCATCAAGCTAATGGCCAAATGTTTGGCCACTATATGTCCATAAAGATAAAACAGCATGCATTCGCAAACCTCACGTAGATGTTATACCGTCGAAATAGAGTTCAAAATCCTATATCAAATATTTATAGTTTAATAAGATCCCTTCACATGAATCAGCTCTGTTACTGAGGGTGCAACATCTACCCTACTTTTAAGGGTTGACTTTGACTCACTAATCAATATTTTTGCCCCAAATATTATAATGAGTTGGTCTTATGTGGGTCGTGGACAAAAACTGGAGCCAAATATGGTTTTGGAAATACTCCAGAGCGACCCTGACCTTACTTTTATGGAAACGTTGGCAGCCATTTCGTCGGAAAAGATATATATTTTGTAACGGATGCTTACGATATCAGTTCTGTTAGTTTTGTTCTAGAAATATGGCATAGTCTTCTGTGTTATAGATTTCTACAGTCCATTTGCTCTGGAATATTCTTTCTGCAAGTGATTTGTGAGCACCAACAAAATCCTTATTTAGATAGAGAGTATCGATCGAACTCACTTTTAAGTTTATTTTGGTAACTAACTTTCAACGCCTTTAAAAATTCAGTAGTTGAAACAAAACTCCACAGATTGTGGTTATTCAATCGTGTTCACAATTGCATTGGTTGCAAATTGAAATGGTAATAGCGCTTCGCTCACAACACATGGGTCCTAATTCTGCCATAGGCGAAATGTTCCATGGTATTTTACCTTCACCCTCCTACTTTGCATTGCCGTTTATTTTTATTTTCTTTCTTGCCAGTGTTGTCCTACTGTTAGCTAAAACCTTCTTTGTGCTTTTTCGTTGCGTGACCATCCTTTCATCCTGTTTCATCCTCTTTTCATTCAACTGGCCATGTCCATTGCTCATTCATTCAAACTAATCCCATAGCCCTTTAGCTATTGATTCAAATGCCCGCTCGCCCGTCACTAATTACCGGTTTCATTGTTGTTTAGTGGTTAAAATGTACCATTAATGTCTTTGATAGTTCATTATTAAGTAGTAATTAATGTTTACGGTTATGGCTCGTTAGCTTTTGGTTTATGTTTGTTTTGGCTTGCTGTAAATATGATGGCTTTTAGGGCAGGTGACTTTTAATCCTTGGGTTATCCCAAGAAGTAAAGTATACATTTTCGACCTAAGCTGTGTGTCATTCAGTTTTATTAGTCTTCTCCTTCTTCCTTTCGAGCCGATGGTGATCCTTAAACAGATTGTGCCCAGAAGGTGGCTTCAGTTATAGCTGTTATAGTTAGCCTAATACAAATCAAAGCCAGAATATTTCACCAACGCCAACAAAGTAATACATAATCTCGATATCAAACACGCCAATCACGAAATAATCCAAGCAAGCATTTTACAACACCCATAAAAAATAAGAATTTCAAATTCAAAAGACAAGAAAGTAAACAACATAGGTACTACATCTCGATGCATCGAAGGAAACTGTCGCAATAAAGACGTGCTCCAGATTAGCCATTCTGGAAACTTTCCAACAAGCAATTGATATCGACTGAAGTCTGAAATATACCTTACATCGTGGTTTTCTTTAATCTACCAACTTTGAACGGCGAGATTTTCAATTTGAGTTGCGCGAATGAAGAAGCGGAAGTTTGTGGTTATGCAATACTGATTTTGTGAGTTGCAAAACTTTTAAAGATGAAATAAAAGGAAATGGTGAAGATGTTGTTCAGGCACAAATTGAAAAGTGTGAAATTAAATGAAAAGAAGTTGGATTGGTGGCAAAGTTTTTTTAAGGCAGGTTTCAAATGAAGAGATTGTATCAATAATAAATCGCATCATGACACAGTAATCCTATGTCAGGTTAGGTCAATCAAGAGAAGCAGAAGTAATGTCTCTTCCTAAGTAAGTATTTTCCCTGATATTCTTATTATCTACAAGTCAAAACTAAAATTCAATATACGTAAAATTCATACTACAGTACCTTTCTTTTGAATGAAATCCAAGAAAATATAACGTTGTGTTAATATATTTTAGGAATAGTTTGTTTTCTCCTAACATACTGATAGATTGCTGATCAGTCTAGCCGGAAACATAAAGACGCAATCTCATCTAACATATTGTTACGAAACGAACGACAAATACGTACCTAGCTCTTCCCAATTCCGTGTTTGGCACGAAATCTATTGGTGTTTTCAAGGCATCTTTAGCCTTGAAGTCTTGTCCTCGAGATTCTGGACCACATCCAAGATTCCTCATGGTGTTCCTATAAAGTCTAGCTTCTATAAGATCTATACTTTCCTAGAGTCTAGTTTTATATCCAGGATATATAATGGCGCGTCGCAGCGCAATAAAATGGTAGAACTTTTGTTGTGGCCGTTCCTATGTCTTCCTTTTTTAATCTTCTTTGATTTATGATTTTGGAACGTTTAGCTTATTGAGTTTTGTCTTTATGGCATGCTATAAAATTACTGCACTTTCTTTATATTAAACTTTAAATTGAGAATTCCAAGGATTGTATTCTAGGAACTTGCAAGGATTGATGAAGAAATGTGATCTTCATTTCCGATGTTTTGCTTGCTGTTAATCACCAAAACGCTGTGCTTTCGTTTTAAGAGACTATCCCTAAAAACAGTATTTTTTCTTCTCTCAACTACATGGTTAGACAGTGATTTATCTGTCTCCATATAATAATGGTCTCCCTCGACATACATGAAATTTGATTCCAATTAAGTGAAGACATGTGCAATGAATCATGTCCTTATTTACGAACTAAAAGTCAAAGCTGTTTATTCCACATATATAATAGGGTATTTACATAAAATGGCGTGGGGAGAGTTAGCAGTTGCGAAGCAGCCTGTATTTTATAATTTATGACGTCATTATAAGTGATGAAATGATAACGCTTTGTTAATGTTAATTAGCTCATTATGAGGTATCTGGGACGTGCTTGCTACAATCAAAGACTGAATAGATTACATGTTTGCTGAACAAGCGATCCCAGTTCTACAACATTAGGTGATGTTCATGACATTACTAAATTATTTCCCCGCGCTGTGATTAACAAATTATTGAAGCTTCTTTGAGTAGCATAGATTTTTCTTCACAAAATAGTTTGGCACTATATACCCTTAAAACGGATAGGATGTTCTTTACATCATCTGGTGCAATTTTTAATTTGCCATTTCGTATGATTCACACTTTCGGTACCCATATTTACTTCTCAGAATAAACCTTACTCTTAATTGAAAATTATGTCTTATTTTTCATCAAACACCATTGTCTCCACTCATTCCATGTTCAATTTACTTGCCATCGATAACATTTGAACCCAATTGCCCACGGTTCACGTCACCTCACCAATTTCATTCATTGTTTGAACGTCAGCCAATTAGGTTGATTGTCGGTGCCCAGTTACTTATACCAGAAGTAATTACGTTGTACTAATTGATCTTCAAACTATCTCTTTGGATTCTCTCTCTATTACTTCCAAAATTGTATTCTTCCTCTTCGTATTCTTTCTATTGCTCCTAAAATCTGTTTGTTTTTTTTTTTGTTGTATTTGGTTAATATCACGTAAGCTTTGGAGTTTTACGATGCTCCGCTTCGTTTGACTTCAGCGATAAATGTAAATCGTGTATACACGTGTAACTACATGACCAAGTACATATTATACTCGTATACCTGAACGAAATTGCGTTCCCGCTCGAAATCGCTCCTGTCTGATCTATGAACCGAAACATTTCAGATTTATAACCCATCTCTATGCTTACATATACAATCTCTTTTGTAAACCTGAAACACAACTATTTCGTGCGATATACGAGAAATAATATTATTTGAATTTTGAAATTAGAAATTCATAGGACGCGGATTACGATTCTCTGTCGGGTGTGATTGGTATGCAAGTTCGCTCGTTCCCGTCTAACTTGGGAGTTCTTTGACGGAGTTACTCACTTGATTCAGGCGAGTATTTATAAATGGCGTAAAAATAGAGCGGGACATTGATGCTTGACATTATTTGACACTGTGATCAAATAAACAAAGGGCTGGTAGTGAAACTGAGACGTTTGGTATTTGTGCTGAAAACTTTTTGATATTTATTTTAAAGTTTAGAGCGTTCCCACTATTTCACGGCAACAATAAAATATCGCACTGAAAACAATACTTTTTAAACTGCAATTCTGATTTATATATTTTTTTTTCCTAAAATAAATAACTCGTTATATCTACCACACAATAAGAAACCTACCTAATTAAAATTTCCCCGGCACACGACACCGGATACAAAGTACATCCAATAATTAGTAGTTAGTTAACAACTTGACATTTGAATATTAAAAGCACTATGTAAATATCGATCCTCATAACGTAAACGCGGCACGTCCTGTAGGATATCCTCGGTTCAGTTAGTTCTCTTCCGCGCCGCACGGAGCGTGCACGTCGTGTTCCAAATTCCGATTATAAAATAAACCGT
This sequence comes from Mamestra configurata, assembly GCA_002192655.3. Lineage (NCBI taxonomy): Eukaryota > Metazoa > Arthropoda > Insecta > Lepidoptera > Noctuidae > Mamestra > Mamestra configurata. The sequence continues at coordinate 517,020 of NDFZ01005387.1, forward strand.
AAATGAGCATTCCGCGCAGCCAGTTCGTTTAGAGTGTGAACTTACCTTTATAACGTTCATTATTGTGAATGTTGCGAGTGTGTGGTTTTAGAATAATTATTTTTTATTGTTTGTGAATTCTTGAAGATGAAGAATTTTGTGGGAATGTTGGTCGACGTGTTCATCATGCTTTCTGGTGGGTAGTGTGGTTTATTTTGATACTATTTAATTCTATAGTAAAATTAAGTATTTCCCGTATTTTCTTTTAGTAATGTCTTTAATACTTTTTTTTGTAGTTTTAACTTTTTTAAACGTTGTGTGAACAAAGCAGGTGTCAATTATGTTATTAATAACATTTAATTTAAAGTAGAGTTTGAAAACTGGGTAGATAATTTCAGTACCGTGAAGTTGAGTAAGTGTTTATTAGTTTTTAAAGTTTTAAGTGACTAAAGCTAATCCAATCCCATTTTAACCTGCATAAAGTTTTATACAACCAATCTTTATGAGTAAGAACTTATAAAGGAGGTCGTCCATTAACTTTTAATAACAAAGACCACGTCTTGACTATCTAAGTGCACGTCCACACCCACTCCACCATTTACAGTGTAAGTGATACGATTATCCACTGCGGGCCAGTTTACTGGATGCACTATCGACAACTTTAGTACCTAGTTAACACCTACACTGTTCCTGATTGGCAGGATTTTGATGAGTTTGATGACCTAGCCGCGGTTCTGAAATAAGTAAAAGCTTTTGTGATTCTGTGTCATTATTATCTATAGTCTATCTATTTCACCAAGAGAAAGGTTTTTTTTTTATTGAAATACATTAGATAATTATAATGTAGGTTCTGATATTTTAGGTACAACAGAATTGTGACACTTTTCGTTGTCAACATTTTAATTGCATGAGTACAATGGGGGTTTTATCGCTAACAGCAATATTTAACAGACAACCTTTGGGTGGACTGGATGACTTTTTGGAAAATATTTTTATATCAATTTATTCCGGAGTGTCATGGAATTAGTTTCCGTAATTTTTTTTTTGTTTGTCTCTTTTCACAAGTGTCTTTTGATGGAAAGACAAAGCAATTTTTAAGAATCCTACCGATTTAGTTAAGGATTCTTATTAAAGTTTAATGCAATGATGTTTAACATTTTGCAATATTTATTTATTAACCTTTATGTACAGTAGTGTCCATGGGCGGACTTAATGAAAGAAAGAAAAAAGAATATTTATTTAGCACTTATATGAAACACGCACGGTAGGTAGGTACATAGAAATAAAAAATATAAAAAAGAAATGTAGGTATGCTAAGAACCAAGTGTGTGTCTCACGGCTGCACTAAAAAGGTCCATTTCAGCGATATGTCAGACAGACTGATGCTGTCTGACGCTGGTTAATGCGGCAAGGCAACAATAGGTACCTCAAAAATCTTCGAACAAATGCCAAATTGTCAAGACGAATACCACCCAGTATCTCGTTCTTTGTGCCTTTATTAATTCCTACCCTCATATTAACAAACTCAAACAAGCAGACTTAAGGCGCCAAGTTCTATGTCATTTCCCGACTCCTCCTAATGCAGAAAGCCTGTCATGCCGTTAGATTTATATGGGCAGTATCGCAGTATCGCTAATTTATTATTAGACTGCACTGCGGACTCGCTAACTCCCCAGGTAGGTACATATGTGCAGCTAATTAGTTGTGGAGACTTGAGACGTCTCCTATGTGGAGAGAAGACGATATTCCTTTAAAACGTTTCTGAGATTATTTAGGTAGGAATGAGTTTTTTTTTGTCCTAGGACTTTAAATTCAATGACATGTGGCTAGGGTTCCCAACTTTTTGGACGAGAAATAAAGTATATCAAGTTCGAAGAACTAAAATGCACAGTATTTTAGAAAAGTATTCGATTTTTTGACGTTTTGAAAACATATTTTTTTGGAATTTTAAAATATTCATAAGCTTTAATTAAAATAAATAAACAGCTTTTTTGATGGCATCAATGTAAGCTCTATTTCTGTCATCCCGCGACGGCCGCCACTTTGCAATCATTAAGGAAAACACTCTTTCTGTGAAGGCTGAAATGGCAAGAATACCAACAGTCATAAAAGCAGTACTTTGTAGACTTTTTTTTATAGAACAGTATAAAGTTTTAACGAGCGAAAAAAAGTATAATACTGTTTTTAACAGTATAGTTGGGAACCCTACATGTGGCATCTAGCAATTCGCTCTGGGTCCGCGTGATAGATTAGGTACAGTCCAATCCCCACTCACAACACACACACAGAGACGTGGCCAATGTCCCAACAATGGGAACATTACAGGCTTAATGCTTTGCTATATTTTCTTAATACGGGAAACTTGTTTTTACAGCGGTTTTGCCCGCGTGGCTTGTTCTACAGGGACCGTGCATTTAAGTCTATGACGCTCCGAGATTGTGTGGCGCACCATCAGAAATTTTTGCATAATATAAGTTACTAGCGGACGTCACGCGGTTTTGCCCGCGTAGTTCCCGTTCCCGTGGGAGTACGGGGATAAAATATAGCCTAAGTTACTCGCTGATAATGTAGCTATCCATTGCTGAAAGAATTTTTCAAATCGGTCCAGTAGTTTTTAAGTTTATTCGTTACATACCAAAATACAAATCTTTCATCTTTATAATATTATTATTATATTATTAAGTATTTTAAGTATAGATGTAGTTTCGGAGAATTAAAAACATCAAGAAGATTACATACCTACATTCAAACTTTTCCTATTTATTAACATGTTGGATGAGTCCTATTGGCCGAGGCAAATAACCAAGCCTTTCCACACAAAAAACAAATAACAAATGCTGTAAGAAAAAACGAAAGAATAGCATACAGTGCATCAGCCTTCTCATCCTATTTCCCTTGAGATCTAGATGAACTAAAAACATGAACATTGGTTCTGAACATTCTAGTTTTTATAAAATAAAAGTATTTTCAGACCACCTGATCGAAAATGTTAAATTATTTGTCATGCAAACCTTACCTAAAGTGAGTCATTAGTGGCCGGGGGCCTCGCTACGCTCGTGAGTTCAACTCTAAATTCCCGAATCTTTCATTGCGTTCGGGATTCAATATGACGCCCCTGACATAAGACGCTGCTTTAGCCCCTCGGTGCATAATCTACTATTGTATTGTGTTGTGTTTTTTTTCAATATTTATTATTGATATGCTCACGTTTAACACAGTCTCAACAGCCGGTCGATTCTGTAAACATTTCGAAGTGAAGGCTTGGGTGAAGTGATCACGAGGTGAGTTGTCAATCCATATAATCAAGATGGAATGACAGCACTCCGTGATCACGTGATATCTTGATTGTATGGATTGACAGCTCACCTCGTGATCACTTCACGCAAGCCTTCACTTCGACATGTTTACAGAATCGACCGGCTGATGGATAGCGAGAATGTGGTCGACGATGGAGCACTCTTGCCTTGAAGCAACCTATTCATACCTTACTGAATTAATAGGGTAATGTGGGGAATTTTTCAGGGCTTTACATCCTGAGTTTATGCAAGCAGACCTGCTAAGTCTCGATGACTATATTAATAGGTACATATTATATTATAAAGAAATTGTAAAAAAAAAACTCAGAATATATATAGGTAGGTATTCTTTAAAACTTTGGTTCTTTTGGATACATGGACCATATAAAAAAATCGGTGCTGATACACGGACAGACAGACAGACGGACAAGAGAGTGATCTTATAAGGTTTAATTTTTTTACCTTTTGAGGTACGGAACCCTAATAAAGAACAATGATCTAAGTCTAAAATGCAATAAGTGAGTTCCTTTGTTTATCTCGGTCGTTCCATCCCAGTAAACAATGGAATCTGAGAGCCCACATTTGTGGTTTGAAAACGTCCAGACCGAATTAAAATGTATCCTAAACGCCAATCAGAGACTGATTGTCCAAATTCAGTGATTGAAGAGGGACGAACCCACTTTCACGGTTGACAAGTTTTGAAATAAAATGTAACAGACAGACGGCTAACTTTAGCTTTAGCAGTGAGCCTAATGTACCTAGGTACATTGCTTGGTAGGTAGGTGTGCTGCAAGGATTAGCATGCGGAATTATTAAGAGGAAGAAAATAAGAAGGAATAATCTGTACCTATAGTAGGCGCCAGATAAATGTGGAATAAAGTATATTGACCTTTCCCTAATAACTGTTCATAGGTACCTGAACAATTAAATATGAATCGTTTTTCATTATTAGACAATGTTAAGGATCACGAGAGATGATGATTCGGGACAGCTTTGTGTCATTAATTCCGTTTTTCAAATTAAAAATGTCAATAATTGTAGGTGGGTCAATGACCGTTATTCCACGATTATCTG